>JAWZYV010013005.1:0-130125 GCA_038373885.1 Cheiracanthium punctorium | reverse complement strand
TTTAAGCAGCGATTCCCGTAACAAAATAATAATTAAAATAACCTAAGTTTCATAAATAACCCCCAAAAGTGTCATTTCCCCCCCAAAAGTGTAAACTAACAATAGTCTAACTTTAATCACACTTGTGATTCGCCGATCGTTCAGCGAATTTATAATTAAAACAAGTTTAAGCAGCGATTCCCGTAACAAAATAGTAATTAAAATAACCTAAGTTTCATAAATAAATTTTTTCCCAAAAGTGTAAACTTTAACAATGATAAAACTTTTTTGCATCAATATTATTTAGTTGATCGTTACCCGATTTTATAAATGAAAACATTTTAAACGGCGTTTCTTCATTAAAGGGGGGGGGGGGGAAATAACTCCCAGCTAACTCAAAGCAAAGGCGAAAATAGTTTCGGATCTGCGTTTGAGCCCTGTAAAGTTGTTTTTTTTACCACCACGGTTTCCGCCAACGCCGCGCATGCGCGCGTTTCTGCTCTTACATTATCCGTATGAGAGCTGGACTTCTTCACGCAGTGGTTATTTATATTCTTTGCTTCAGTGGTCACACTGTATACGTTACAATTACATTTAATTCTGCAAAAGAAATAAAATGTAGTTTCTTTTTATTATTGAACTATCCTGCAACTTCATGCAGGGTGTTTTTTTTTTTTTTTAGGTATTAAAAAAAATTTATGGGGGGGGGGCTATTGAAAAAAAATCTTTCAAGGGGGTCTAAGAGGTAAAAAGGTTGGGAATCCCTGATTCTTTTTCTCGAAATGTCTAATTCCACACAAAATCTAGATTATTGACGTCCAATTTACAATAATCCAAAATTTCGAGGTGGGGAGATAGCCCCTCCGCATGGCTCAACCCTTAGCTACGTCCCTCCAGTAATAATTTTAAAACAGCATAATTAAAGAATGATCTTTAACGTGTAACATGAATTCACTTGCTTGATGTTATTATTTAAAATGTTCTAATAATCACATAAAATCATATAAATAACCAAGTAGCCTGTTTAAAATATCCTTATAGCTCATCTACGAAATGCAGACAAAGGAATACACTAGGTTTATTTTAATTACTTAATTTTAAAAAAGGATAGTCTTTCACCTCGTGTTCTGTTTCATTGCCGAATACCTTTGCAGTCTTGCAAATTCCTTTTATTGGCAGTTTTTTTTTTTTTGTTGTTGTTTTATTTTTTTTTTTTTTTTTTTTTTTTTTTTAAGACGTTTAGAAATTTGGTCCCATTGTGTAATTTACTCAACTGCTAAACTGAAACAGATTAACTAAACGGCGAGCTAGTTTAGACTCGTTTCGTTGCACATTCATGATTTGAATTCTGTCCCTAATGCATGTTAATGTCTTCTAGTGCTGTTTCTTTTTCTTCTTTCTTTTCTTTTTCTTCTTTTCTTCTTCTTTTTTTTTTTTTTTGTTGTTGTTGTTGTTGTTGTTGTTCTCCCACTGGGCAAACTTTTCTGTCACTTTTTCAAAACATAATACGACCGTTTCATAGTGTTGATAAAATTTCATGTTTTTAAAGATTTTTTTTTTCCTTGTTACTTTATTTTTCACTTTCAAAATGAATAAGTTCGTTCTCAGCGACAGAGGTGAATTAAGAAATTTATGAAGTTGATAAAAATATTAGTTCGTAACGAAAGTTTCCCGCCACCGCAGATATGATCTCAGCAAACAGTTCGCGATGGCCTGTTTCCTCATATTTTGTCAAACGATTTTTGGCATTTGAAAGTTATGTTTTTGGTCTCGCCCCCCTCCATGTTTCTGGGCCGAAGGCTTTGAAAAACTACCAAAACGTTGGCAGAAAATCATAGATGTGGGTGGTGATTACTACCCGCATTAACTTTTTGTTGGCGGAAAACTTTCGTTAACTCCGTCGAAAACTACCGTCATTAATACGAAAGAAAAAAATCTATTATGTAACAAAAAAGGAAAGTTCATACATAGAGAAAAACTATAATGTAATTTACAATAAAATTTGCGATCTTTAGTGTGCACTAATTCATAACTATCAGACAGCGGCGGTTTCACAGAAGTTTCAAGGGAAGGGCGATAACTATGACGTAGGATTACCAAAGATAGGACACTCTCTTTTTTGGTTTGCTCATTTTTAATCTTGAACCAATGTATAGCTCTTTCGCTTTCATAATTAGAAAGACGCAGCGGAGAGGACTATTCTTCTTTGAGCAGTGTTGCTTCCCAGAATGGTTTTCTGGATGCTCCGCTGGAGCCCAGCATTGCGCTTGCGAATCAAAGAACCATTCTGAGAAGCAACATCGGTCGAAGAAAGTGTTTCCTCTGTCGCGATTTTTCAATGATGAGGTCGAACAGGTTTAACGCGAGGTCCATAGTGGATTTAAGTGGGGGCTCTCCATCTTGGGGTATTGAGGGAGGGGGGCGATGGCTGTCAGATCACGTTTATCAATAGAAATATAAGGAATATAATCATATCTTCATATTGTAACATTAACTGAGATCTTCGTAAAAGATAATAAAATCACAAAACTTAATGAATGCAGTGCAGAAATATTACATAGTCGGTGGAATAAAAACAGTGAGTTTTGTGAGTCATTTTGGCCGCTACCTTAGTTCGGCATGCTGTGCACACAGGCCAAAACCGGTGCTGCAGATAGAAATTATCAAAATGATAGACTGGACAGGGTCACACCACTGTGGTCACCGACTGAACTTCTGCCTTCAAAGGGTCCACAACAGAAGGGGAATTACAGAATTAATCCCCCTCCTCTCCTTGGGTCCAGGCTTCACCTGTTCATTAACTTTTGGAAAGCCGCTGTAACGGAGATACGCTTTTGTTTCCAGATCTTTCGGCGACAGGTCATCTTTGATCTCTGAAAGTCCTGCTGGGGTAGCTTTTCTGAAAGGGGTTAAATTTTGTTTAAAAGAAAATGCATTTGGCTTGCCTGGATTTTTCAAATTTCCATTAGAAGAAATTGAAAGATACATGCAGCAAGTTTGACTCCTAGAACTAGAATACAATAGAACCATTCATAAGATATATATATAAATCCTGTTAATTATGTCGGTTTTCATGCGTCATTTTTGAAATTTTGCGCAATATTCAGTCGCAGTGATGAATATTAATTCGTTTCTATTCCACTCCCTGTGTGCTTTAGGATGATCAGAGTAATTTATGGGTAGTCGACCGACACTGCCTTCGAAAGAAGCTCTCTCAGTCACGTGACATACAATGGAAGACATTTCCGGCCGGTATTGCGTGCACTATAACCACACAAGCGTGCAAAATAATAATGCAGTAAAAAAAAAAAAAAAAAAAAAACAGAAAATAATAGCAAAGAGCTACTTCCACTGCAATAAAGTAGGGAGGGCGGAATCCATAACCAACAAATAAAAGAGAATACAATTTTCGCTTTCGACATCACCCTCTAAGACAAAGGCGGTCACATAAACTAGTGGTTGTTATAAGAGCTTATACTCATCAAGGCTGAAATTCAAGGTTGCTGAGGACCGACAAGAATGGGCGAGAGATAGAAATGATATAATCTATGAATGAAGATCCTCTCTCTTGTGGAAGAATAACTTTTCCATAGATCTGAAATAATACCTAACAGGCAGAAAGGGGGCTATGCTTAATAGTTCACCGAAGGTCATATTTCACCCATAAGAACATCAAGAAGATTCTCTTGTGATGCGAATTATAAATTATGATAAGCGTTTCAGAAAAACGTTCTTCTCCATATCTGTATCCACAGTAGCGGATCCAGGGGTGGGGCTAGGGGGCTTCACCCCCCCCCAAAGATTGCTGAAGGGTAACATTCTGCTTTATTATACACTTTAAATTACTAAAATGATCATATTTTATTACTTAGCCCCTCCCAAAAGCATGCACATTGATTTAGACTAAAATTTTGAATTATAGTACATTTTAATAGGGTGAAATAGGCTTTTTTGAAAGTTTAGCCCCTCCCAAAAGAAATTTCTGGATCCGCCACTGTGTATCCATGTTCTTCTGTATCCCTGTTTTCTCCATTATCTATATCCATGTTGGTGTTGTTTTCAAATAATCGTTCATTTCGAGATGAAATGTTTTGCGTTGCTAAATACGCCAATCTTACAAAACTATGCATAAATTAAATATATATCGAGAGCTCTCTTGATGGAAACCATAATGTGAAATGATTTTTGTTTAATGCACAATCGCAAACTGCTAATGCGCAAATTGCAAATAATCACCATAGAATAAAAAGGTCCCATTGGTGCCAAATAACCCATTTATGCCTAGCGTCCCTTTTCGCTATTAGTCGAAAACGTTATTTATTTTTCCTAGCCTTTATTCATGAGTATTGAGCCTCAACTCTACAAAATATTTTAACATGACGAAGTAGTATGTTGATATTTCAATTTTTATGCATAATGATTTTAAAAGAAATCATCCCTTGTTCAAGAAGTTGACATCAGAAATTTATCTATTATTTCTGTTATCAGTAAAAATCGAAGAAAGTCGAAAAAATATCCAGGCACAAATGGGTTAATCTAAGCTCTTTCTTTAACCCTTTAACGCGCAGTGTGTCCGCTCCGGGAACGCCAAATTCTGGCGTTTTAACTCTTGCCAGTCACGAAGAATAGATTTGATTTCTATAAAAATAGTTGCGGGTGACATTGCTCCACGAGAATCCTTTACTTTTGAGCACGTCCTTTCCCGTAAAAGATTATTTTTAACAGCACTGACATCTGCCGAAAGATGGAAGAACGCGAGAACAGCTTTATTGATTGCCCAATGCTGAAAAAAGGGCAGCCATTGCCATCACTCGACTTAACTACCAACAAGATGGCGGACGATCGAAACGCTCATCGCGTGCCACAGATCTAGAGACCCTTTGTGCCACAGATCTAGAGACCCTTTTTTTGACGACAGCTGGCTGTGCTCGCGCACAGCCAGCTGCGTCAAAAAAAGGGTCTCTAGATCTGTGGCACGCGATGAACGTTTCGATCGTCCGCCATCTTGCTGGTAGTTAAGTCGAGCGATGGCAACGCCTGCGCTTTTTTCAGCATCGGGAAAGGGTTGCGCCTCAAAGGGTTAAATTGAGCATTACAGAGGGAGAAGCGAAGATAGATTCATAATAGGTAGTATTAGTAGATTTTGTAAGAATTATATGAATAATCACAATATACCACGTTAATAAATATTTCATGAAATTAAAAGTGTTCTATTTGTCCTTTTTCAACGGTTGTCTAACAACTAACTAAACGATATGTAATTCTAATTAGCGTTAATATATCCCGCAGTAATTTCAACAGAGGAAAAAATTACTTAAACTTTTTAAAAAATGAAATTATGTTTTGTCGCATGCAGTTATGATCATATTTTAGTGAAATATTCGCTTCTTCCCGCATGAAGAGCGGGTGGGCAGCTATTTTAAAATAAAACGGTTGTCCATTTCTTGTAGTGGTTGGAGTATTTAAGGCTACAAGTTGAACTTAAAAAACAGTATGATGTAGAAATAAGACATTTTGAAAGTGAGATGTTCTCTGCAAACCGTCAAGCTTATCACTATTTTGATCGCAAATGACACTGACATAGTTTTTTGAGTCATTATATTGCAATGATGCCAGGTTAGTACTCATGACGCAAACTTTACGTCAAGAGTCAAATAATTTTACTTTTTTTTTTTTTTTTTTTTTTTTTTTTTTTTTTTTATGATTCCACATCACTGGAATTAATTCGAATTACACATGTAAGGAAAATTTTCGTTTCCGACCGTGCGAAGAACGGGTACGCAGCTGTAGGATATAAAGCACGTTTTGTGAATTAATATTTCTGTGCTATTTATAAATTATTTTAATTTGAAATCGTATTGCTTGGGTAGTTTAGTATTGTAGTAAATAAGCGTGCCGTTATAATACTAGTCGAACATTCTTGTCTGTTTAATTTTTTTTAGATAAAAATGTTATTTATCATTTACCATATATTCATTAATTATGTGATTCCGACTTATGTGTGTTATTCTTTCAGCGCAGAAGCACTGTAAAATATAGTTGTTAATTTTTGCACATATTTATGTTGAAACTTTAATTGTAGTTAATATTTTGTATACGCGTTATTTATGCTTAATTTCAAAGTTCGATTGAGATATCGACAAAAAATAACTTATATATAATGCGTGAAATGGCTCATAATAATGAATAATTAATTCAAGGATCATTTGTTTTTAGTTTACTATACTACAGTGTTTAGTGTAGCTTGTGAAGAGGTTTCCTGAAATTTTTCGAGTCCTTGAGCAGTTAGTTTATCTTAATTTGTATCCAAAAGCTGTGTAGCAGGGTTTTTCTTTCTGAGCTACAACCTTAATATACAGCAATGCAGGAACAAAAACAGTGTCTTCAAGCACCAGCTAATAATCACTTAAAGAAAAAGGTGTTGGAATATTAGTGGTTTTTCCTAGTCTGGTTTTTCTAAGATTTAATAATTTTCTTTGGAAAAAAAAATATATGGAACTATAGTCTGTTCGCGGAAACGAGAGAACGAAAGTAAACAAACGGGTTACCAAAGAATTACATTTTTTGGCACCAATCCCTAGTTAGGCGAATTTAACCTTTCTTAATTTCAAACAGCGTAAATGGAAGAAAGCAGGAATTCACACTGTGTTTGGCGCTTTGGCAAAATGCCAGGTGTTTACTCATCGCCAGTTTGCACGTGCAATTGTTTAGTTTCGTTCTCTCGACTCGGCGAACGCACTATAAAAACGAAAATTATAAATCATTCTCATTTCGAATGGTAAAATTTCGCTAAATAAACTGATTTGGAATAACCAAAATAAAAACAGTTAACAAATACTTAAAACCTTTTCTGGGATTATTAATCGGAATATGAAAACAACGTGTTTGACCATACATTGTTACGTGATTCCTAATCCTTTTGATATCCTTTATCTCACCTTAAAGTTCGTACTACTATTTATAAGACACACTTTATTGCGTAGTTTATTCTAAATGTTTCTCCTTAAATTAAATTATTATTTTTAAAATTTAGATGATAGGAAAATGCAGCGCACCAGGTTGTACTTCTAATTATAGCAAACATTCGTCAGATAGCCACGTCTTACAAAAGATTAAAAATTAAATATTGTAGCAATACTTAAATTGTTGTGTACGTGAATTGAAAATATTAAATATTTTAATTTCTATTTCAGCACCTTGTCATATATTTTGTTAATATATTAACAGGACATTAATAATTAAACGCAAATTTAATAACTATTAGTTAGTTTTATTTAAAATGTGTTAATGGTTTAACTGCTTAGAAAATGTGAAACTCAAACATTCAGAATAAAGAAATTCATGAAATTTCTGAATAAATGAATAAATGAACTGTTTATCATTTGCGTACTTTTGTACTTTAATGTATTCTAAAAATCAGCTAAATTTGTTTAATATATATTAAAAATCAAGCTAAAATAATGAATCATGAAAGCAAACACTACTTTGTTTATCCTTCAAATTACATGCATCTATTTACTTTAATGTCCACATGTATCATAGTAAAGAAACTGTCAATGGGTTCGTACTTAGATTAGTAACACAATTATGACTTAAAACTACGTTAAATAACGGTTTAAAGCATTGGAAAGCTTAAAAAGTGCTTGATGTATACGTGAAGACGTGAGCATCCGTAGTCCTCTTTGGATGATTCATTGAAAAACGTTTGCAGGCCCGTTACAAATAGCGACGGCCACGGTTAAACCTCAAAATTTTCAAGGGAATTTATAGCCAACCATAACTACACACCACGTTGCATAAACAACGCATCCCTTCCTCCGTGGAAACTAACAATTCTAGGTGAACTCATTTTAATAAAACTATTATTAAATATACAGGGTTCGAACAGTCAGGGTTCAGCTAAAATTCCTAACTTTAGAAATATTTTAATAAAATGTTCTGACGTTTTAAAACCGGGCCTAATTTTATAAAATACAAAAAGAATACCTCTCGAGTATCTCAAATAGCAGGACGTTTTAGGACAATTTTCCAAAAGTTTGCAATTTCCGCACATTAAAGACCTGAACGAACCCTGATACAAAAACCTTACCCTGAGTGCCATTGGTGTTTAGCAGACACGGCCTCTTCCATATTTCGGGCTGTTTGGATTTCAACAAAAACGAGGAGGTCCTGTGGGGCCCTCAACTGTTTATAGACTTTTTAGACGTTTTCGGATCCATGGAGATTGTCTAGCCCTGCTAGATGATTCTGAGATAACAACGACGAACCCTGATATAATACTGCTATTCCGTTTAGTGCTGCAGTTGACCTCCCGCCACCCCCTCCCTCCCTTCAGTAAAAGATATTTTACTGGAGAAATGATTATTTTCTTCTTCAGAACTGTTTTTTCATGTATTTTTCTTTGAAGTTAACCCCAGTGCTTCGTGCAATAGGAAGAAATCCAGTAATACACTTGGGAAAAAACATATATCAGTGAACTTCATTTGCAAAATGAGCTGCAGTGAAGAGCAACGACCCTTAAACATTATTTATCGATTGCACTATACATAATAACGGGTACACACAAACATTGAAACAGTGCTGTTCTGGGACAATCAAGCTTGCAATATACCGACTGCATGATCTGAATCTCAATACAGATTAGTTCATTATCTGCGACAACGCCACGTGCCAGAATTGGCGCGTGCATACGCCAGTGGCTGTCGATTTCCATTTTGAAACAATTGGAGTGCAGTTCCGCTGCCTGCTGTGAAAATAATTTCTTTACAATCTCGTATCGCTGAAAAGACTAGGACACTGCGTCAAAAAACAAATCATTTTGGAAAAGGTTTTTCTTTTTCTTTTTTTTTTCTTTTTTCTTTTTTTTTTTTTTTTTCGTATAAAAGTTGATGTTTACTCTAAGAAATAACAGCAGCATTATGAAAATGATGGTGGATCTGAAAAAAAAAAAAGTTGAGGTACATTAGTAACTTGTGAAAATAATCAAGCGTTGTTGCTGAATTTCATTTATATTCTATTCAAATAATTCTATTTTTCATAAGTAGCAAATCATACACTAGGAAGAAATCCTGCAAAATCCTGGAGCATGACACAAAAATATTCGTATTGGTTTTGTATGTCCACTAAAAATACCAAAAATACAATCATTTTCTCAGATTTATTTAAATTAATAAGGTGAATTGTCCACATAATCAAAGATGTGTTTACTAGAAAAAATGCATAACACAAAACACTTTAGAATGGTCAGAAAGATGTCACAGGCGACACAACTTTCAAACGAGATTTTTGAGATACAATTAATCAGCCTTCAGGAAGGGGTGTGCATGTTAGTTGTTCTAGAGCAATTCAAAAACAATTATTATTATTTATTGATTCCCCTCCCCCACAAATGGTACTATGCACACATAGAAATTTTACGACCTTATACGAATAAACATTTAAAAAAAGAAAGGATCTCGACAGACGTCGAAGGCATTTCGCATGGATCAGAAAATCTCTTTTTTCTATACTTTTCGAACATGTACCATGTAAAGAAAGTATTGTAATCATAAAAAAATTCTACTTCCAGATTTTGGTGTATTTACACGTTTAGAGGTCTTCTGAATTCATTTATGCTATTTTTACGAGATGTGTGTGTGTGTGTGTGTGTGTGTGTGTGTGTGCGTGTGTGAGTGAACATGATAACTCTTAAACGGGGCATTCGATTGAGCTCAAATTGGGTATATATGTTATAAACCATCGTCGCAAGACCGATATTGATTTTGATGTGTATAGGACTTATAGTTTTTCTACAGGGCTACGAGAAAGATTTCTTTTACATTATGGCCTATGGGGGGAAATTCTTGAAAGAGCGCTAGCGTTTAAACAGTGCATTCGATTGAGCTCAAATTAGGTATGTTTATTGTAGGTCACTACCACACAGCATATATAGATTTTCCTGTCCACAGAACTTATAGTTTTTTGACAGGGCAACAAATGAGTGTTCTTTTACATTATAGTGGGGCCATCTTGATTCTAGCGGGCCTGCTTGTGCACTCCGAAAGATGCCTATGGACGTTTCCTCATTGATTAGATTCGGCCGTTGGATGACCTACCTAAGTGCTGGAACCAATAAGTGAGCATCCGTAGGCCTCTTTGGATGACTCATCGGAGTGCACAGGCAGGCAGGCCTGGTAGAATCACGATGGCCCCGATTATGGCTATGGACGGAAATTCTACAAAGTGCGTTAGTATCTATAGGATACATTCGATTGAGCTCAAATTGGGTATGTATATTATAGGTTATGGTCTCATGACCTGCATAGATTTTGGTGCGTGTAGAGCTGATATTTTGCTCACAGACTTGCAAAAAGTAATTCTTATATATTACGGCTTCAGGACGTACATCATTTAAAGTGAGCTAATGTCTAAATGGTGCATTCGATTGACATCAAATTAATCACGCATGTTATAGGTCACTGTCTAACATACTGCATAAATTTTAACGAGTGTACGCCCTACAGTTTTTTACAGGGGTACAAAAAAGTTATTCTTATACGTTGCGGCCTTTACACTCAAAGTGCACTAGTGCCTGAACACTATAGATCTGATTGAGTAGAATGAAATTTATTTACACGCTTGGTAAATATCAAGTGTTTGGAAAGTCGAGTGGAGTCACTCCAGATTTTTTTTTATATGCATAAGCTGTTGAATTAATCATAAATTGCACCTGCGGTCAAAATGTTGTTCAAAATTAGCTGTTTCAAGTTTTGTAAAATACTGCAGAAAAGCGCCGAAATTGAGAAGCACTCTGGTCACCAAAGTATTAGACCTTGTTTGCCAGGACATCTAGTAAAAAATTGCACATACTGTTCGCTGGTTTCGTAAATTTCAAAAATAGTCTCCTGTATCAACATACCACACATTTTTTGAAACTGTCTAAGGGATCTGATATTAATAAATATTACACATCTTGATTCATAACCATAAACCAGTCTTACAAAAAATGTGTAAAAAATTACATTTTTTTGTCCAAGATAGTATGTTAATGCGCAAAGAAGCAGTAGGTAAAGAACATGACTGAAAGTAATACATAAAATTTATTTTTAAGTAGATTGCAGCCACTACGACTGCTTTCACCTCAAAATCTGACGAACTTTGGCAGATTTGTTTCTATTTGGAAAAAAGAGTACCATAAAAGGGGAAAAAAGTCCTAATTCTATAGCATTTGTTTTGCAAAATCAGATGTCGAAAAGTGAACAGACAATAGGTGAAGAAAGATTCAGTAAATTTGATTTTTAAATGTACTAGGACACCAATTGCACAGCACTGTCAGGGGTTACCTCTTAGTGGATTTTGACAGTTTTGCAGCTAAAGTGTAAATACATCCAGATCTCTTTTTCAACCTACGTCTGTGATTCTATAAAAAAAATCAATGGGAAGTTGTACAAAAGAGAATTGCTTACGAAAAAGAGCTCTATTAATATTAAAGTTTATTGTTTATAAAGTGCGTCTCATAATTATATGAACTGACTTTTTAAATAATTATTCAAAAAATGACACAATAATCAAGAAAAAAATAAGAAGAAGAAGAAATAACTCTTATGTTTATTATTTTTTAACTGAACTTATTACAACAAAGAAATATAGTGTCGGTTTTATATTTTTTTAGTAAATAAAATAAAAAATAAAATAGGGTGTCCCAAAAATACATGGACTTTCCGATTATTTTGTGTTTAAATTCAAATTTCAGATTCATTCCTTCAAATTTTCTTGAAAACCCTATCATGCATGCTTCAAACTAGTGTCTGTAGAATGTGTAGATACAATGAGAACCAATTCTGCTCTGCTTGTTGCTTCAATTCCTGAATGATGGAAAACTAACAACCATGAGCATAAACCTCTCGTGCAAACACTACCCAAATGTTTTCAGTTGGATGTAGGTTTGTTCTGATGGTTTTCCAGTCTATTAGAGGCACTTGATTCTGCAAAGACTCTTGTTAAGTAGGAAGTGGGAATCGACGCAATGTTCTGTTCTAATTTCCATTTGTTCCCGCATTTCGCCGAAGATATTTCCAATTGTAACTAGATGTCTTTTAAAGACATTTTGACAATCCTCAGAGTACTGTCGACGCTTTAGAAAATCAATATCTGTTGTTGCGTAGGAACACAACGTGTCTCTGTCTCTACCATGAGAGAATACGCTCCTTGCAGTCGACTGAAGAACTTGAAAGGTTCTCGTCTTAACCCATTTATGCCTTGTGCAGGGGCGTAGCCAGGGGGGGGGGATATCGGGATATATCGCCCCCCGAAATTTTTGGATTAGTGATGAAATTCCGTCTATTTGTACACATATAAGTTCATATCCCCCCCCCCCGAAATTTTTTCCTGGCTACGCGCCTGGCCTAGTGTACCTTTTTTGGGACGGCATTTTCGCTATTAGTCGAAAACGTTATTTATTTTTCCTAACCTTTATTCATGAGTATTGAGCCTCAACTTTACAAAATATTTTAACATGACCCAGTAGGATGTTGATATTTCGATTTTTATGCATAATGATTTTAAAAGAAATCATCCCTTGTTCAAGAAGTTGACATCAGAAATTTATCTATTATTTCTGTTAACAGTGAAAATTGAAGAAAGTCGCAAAAATATCCAGGCACAAATGGGTTAAATCATGCCAGTAGTACCCCTGCCATCAGAGCCATCTAAATTGAATTTGCTTTCGTCACTGAAGAAAATATTTAACCAACCATTCGTCAAATCCCTTTTTCTTTGACAAAAGAGTAGGTTCTTTCCTAAGATGAAATTTAAAGACGTTCGACAGATTCTACGATATTTATGAAATTTACTTGCCTATATGAGACAGGGACCTGGAGACTTAAATAGAAACCGCTAAAAGTCAATGCAATTTCATGAAGAGACTTCTTTTAAGTTGAAACTGCTAGTAAAATTTCGCTATCTTGTAACTGAGATGTCTTCCTAGGTTGACCTGAATGCTTTCTGACCAGCACTTTTCGATATCTTCTCATGAATTACAGATCTGTTTCACTTTATTTGTTAAACTATAGGAAAATTCAACTTTTTTGAGCCTTTAAAGGCTTTTTTAACCTATATCAATTGTACAGAATTGAATGCTGCGTAGCATTTTTAACTATTCGTAAATTGCAGAACAAGTAGTGATTCTATATTTTGAAAGGCTTGAGTCACATGTACAGAACTAGTAATATTGATAGTTATAAAAGTGAATCCTTCCATTGACCATATATTTTTAGAACAGCTTATTTTGAATTTTATTTATTTATTACAAAAAACATATAATATAAACATGATATTTCTGCATTGTAATAAATTTATATTATGATTCCGCAGGTTAATTATTTTTTCGCGGTCATTGCGTCTCCATATACTTTAGAGACGCACATTTCTAACTTAACCCTTTAACGCGCAGTGTTCCTGCTCTGGGAACACCAAACTCTGACGTTTTGACTGTTGCCAGTCACAAAGAATAGATTTGATTTCTATAAAAATAGTTGCGGGTGATATAGCTCCACGAGAATCCTTTACCTTTTTAGCACGTCCTTTCCCGTAAAAAAATGATCACGATTATTTTTAACAGCACTGACATCTGCTGAAAAATGGAAGAATGCGAGAACAGCTAAAACAGATTGCCCAATGCTGAAAAAAGCGCAGCCTTTGCCATCGCTCGACTTAACTACCAGCAAGATGGCGGACGATCGAAACGTTCATCGCGTGCTACAGATCTAGAGAGCCTTTTTTTGACGCAGCTGGCTGTCGTCAGCTGTCGTCAAAAAAACGGTCTCTAGATCTGTGGCACGCGATGAACGTTTCGATCGTCCGCCATCTTGCTGGTAGTTAAGTCGAGCGATGGCAACGGCTGCCCTTTTTTCAGCATTGGGAAAGGGTTGCGCCTCAAAAGGTTAACGAAGAAGTCGGGAGCAGTTTTCTGTCAGCATGAAAATCGAGCCACTACGAATCAGCCTTACCATTTTTTTATTAACGAGATCACTTGCAACATCCATTTCTTCCCTGGAGCAGCTGAGAGTACGTGCCACGAATGAAATCGCTGAAGCGTTCTAAAGTTTTGTATCTATTGTTCATCAGTTTTACAAAATTTTCTTTTACTTTTTTCTCTGCATGCTGCTGTCGAGAGGCACGAGATCTGGCAGATCACTGCTTTTGATAATTGTTATACACAAGTGTCAAAACCGGTCACAGATGACAATGTAAGTTGCAAGTTGTTGCATTTGTTTCGATACTGCGGTTAATAGTTGGCAATTTTACAAAATTCAAATTCTTACTAGTTACACTTTTTTTAACACTTAAAAATTTGTTCAGTACATCCATGCCATACTCGAGTATTAATTGAATGAGATTACTTAAATTTGTAAAGTTCAATAAGTTTTGGCAAATATTATAGACTAACTGCTCCGCCCGGCGTCGTATTATGTCTTTGGACATAACTGACCAAAAAAAAAAAAAAAAAAAAAAAAAAAAAAAGAAAAAGAAAGAAAAGAAAAAAATTGCTAACTGCTGACAGTCACTGATTTTGATGATGATGCAGTGTGTTTTTTTCTTTTCTTTTTTTTAAATACGCGTATTTTTAATATCTATGCCTTTTCCCCATTCCTAACTGTAAACAATTTTCCTGTATAAGGCTGTGTTAACTTAAGCATTTTATCTTAACTTTTTACTAATTATATTAAATCACGTTATATGAATCACCGTGTAATAAATATGTAAATTACTTTTATCTCGTATCAAATTCCTACTTAGGGGTTTCTTGAACTTCTGTTTGATCATCTTCAGCGCCCCTACCCCTCCCTCCCCAAAAAATGCACAACAATGTTTTCAAACAAAAAAAGATATTATCTGATTAATTTTAATATTGTTTCAAAAAATGCGAAATGCTTTTCTTCTGCCCCAAAATTCTGGTTGGTTCGTACAGCGTAGTCACGGGACTTTTGAACGCCTTTAAAAACAAACCAATAATGTTAAACACTCCAAAAATTTAATAATGCTTCTTCACCCAATTCCCTATCGACTAATACTAACAGTAAACCTGTATGTCTGATGCAACTTTTAGAAGAAAAAAAATGAGCCGAAGTGTTGCTTGCAAGGGCGAATTAAAGGGGGGGCGGAGGAGCCAACCGCCCCCCCCCCGAGAAAAAGGAAATTAATGTAAAATATCCTATTTTACGTCCATAAAATGGATGTATATGTCAATCTTTTAACTAACCGCCTTCACCGACAAACTAAACCCCCCCCCCGAACAAACTTTCATTAATCCGCCATTGGTTACTTGTTTAGGGAAGTACTGGGAAATTCCGTATACTTAACATTTTTTCCTGAGTGTTTCGTAACTCCTATAGGTTCATTGTTTGTAACTGTTCGTAATACGACTTGTAAGAGATATTCTAAATTTTTCAGAGTCTCTAGCGCAACTAAGTTTTTTAAAAAGATATTCAAAAGTTACATGATTTCCAAAAAGAACAGCCTTATAAGCTCAGCAAAATATCTACTAAGTTCAACAGGAACTAGCCGATGCTTCAGGACGAAACTAAAACTTTATTGCTTCTAGAAGTCGTCGAACAATCTTCACAGCACAATTCAATGAAATTCTCAAACTGTAAATCAATGGATAACAGCCTATCGAACATAAAAGCTCTATGAAAAGGTCAAACATCAAATCAAACAAATTCACGTTTCTCAGCTTAGAAAAATTAACAAAGCTCATCTGTGTCGTTCCTTCTTCTCCAGTATTGTAAAGAGTTTAAAATGTTAAAAAATAAAAAATAAAAAAAACTTTACGAACTGTCATGTATTCCTGTTACTTGAATAGATGCGTTTAAAAATTAGTTTTCTAAATTCTAGAGCAATTGCATTATCTCCTAGTAAAAGAACAAACTGAATGAAGCTTTATAACCCAAATTTTTTGTTTACTAAATCCGGTAGAGCGTAGATTAAATGGCCTGTGTCTTATATGCAACACGAATGTGAATAGCGCTGTTTAAACGAGATCGCCATTTCTTTTTCTTTTCTGCGCCATTTAAATAGAAAAGTTTAACGACTCTGACTGCTGTACCAACTAAACAATTTTATAGGCTTGTTTATTTCTAAAGATAGGATAGGTTTCTTTTTCTGGACATAAGGTTGAACTCAAGTCTTTTCTTCAAGTTGAATTTTTTTTAATGATTTTTCTTTTCTTAAAACGGGATACTTATAACAAATAGCCCATTCATTGAAACTGACAATAAAATTTCCGCGAGTTAAACCTTTGGAACAAGAAATAGGAACTATTCAATTTATAAAACAATTCAAGTCTTCAATTTATAAAACAATTCTTTATAAAACATTTCTTATAAACTTAATAAAAATGTTTTTTGTAATCATGTCATAAAATACCTCATTTGCAGGGCTTTTTAACATTTTACCTTTGATACATTTTACATTAACATTTTACAGGGCTTTTTAACATTATAAGAAGCAAAAAAGGGATAATTTTGATTTTTGTCCCAGTAATTTAACTGGCTATGCATATCCATCTATTGCCAAGAAATGTATGCATGATACATACAATACCATGTCACTTATTGAAAATTATATAGCTCTTTTACAAAAGCACACAAAAGAAATGTAATGCGTTAAGTCTACGATCTGTAATGGTTTAAAATACATTTTCGATACAGATATTCATTTTAAACAATATAAAATTTATATATGCTACTAAAATTAAAAATAAAATTGTGGAATGATTAATTATTCGGTAATGCGAATATACAATTACAACAAATATAATGGAAGATATTCTATAATCGACGTATTGAGGCATCATATATATATGTAATGTATAAAAAGGTAATTTGGGTTTTACTAGTTTTGGTATTGTTCAAGCGGTACTTTCACTGTAAGTTTTGCTTTCCTGTCATACTTGCAACGCGCGCTCTGGAGCTATGTTTTATTTATTTTGTTACTAGCTGAAGTACCCGTTCTTCGCACGGGAATGAATGGACTTTTTGATATTACGATTTGTGGTGATTACTATTCATTTTAATAAACAGATATAGCAAAGTGGATATCGCGTTATATTGTGTCCAATAATCATGCATACCGAATTGCAAGGCAATCGTTTGTACGTTGCAGAAGGCCATGCGGCGTAGCGCAATCTAGTGGGGAGTTTTAGCAAAACGGATACGGTGAAAATATTTTTCGCATTCAGATATCGATGTATACGAATTTTCATGACTATCGGCTGGACAGTCCTGAAGTTCATGTGTTGACGCGACATCTAGTGGCAAGTTATAGGAAAATGGATAGCGCCAAACTCTTCCCCGTGTTCAAATATCTATGTATACCTATTTTCATAGCGATCATTTGCACAGTCAAGAAGTGATACACTGCAGGGCCATCTAGTGGTTCAATAAAGTAATGATTTGCTACAGCGCCGTCAAGTGGCGAGTTACAGCAAAATGGATAACGCCAAAATATTCTCATTGTTCAAATAGCTATGTATACTGATTTTCATAGCGACCGTTTGAATGGTCAAGAATTTGGCCTGCTGCAGCGTCATCTAGTGGCGAGTTAAAATAATAATGCATTGCAGTGTCATCTAGTGGTGAGTAACATCAAAAGGAACGCAGTTAGAATATATTCTTCGTGCTCAAATGTGTAAGTATAAAAAATTTTATGCCGATCGATCGAACGGTATAGAAGTTGATGCTTTTCAGCGCCATTTAGCGGCAAGTTACAGCAAAATGGATAGTGAAAAATATTCTCCGTGTTCTAATATTCGCGTGTACCAAATTTCATCGAAATTGGTTGGACGATATTCGCATAGCAAACGGCTAAACGGAATAGAATTCAACGTTGTGCTGCGGCACCAAGTGGCAAGTTAAGGAAAACGGATAGCGTAAAAACCTTCTCCATCATAAAAGACTTAGGTGAACCAAATTTCATCATGCAACGGTGCTCAACGGTGCTGGAGTTTTTCAACCTCATAAACACATACCAACATTCATTTTTATCTATAACCAGTGTTATTATATATACCAGTCTCAAATAAAATCCAGTTTCAAATCTAAGCCTCGCCAAAGTGCCAACATACGCCATTTTGCAAGAGTTTTTTCAGGGAATCATTCTAAGCATTGACTTAGCAGCAATCAATATGGGAAATGGTTCGACCGCCAAAGAGTAGCACGCATTTATTTGAAAATTGGAATCCTTAATACAGCCGATTTTTTTAAATTATAAACTATACTGTGTTTTATTCATCGTTACTCCGATGTACTAAATGAGAAGATTTCAATTTTCTGAAATTTGGCGGAATTCCCCCAACTTAAATCAATGTACTCAATTGGCGAGAATTCTGAAGTTAGATCGCTTGAAATAACTTAATAACTGCATTATTTCTTCACGGATCATTAAAATTTAACGCTGTATTCTAATAAAACCTTTGCACTTGTTTTCAAAAATCTATTTCCTTAAGCTCTCAATAAATTGCGCCAAGCCGAAAACTGTGCAAACCGCTAGAACTCACTTACTCAAAATCCATATTTCAGCCATTTTATTTTTTCGCCAAACTAAAAAAAATGTACACATTAGCCTCGGAAATCTTCAATTCTTATTCTTTTGCGTGTAAAGCATTACATTCCTGCTCTGATTTCCCATGCACACGATATTATAATTTAAAAAAAAATAACCTTACGAATATAAACTAACAAAAAAAATCATTATTATTCTTTTATTTTTACTTTGAGAATTTAAAACATTTTATTCGGCAAAATCGCCACACATGGCAACCACGATCCTTATTTCACACTTTTTTCACTACAGGGGTTACAATTACGGAAAGATTTTTGCGTGAAGAGCATAAAAAATCTCTTAAATTCCGGGAACGGGTGGACTTTCAAAGTTTTAAAGTGGACTATGATTTATTCTATATTATTTTACATATCTGTGCTAAATTTCAGGCCGATAGGTCCATTTTTGTGGATTTGTATACGAATCAAATCCACAAACAAACAAACAGAATTTCAATTTTATTTATAAGATTTGTCAGACATCAGGCAGTCGATTCTGAGTTCTTTAGAGTGCACACGTGTCCCCACGCCTTTGTAGCCCCGCATGCGGGTCATGTTGGTAAATATGTGTGGTACGATCAGAGATAAGAGCGAGGCGGAGTTATGTCTTCGAAAACCACGTGGTGTGGTGAGCGTAAATACACTCGCACGTCGAAAATCGAGAGACTTCTGCCACTGAAACTGCTTAATTAGTCCACGCTGATTTTTGTACCCGTCTCCCCTCTCCCCTTCTCACCCTATATTGTAACTTAAAGATAATGTTTAATAAACCGTTTTACCTGCCTTAACTCTGGAACTTTACTGAAATATCTGACGTCATATATATATATATATATGACGTCAGATATATATATATATATATATATTTCGGTTTGTCAAAATAATTTAAATTTTTAATATGAAGTGGTAGCTATCACAATCAGTATTAAAAATGGAATGCGTTTTCTAAAAATGTATGTATGTAACCGTTGTGTCGAAAATTAAAAAAGTATATCATTTTTTAATAACTGGATTCATAAAAAATTGAATAATCCAATATATTTTAAATTATTGAATATTTCTTAGAGCCCATCGTAAAAAATAAAATGAAATGAAATTTTTTTATTCAAAGCCATCTGCGTTGAACTAGTAAGTAGGCTCTATATCTGAGTAGCATTAATAAAATTTATTTCTTTTTTGTAGAATACTAACAGAGATTCAAAAACAGCTTTTGTACCCATGACGAATTAAATGAGAAATTTGTTATTTGCTCAAGGCTTGAAGCGTGCCGAAGAGCTGTTTCAACTCGTGAAATTATGCTAAAAGAGAGTCCTGACCCAGATTATCTCTACTTATTATAAACTAACTGCATACCCGTTTTTCGCACAGAAGGAATTAAATATTTTTCTTATCTCATAAAAATGAAATCAATCTCATTGTTGCGATGAGAAAGTACGCAGAAAATGCCAAATTATTTTACTCGTGACATAAATTTTAACCTGTCAAATACTAGCTTGAGATGATACATAGTGCAACTGCAAAATGATGACAGAAAGACTATGTCAGCGTTATTTGCGATCAAAAGAACATAAAAAGCGTTGTATAAGCAAATCTGTTCACTTCCACAATGTTTTGTTAAAGAATAAAATTTGTCTTTCAAGTTCTAAAATAACATTGACGTATTTGACGTCATAATAACATTGACATTATCCTGACTGAGTTTCTCTCTGATGCTGTAAAAAATCGTGACATCAAAAAAGTAAAACTCATTTTCGATTAGAATTTAAGATAAATAACTAATTTCATATTCTATTTATCATAAAAGTAACCAACAGTATCAGAATCCATTACCTTCCCTTAAGCTGTCCGATTTAATAATCAAATAAAAACTAAATTTTTAGAGTTCTCAGATTAAAAGAATAAAATGAAAATACATATTATGAAAGAAATAGAACCCTTATTCACTGGCGCTTTAAAAATTCATAGATTTTTTATGCTACTGCAGGTATTTTTTTCTTGCGAAGTCATGAGATAATAGTCCAATGTGAAAAGCTATCAAGCTGGCAATACAGACGAAGTGTGCTTAAAAGGTACGCTGTCCAAAGAACAAGAGCTGGTTCACTTTGGAAGTACTTTTGAGAGAGGCACGTGACCGTGGTCGGACTAAAGACACTATTTTCGATGGAGAAATTCATTTTGTAACTCTTAATAACATATATCACTTCTGAGTCGTTTGAAATAGCCTAATGCCTCTAAAATACGCTTTAATGAATTTCTGCCCATACAGGGTAATGTAGGTAATTAAAATCTTTTGGGCGGCCCTGTAGATAAACTATCCAGTCATTGGGACCAAAAGGGCAGGTGCACAACTATATGTTACAACAATCTTGAATATAAAGTTTCAAGATTCTACGACCAATAGTTTTTGAGATATACGAGTTACATACGTACGTACAGACGGCATGGAAAAACTGGTCAAAATACACTCGCCGTTGGTTAAAATGAGTTGCAGACGCGTTTGATCGTGCATGCTAGCTTACGATGAGATGCATCGAAAAAATTCTTAAAATTAATTTTAGAGTTAGTCAAAATCGGTTTTTTCGTCGAAATTTGGCCCCCAAAATTTTTCGGGATCAGATTACTTCCTTATACTACGTACAAGGAAGTAATAAAGGAAAGTAAAGAACGTAAGGAAGTAAATACGGGTTAGGATCCCTTGGAAAGTCAACCACGGAGGGAAATCTCCTCCCCTCGGTCCAGATTCCTAGCCGTAACACTACATTTACATTTTCCTCTCAAGGGTACACACTTTTGGCGGGTATTTGGAGTGTTTTAGAGGATAGTTTATTCTCAATGCTATGAATAAATGGTTACCGATTAAGAACCCGGACCAGGAGTATTAATAAATGACACAAGCATATAAATTTAAACATTTTATTTCTTACATGTTAATATTTATAAGTCGCTTAAGTAAAAAGAAACACTTTGAATGAGGAATAAAAATTTGAACAATACTTATTAGCACACCATCAATCTTTGATAGTTCTCACTTTTCATACAGTACAGTGAAACAAATGACAAAGTAATTATCCTTAAAAAACCTTCACAGTTAATTATTTTTAGACTTTTTTGGTAATTTATAATCAAATTTAATTTTTACCGGGACGTGAAGTAAACCGGCCGGGACACCGGGATTTTGTCTGCAAACCGGTACTGTCCCGGTCAAACCGGGACGTCTGGCAAGCGTAGGTATATGGTGGGGCCCTAACCTCGATGCCTAAATCTGTTTCTTTTATGTGGACGAGGAACAGTAAAGCTCGCTAAAAGATGAAAAAGGTACCTTTAATTGATCCCTGTTCTTTATATAACTAAATTGCACTGGAAAAAAACATGGAAATAATGTGTTATGGATTTTCCTGTAGATAAAATATGCAGTCGAATTGAACCGAAAGGGGAACGGCACAAGTAGATGTTACAACAATCCTAAATATAAAATTTCAACATTGTACGCCTAATAGTTTTTGAGATATGCGAGTTTGATGAATTTCGGCCCATAGAGCGGAATGTATTTCGAATGTTTTGGGCGCTCCTCTAGATAAACTATCCAGTCGAATGGAACCAAAAGGGGAGGTGCACAACTAGATGTTACAACTATCAAAAATATCAAGTTTCGACATTCTACGCCTAATAGTTTTTGAGATATGCGAGTTTAATGAATTTCGGCCAATAGAGCGTAATGTATTTCGAATCTTTTGGACGGTCCTGTACACAAACTATCCATTCGATTGCGACCAAAAGGGGAGGTGCACAACTAGATCATAGAACAATCCTAAATATCAAATCTCAACATTTTACGACCAATATTTTTTGAGATATGCGAGTTACATACATACGTACGTACGTACAGACGGCATGGAAAAACTGACCACAATAGACTCGTCGCTGGACAAAATGAGTTGCAGACGCGTTTATATGATCGTGCATGCTAGCTTACGATGAGATGCATCGAAAAAATTCTTAAAAGTAAATTTAGAGGTAGTCAAAATCGGTTTTTACGTCGAAATCTGGCTCCCGAAATTTTTCGTGATCTCATTACTTCTTTATACTCCGTACAAGGAAGTAAAAATCAGTGTTATTTAACATAATACCGCAGCATTGGAAACGCACAAAAGTTATCATCAACAGGGAAAGAAAAAGACAAAGTACAGTAGTGAATGTACAGAATTCAGTAATAATAATAAAGTGCAGCATTTTAATAGTAATAGGGTATAGTACACTAATAATCATATTGTACTGTACTGTAATAATTACTAAGTATCACACAGCATTGTAAAAATGATTATGACTGAACTAGTCAGAATAATATCGTACCTTGCTGCTAGGCAAAAAATCCTGGCCTCGTTAGCTGAGCGCTAACGAGGCGAGTAGAGAATGCAATCCCGCACTGTTTTTCGTCCTGCGGGATTTCGGGATTGAGATTCATTAATTCCGCGGGATCCCGCAATCCCGCAGGATTGACATTTCGTTTAGCTAGGACTTCATTCCAACAGAGAAAAATAGAAAAAAGTAAGATCCATGATGCGCAGAATAATATACAAAGTTATGTCTTATGTTAGTTGCTAAAAGTGAGGAATTTACAAAAATATACAATTTATAGATATGTTCACATATTTACGTTATTTTCTTAGTTGATGAGAAAAGAATGGGCAAAATCGGACAAATCCAATGAATCATTTCCTAGTCTAGATTCAATTTTAGTAAAATAATTAAAAGCGTGGATTATACAAAAAAATTAAAAACTAAAATGAAAACTTTTTATAATTAATTGGTGACTTTTCGCTAAGAGATAAAATAGTACGAAATATTTCAGTGCATTTGGAGAATAGGAATTTTGCGAAAAATTTAGATTACAATGCTTAGATTTAGATGTTCGATCCAGACTCCCATTGGAAGATAATTAAAAAAATTAAAATTTGTAATTATTGATTCATTTATTGTTAGATTAAGAGACATAAATATGCAAAACTTTCCGGCCTATTAATTCGGAAAGCAGCATGAAATTGTAATAAAAAGTAATTATTTACTCAGTGTCAATCCCGCGGAATTAAGATCGTAATCCCGCGGTACTAGTCCCGCAAACATTATGCAATCCCGATCCCACGGGATCGGGATTGCATTCCCTAGAGGCGAGCATGCCTCTCCTTCGCGCTCAGATACGTTGTTTATCAAAGCCTCGCGTAAAATCCAGTTTGCGTAAGTCAAAGAGCGTTGTAGCGTGAGTCCACTGTATATCAGATTAAAAGTTCAAAGGTTAAAGCTTCTATTCCGACGGGGGTCGTTTGGTTTTATTATTCTAAAATTTTGTCATTTTACATCAGTCCGTTGTATTGTAAATTTATGTATTCGCTCAAAAAAGAATTTGATTTAAATATATAACACGCTATTGTAAATCTACAGTGCACATGCCTCTGTGCCACTTTTAACCCTTTAACGCGCAGTATTCCCGCTCTGGGAACACCAAACTCTGACGTTTTGACTGTTGCCAGACACGAAGAATAGATTTGATTTCTATAAAAATAGTTGCGGGTGTAATAGCTCCACGAGAATCTTTTACTTTTTAGCACGCCATTTCCCGTAAAAGAATTGTCACGATTATTTTTAACAGCACTGACGTCTACTGAAAAATGGAAGAATACGAGAGCAGCTGGATAGATTGCCCAATGCTGAAAAAAGGGCAGCCGTTGCCATCGCTCGACTTAACCACCAACAAGATGGCAGACGATCGAAACGTTCATCGCGTGCCACAAATCTAGAGACTATTTTTTGACGCAGCTGGCTGTGCCGCACAGCCAGCTGTCATCAAAAAAGGGTCTCTAGATCTGTGGCACGCGATGAACGTTTCAATCGTCCGCCATCTTGTTGGTAGCTATGTCGAGCGATGGCAACGGCCGCCCTTTTTTTAGCGTTGGTAAGGGTTAAAAGGCTGTTCTTGCTAGAGATGGCCAATGATTCGATGAGTCGAATCAGTGATTCGAATCTTGGTACTGAGTGGCTCAGTCTTTACACTCACTCTCTACTGATTCGAATCTCAAGCCCTCAACTGTGGGGAAATACATTCCAAGTTCGAAGGGAAGGAAAACTTATTTTCCCTTTGCCGTTCCCGGAGATTTTCCCTTACTCTTTCAACTCTTTTCGACTCTTTACGACTCTTTTCGACTCTTTACGACTCTTTTCGACTCTGAGTCGATAGATGATTTGAAACAGCAAATGAGTGGGTGTGGGTGAGTTGGTCACTGAGTTGGTGCAGCAACGAATCTTTACTGATTCAGTGTTTCGCTCTGTTTCGGTGATTGTATACGATCGTTGAGATTCGTTAGTTTTTCGAATCTTCTATCGACTCAGAGTCGAAAGGAGTCGAAAAGAGTTGAAAGGATGTTTCATTTAATTGCAGTTTTTTTTTCGAATCTTTGGTGTTTCATTTCTTGGTTGGTGGTCGGATTTAAAGTTTCATCTGTCTGTGGGTGTGGAGTGGGTCGAACATCGTTTGCTTTTGGCGGGGGGCATAGGCGTTACTTCCTAAGAACAAGAGGGGTCAATCCCCCCCCCCGAAAAAAAAATTAAGAAAATTCAAGTATCAGAGCTATTTATAATAACGATATTTTCTACAATCGGAAACATTTTGTCACCCCATCCAAATATTACATGCCAATTAACGCCAATGCTCGTGGAAGAGCGGGGGGTGTCTCAAAGTTGTTTAAACCTTTTTCCCTCGGAGGTACTCCCTCCTTCCAACTTGTCTGGCTGGTTTAATATTTGTTTAAAATTTTTTTGAAACATCCCTTTTCTACTTTTAACTTCAATATATGTCCCCCTGCCCCCACCCTCAAAAAAAAAAAAAAAAAAAAAAACGGAACGTTAAGTTTACATGGTGGCGGGTTTTCATGTGAAGGGAAATAGAATGAAATAAAGTTAGGATTGTGCTTGTCACTTTTAATGAAGGATACAGGGGCGGTATTAAGCGCTCTCACAAAAGGACTTTGTAGTAAGCAAAATAACATTTCGCTTTATTGCTGCAGATTTCGTTTAAGATATTTTTTTTTACCTGGTTTGTCGCTTAAGGGGAATTATTTTATTTTCTTTCGTAATTCAGAGAAATACAAAATAGGGTCTAAAGCAGTGGCGTAGTTAGTGTTATTGACAGTGGCGAAGCCAGTATTTTACTTCGGGGTGGGCTGGGTATCAAATTTAAAGATAAAGTTCAATTGTAAGCTAAGTAAAGGGTCCCATTTTTTTGGGGGGGGGCAGCAGCCCCTCAGTAGGACTGGGCAAAAAATCGATAAATATCGACATATCGGTTTTATTTCAACATCAAATATCCGATATTCCCATTTTCATTTCAGTGAAATCTCGAATTCGATAAAGGTCAAAAATACAGGCCGGCCAGGGGCGTAGCCAGAAATTTTTCATGGGGGGGGTTATGACTACTGCAACTCATATATATGTATACGTGTGTATGATAATGTAGTGAAGAATATACATTTTGTATGGCAAAAAATTCCTAATGGGGGGTTATGACCCCCCTAACCCCCCCCCCTTGGCTACGCCTCTGAGGCCGGCGATAAGAAAATCCTGAGATCAATACCAGCTTGTGATGCTTTTGCTACTGCTTTCTCTCCGTTGATGACGATGCCGGATCGCGGAAAAAACAGCTCCATGGTTTATTAGTCTAATTACCATAATTAATTAACGTATATCTCGGAACCTATCCACCGGAGCGCGTTTTTATTGATTCTCGACCCCCCGTAGACGCAACACCCCGCCGATACTTAAAATTTCGAATGCTTTGACACCAAACTTAACCTTTTAATCTTACAGGCCCAGGGGGTCATACGAAGCTCCCCTATATTTTCAATTTGGGCATTTTAAACACTAGCCTCCTCCGGCGGCATCTCCAAAGTCTGGAAACCATCCCAGAGCCAATTTCTATGTGTTTGCAGTCCTTTTAAGCCTCAATCATGGTTAATTAGTCTAATTACTATAATTAATTAACGTATATCTCGGAAACTATCCATCGAAGCGCGTTTTTATTGATTCTCGACCCCCCCTAGACGTATACCCCCATCCATACATAAAATTTCGAATACTTTGACACCAAACTTAACTTTTAATCTTACAGGCCCAGGGGGTCATACGAAGCTCCCCTATATTTTCAATTTGGGCATTTTAAACACTAGCCTCCTCCGGCGGCATCTCCAAAGTCTGGAAACCATCCCAGAGCCAATTTCTACATGTTTGCAGTTCTTTTAAGCCTCAATCATAGTTAATTAGTCTAATTACCATAATTAATTAACGTATATCTCGGAAACTATCCATCGGAGCGCGTTTTTATTGATTCTCGACCCCCCCCTAGACGTACACCCCCATCGATACATAAAATTTCGAATACTTTGACACCAAACTTAACCTTTTAATTTTACAGGCCCAGGGGGTCATACGAAGCTCCCCTGTATTTTCATTTCGGGCAGTTTAAACACTAGTTAGTTTTACTGGAGGAAGGAGAGAGAGATGCTAACTGCCCGAGAACTTAGCGGAGAAGAAACCCGATGAATGGGTGAAGGGTGTTTAAATAGTACGGCTTTCGGCGCAGAGAGAGGGAAAATTTCTTCAGTTGTTTTATTGATTCAAGATTCGAATCACTGATTCGAATCATCGAAGTAGTGAGTGAGTCGAGATTCGAATCAGTAAAATGAGTCGAACCGCCCATCTCTAGTTCTTGCAACATTCTCACTTTTTTTACAATGTATTGGTGTTACCAACACGCTGTTGTTTGAAAAGTACACACACAACACACACACACACACACACACACACATACATGTATATAGCCATATGACCTCTTAAGTATTCCATTCACCTCTGCATGTTATAAGATTTGTATATCATTATAAATGTATTGTTATAAGATACTCTTTGTGTATAAAATATACGTTTAACTTTCATTTCTTATTCATTGATTCGAAAACCTAAAACATACCCTTGGATCAACCCCAACAGTTCTCAGAAATTTCGACCATAAAACTTCACTGCGCAAGTCTCAAAAAGGCAAACGACCAGAAGCACCATAATTCGGTGAGACAAACGATAATTTCCTCCATTTAACAATGAGGACATTCACGGTTTATAAAGAAAGGCGTTCCTCAGAACGGGTTCACACAGTTCCATGAAACAGTTATCGCCTGCAAAAATGAAACAAAAACTGTCTAGGATTGCTAAACGAAAAATGAAGCCTTATCAAGAAAAAGAAAGAACGAAACAGAAAAATAATCATTGGTTACTCGATATTATCTGCGAATTGTTGAGCAACTTACATGAATGCATCATTTTGTTTATGCTCAATGGTTAGTTCGAGAGTGTATATTTAGTCTCTATAAATGGCATTGAATGCGAAATTGTTCTATTGTTGGGTCTAAAGAAGCGTTTGTTTTTTTCCGTTTATGTGTCATTTATTAGAGCACACTAAATTGACTGTATAAATTTTTAACACTTTAAGCAACAAGTTGAAACGTGTTTATGAGTTCGACGTCATTTTGTGACGTGAATTTGATAATTAGTCGCAATTTGACGTGAGTATGTGACACAAAAAAGTGACGTTGCAAAGACGTCACTATGACGTCCCTGGTGGTCACCATGCGACATCCCAAAAACTGACTCGGGAGGCCATTTGTCCGTCGTCACAGTCTCTCCGTGGCTTACACGTACTATCACGTGAACTCACAAAGTCACAGTGTGACCATGCATTCATGTTGCGACTTCACAAAGGTATATGGGATGTTGTGGATGAACAAGCAAAAAGGATTGCTGCAGTTTAAAAACGGAATAAGTATTTCTCCAATAATAAAAAAATCTCATGCAAACACCGCTTGACTTCCTTGTACGTATATTAATCCTTTCAAACCTGATTAAATTTAAATTATCTTTGAATTAAATAATTTTTCTTTTGATATCAGTGATTAAATTTCTAATTAAGAAAATGAAATTAAAAATCCTAATTATTAAATTTTCGAGGGAAACTGCTTTTTCTTTAAGTGCACAACTTAGGACATCCATCCTGTACGATAAAACAGTACAGGAAATGTTTGTGTCTTCATTTGCGAACGCAGGGTCCGAACGGGTTAAATTATTGCTTCAAAATTTATAATGTTGTTCTCCCGCATTACTATGTGTTGGTGAAAAGAGAGTTGTACAGGCATTGTTGCAAATGAAATTACCCCTTGACCTTGGTGATAAACTTGGCGATAGTTTCGCTTACTTGGCAACAAATTTGGCAACTTTGGCGACGAAAAGAAAGTGTTCGGAAGTAGTAAAATTTTGGCTGTATCTCAATTAGGAAAGAAGTTACAAGAAAAATCGAGAAATATGATTTCATGTCCTGCGTGGATATGTATAAATAGGAAGTCTCTCTAGCGATCGAGTCAGTTGAAATAGACCGAGAATATGGAAATCAAAGTTAAATGACTGACATTGATTGCATTTTGATTCGTGTTGTTGCTGTGATAGTTATCATTTACTGATGCATGTGTTATTGAATTCAATATTCTTTCAGACATATTAGTGATCCGATTCATGGAATAAAGTGTTATATTCGCTTTTCGAGTTTGGTGGACAATTTTAATGTACACTCACTACCAGATTTTTGTATAACATTATATACATTTTGTATGGACTTCATTTAAACTTATTTTATTTGAAAATGAGACACGATACTGGTTTTTTACGTGTCAAATATAGGAGATTTCGCCAAACAGGATTAGTTTTAGAAATTTATTTTTAATGTCAAATTTGGCAAATTTCGTCAAAAGTCGTTTAACTTGGCGTCAATTCCCGAAATTTCAGGCATGGTCCAAGCAAAGATCGTTCACAGGCCTTAAGTCTTTTGGGTGACACTGTAAATAAACTACGCAGTTGATTGCAATAAAAAAGAGTGATGCCCAACTAGATATTACAGCAGTTCTAAATATAAAATTTCTACATTCTACAACTCATCATTTTTTATTTATGCAGTGCGTACGTTACGTACAGAGGTCATGAAAAAAACTAGTCGGAATGGATTCACGATTGGTCAAAATGGATCGTACATGCATGCGTAGGTTGAGACGTCAGGCAGAGAATCGAAGTAATTTAAGAGAGTAATCGAAGAACTGGCAAAATACGAATACCGAAATTTTCAATGTATCACAATACTTCCTTCACTTCGTTATAAGGAATTAAAAAGGCATCTTGAGAAGCAAACACAATATTTATTTCAAACAGGCTTCTTGTGTTTACAATTAATTGGCTAACATAATTACGAGACGCGAGAGTACACACGTAAACACGAGAATTTTCTTATCACTTAGGCGCTGGCACGAACACAGCACTTCCAAAATTTTGAATATCCAGGGTCAGACTGGTGAATCGGGAGAATGACAGAAGTCTGAAAAGCTCGGAATGGGCCGACACTCTCTGAATTTAGAGTGTCGGCCCTTCTTTCATCATTTAGAAAAAAAGAAAAGGAAAAAAATGACTTCTAGACAAATGTGAAAGCACACAGAGCAACCACATTTTAACGGAAATAAGCCAACCTGTGAGATACCTACACGAAGAAATCCCCTGTTCGAATAGTGCCAAGATTTATTCTACCAACCTTAAGAACCTTTTAACACTTCCCTACAAAATTAAAATAAAACGCTTATTATTTTGATTCACACGTCCGTACTCCTCTGCCGTATATGAATCGATCGCCGCGACTTCCATATCTATTTTCTTTAGTACTACAGGTCTGCACAGGCCGAAATTTTCAAGGTCGGACCCGGCTCGTATTACCTCAGCTCGGACCGGCTATAACCAAAATGAGAAGTTATTGGCAAAAAATCACGAAGGTCCAATCCAACCCTTTCGGCTCATTTATAAATCAGAACTTAATGAATCTAATACTTCGTTTCAGAATAATTATAGTTTAATATTATCTCATGACATTTATCACACAGTAATATACAACACGCTGATTCATTTATATTATAACGAGATTTTTTACCGAAAAACTCTGCAACTAGAAATTCGTTTTTAGGGCGAAAAATTCCGTTGTGGAACCCAAAGGGTGCGACTCAGAACCACGATGATCACTCGTGTACCGATATTCGAGCTCGGAAACAGTGATTATCACTCTACCTGATCATCTGTTTTTCCATGCGAAGCTCGATAACATCCATGTATACTGTTTATATATATGCATTATTGTTTCGTTTGATGTTCCGTTCTCATCTTACATGAAGGTAAGTTGAGGTGCCGGTATAGTCAAATCGCACTAACTCTCCAGTCTCGAACTGATCACAATGTTAAAATAATATAAATTATTAAAGCAGACCAGATGTTTCTGGTAACATTTTGTATTCCAGCAGCCTGTCAAAAATGGCTCTGGAAAAATTTTGAACTATTCCTGGCAGATCTGTAAGAGAAACTTATATAGTTTCTTCAGCTTTGAAAAATAAGAGAAGAATCTCATTTTAGCATGAAGTCTCTTCACTTTGATTTATCTGAAAATATGGGCGCCGGCAGTTATGGGCAAGGCTCAGCAAATGCTCACTCTTGTGTAAGGAAATCACACAAAATTATAAATAAATATTTAATTATCTCATGATATTTATCACACAGTAATATACAACACGCTGATTCATTTATATTATAAAAGAATTTTTACCGAAAAACTCTGCAACTAGAAATTCGTTTTTAGGGCGAAAAATTCCGTTGTGGAACCCAAAGGGTGCGACTCAGAACCACGATGATCTCTCGTGTACCGATATTCGAGCTCGGAAACAGTGATTATCACTCTACCTGATCATCTGTTATCTTCTATACTATTAAAATCTGTGCGCGTCTGTCTGTCTGTGTGTAGCATCATCTCCTCCGAAACCGCTGGGAGTTGAGTTTCAATCGAGGTGTCCACTTATTCGAAAAATTCCGAGGAAGGTCTTCCGCTAATTTAAATTTCGAAATTCGAATTAGTTTAGGAGATATTGATAAAAAAAAAAACTGTCAAAAACACTAATTTTTGCTCTCCGCGATTGTAACCCCAGTAGTGAAAATGTGAGAAATAAGCATCGAGGTTGTCATGTTTGGCGAATTTATTAAATGATTTACACTCTTGCATTAAAAATAAAGGAATAATACTTTTTTTCTGTTTCGAATATTTGCTAGGTTATTTTTTAATTAAAATATCGTCTGCGTGGTAATCAGAGCAGGAATTCAATATTTTTTATACGCAAAAGAAAAAGGATTTGTAAATTTCAGAGACTAAAGTGCATAACCTTATAATTTGGCGAAAAAAATGGCTTATATGGCGATTTGGGAAAGTGGATTCTAGTGGTTTGCACAATTTTAGGCTTGGCGCAATTTACTGAGAGCGTAAAGAAATAGTATTTTTAAAAACAAGTGCAGGTTTTACTAGAATTTAGCCTGAAATTTTAATTTTCTGTTCAGAAATATTGCAGTTATTAAGGCGATTTTAAATGATTTTCATCAAGTTAAATAAATTGATTTAAGTTAAAGAAACCCCGCCAAATTTCAGAAAATTAAACTTTTTCATTTGTATTGCTAATTCTATGCCCCGATTGAAATGAGTTGGTGTTACGAGCGTATGAATAGATAATATTTTTTAATCCCGCCAAACAAGGTGTAATAAAATAGGAAGTCTTTATAAATACGAATGCTGCTTGAGATGAATGAGAATATTTTTTAAATCCAGTTAGACTAGCTGGTAATGCCTTTAAATTATTGCATTTATTGTCAATTTTAATGTATGATTCATTTTGGCTATTTGCCATCGACTGCCGACGTAAATTACGCCAAAATGGCAGTTCTAGCAAAGTAAACATAAATAAATCATTTCATATTCTATTTTTAACACTGCTACAGTTTACGCAGCAACGGAATCCATTGTTGCCACTTAAGTTGTTCAATTTAATAATTAAGTGAAACCACTCATTTCTACATCTCTTAAGACCCAAAAAAGTGAAAACGCATTAAATATGAAACAAATCGAATTTTAACATATTTGCGCATTAAAAATAATCGAAGTTTTTTCAGTCAATTCTACATATTTTTCATTTTATTTCCCTTGCGTGTGACGTCATTTTCACGTCATTGTCTTCTGTTTTCCTGTCAGATTATCCGGAGAAGCACATTACACGCTAACGCATGTGCTGCTTCGGCGGACATAAGGAAGCAATTTGTCGGGTGCGTATTTGCCTAACCCCTCTGTGTGTCTTAATTGAAGCAATGAAACTTTGTAGGCTTTTTTTTTTTTTAACTAGAAAAAGGCAGATTAACGTCGTTAACGTGGAAGAAGCGATATGGAAAACTATTTAATTGGTAGCCGTAATGCGAAATGATAATCGATTTTTCACATGCGCAAAGCAACAAAATTTCGAAAGTATGAAAAGTCAAGAATATGAAATGAAAATCCAAAATAAATCACCAGAGACTATAGGATAAGCATCGTGTACGAGAATGATATTGCAATTATGTACATAACAAAGGCGCTTGCAAGGAATACAAAATATAATATGAAATTAATTGCTCTTTCTTCCAATGGCGTTTGTGGAATCTTTCCGAATAACGGGATACAATGTGCTTAGAATATTTAATATAAATTACTTATATGTTAAAGTTCTATTTATTTTTTCATATATATTCCAGTTACTCCAGTTACAAGACCTAGAGCTCTAGAAACGATTTCAGATTTTGTTTAATATTGAATTTGACACTATGCAATTAATCTATGTTAAAAATAATATATGAAATTAGTTATTTATTTAGTGTGAATTGGCAGTGAGATCAACGTTAGTTTTATGTAACAAGTGTGCTACAGTATTAAGAGTTCAGTAAGGGTAATAAGCTTTTCCGCTTAAGTTACGTCACAATTTTTTTTATTTACGAAAGAGACAAGATCTTCACGGAAACAGGATGCATTTTTGGTTTCTGAACGTACAATGTGCATTGATTGTTTCGTGTAGGTTTTTTAAATGTGGATAAAATTTAATAAAGTCATCTGCAACATAACTGTGCTAATGCATTGTCCACGCTTTACGAAATGCAAGATAACATAAAATAGTATTCAATATCATGTAATGTTATTCATATGGTATGTATGAATGCTATAAATTAAACCTAAAAAAGAGAATTATATGATGTAGAAATAAGGCATTTTTCGAAAGAGAAAAGTTTCGTCTGCATACCGTAAAGTTCTTACTTTTCTGATCGCCAGTGACAATGACGTAGTTTTTGTGTCGTCATGTTGCAATCGTCTCAAATTTCCACTCATGGAGTCAGCTGTTCGTCTGAATTCCAGCAATTTTTCACTATTAGAGATTCCTATCACTGGGTTTAATTCGAATTATATGTGTAAGGAAAATATTCGTCTCCTACCGTGCGGAGAACGGGTAAGCAGCTAGTCTATACTATTAAAATCTGTGCGCGTCTGTCTGTCTGTGTGTAGCATCATCTCCTCCGAAACCGCTGGGAGTTGAGTTTCGATCGAGGTGTCCACGGATTCGAAAAATTCCGAGAAAGAACCTCCGCTGATTTAAATTTCGAAATTCGAATTAGTTTAGGAGATATTGATAAACAAGCCCGTCAAAAACACTAATTTTTGCACTCCGCAACTCCGCGATTGTAACCCCTGTAGTGAAAATGTGAGAAATAAGCATCGAGGTTGCCATGTTTGGCGAATTTATTAAATGATTTACACTCTTGCATTAAAAATAAAGGAATAATACTTTTTTTCTGTTTCGAATATTTGCTAGGTTATTTTTTAATTAAAATATCGTCTGCGTGGGAAATCAGAGCAGGAATTCAATATTTTTTATACACAAAAGAAAAAGGATTTGTAAATTTCAGAGACTAAAGTGTATAACCTTATAATTTGGCGGAAAAAAAATGGCTTATATGGCGATTTTGAGAAAGTGGATTCTAGTGGTTTGCACAATTTTAGGCTTGGCGCAATTTTCTGAGAGCGTAAAGAAATAGTATTTTTAAAAACAAGTGTAGGTTTTACTAGAATTTAGCCTGAAATTTTAATTTTCTGTTCAGAAAAAATGCAGTTATTAAGGCGATTTTAAATGATTTTCATCAAGTTAAATAAATTGATTTAAGTTAGGGAAACCCCGCCAAATTTCAGAAAATTATACTTTTTCCTTTGTATTGCTAATTCTATGCCCCGATTGATATAAGTTGGTGTTACGAGCGTATGAATAGATAATATTTTTTAATCCCGCCAAACAAGGTTTAATAAAATAGGAAGTCTTTATAAATACGAATGCTGTTTGAGATGAATGAGAATATCTTTTAAACCCAGTTAGACTAGCTGGTAATGCCTTCAAATTATCGCATTTATTGTCAAGTTTAATGTGTGGTTCATTTTGGCTATTTGCCATCGACTGCCGACGTTAATTACTCCCAAAATGGCAGTTCTAGCAAAGTAAACATAAATAAATCATTTCAGATTCTATTTTTAACACTGCTACAGTTTCCGTAGCAACGGAATCCATAAGTTGTTCAATTTAATAATTAAGTGAAACCACTCATTTCTACATCTCTTAAGACCCAAAAAAGTGGAAACGCATTAAATATGAAACAGATAGAATTTTAACGTATTTGCGCATTAAAAATAATCGAATTTTTTTCAGGCAATTCTGCATATTTTTCATTTTATTTCCTTCGCGTGTGACGTCATTTTCACGTCATTGTCTTCTGTTTTGCTGTCAGATTATCCGGAGAAGCACATTACACGCTAACGTATGTGCTGCTTCGGCGGACATAAGGAAGCAATTTGTCGGGTGCGTATTTGCCTAACCCCTCTGTGTGTCTAAATTGAAGCAATGAAACTTTGTAGGCGTTTTTTTTTTAAAACTAGAAAAAGGCAGATTAACTATCGTTAACGTGGAAGAAGCGATATGGAAAACTATTTAATTGGTAGCCGTAATGCGAAATGATAATCGATTATTCACATGCGCAAAGCAACAAAATTTCAAAAGTATGAAAAGTCAGGAATATGAAATGAAAATCCAAAATAAATCACAAGAGACTATAGGATAAGCATCGTGTACCAGAATGTTATTGCAATCATGTACATAACAAAGGCGCTTGCAAGGAATACAAAATATAATATGAAATTAATTGCTCTTTCTTCCCATGGCGTTTGTGGAATCTTTCCGAATAACGGGATCCAATGTGCTTAGAATATTTCATATAAATTACTTATATGTTAAAGTTCTATTTATTTTTTCATATATATTCCAGTTACTCCAGTTACAAGACCTAGAGCTCTAGAAACGATTTCAGATTTTGTTTAATATTGATTTTGACACTATGCAATTAATCTATGTTAAAAATAAAATATGAAATTAGTTATTTATTTAGTGTGAATTGGCAGTGAGATCAACGTTAGTTTTATGTAACAAGTGTGCTACTGTATTAAGAGTTCAGTAAGGTTAATAAGCTTTTCCGCTTAAGTTACGTCACAAATTTTTTCATTTACGAAAGCGACAAAATCTTCACGGAAACAGAATGCATTTTTGGTTTCTGAACGTACATCTATAATGTGCATCGATTGTTTCGTGTAGGTTTTTTAAATTTGGGTAAAATTTAATAAAGTCATCTGCAACATAACTGTGCTAATGCATTGTCCACGCTTACAAAATGCAAGATAAGATAAAATAATATTCAACATCATGTAATGTTATTCGTATGGTATGTATGAATGCTATAAATTAAACCTAAAAAAGAGAATTATATGATGTAGAAATAAGGCATTTTTCGAAAGAGAAAAGTTTCGTCTGCATACCGTAAAGTTCTTACTTTTCTGATCGCCAGTGACAATGACGTAGTTTTTGTGTCATCATGCTGCAATCGTCTCAAATTTCCACTCATGGAGTCAGCTTTTCGTCAGAATTCCAGCACTTTTTCACTATTAAAGATTCCTATCACTGGGTTTAATTCGAATTATATGTGTAAGGAAAATATTCGTCTCCTACCGTGCGGAGAACGGGAATGCAGCTAGTCTATACTATTAAAATCTGTGCGCGTCTGTCTGTCTGTGTGTAGCATCATCTCCTCCAAAACCGCTGGGAGTTGAGTTTCGATCGAGGTGTCCACTTATTCGAAAAATTCCGAGGAAGGTCTTCCGCTAATTTAAATTTCGAAATTCGAATTAGTTTAGGAGATTGATAAAAAACCCCGTCAAAAACACTAATTTTTGCTCTCCGCATCTCCGCGATTGTAACCCCTGTAGTGAAAATGTGAGAAATAAGCATCGAGGTTGCCATGTTTGGCGAATTTATTAAATGATTTACACTCTTGCATTAAAAATAAAGGAATAATACTTTTTTTCTGTTTCGAATATTTGCTAGGTTATTTTTTAATTAAAATATCGTCTGCGTGGGAAATCAGAGCAGAAATTCAATATTTTTTACACGCAAAAGAAAAAGGATTTGTAAATTTCAGAGACTAAAGTGTATAACCTTATAATTTGGCGAAAAAAATGGCTTATTTGGCGATTTTGAGAAAGTGGATTCTAGTGGTTTGCACAATTTTAGGCTTGGCGCAATTTACTGAGAGCGTAAAGAAATAGTATTTTTAAAAACAAGTGTAGGTTTTACTAGAATTTAGCCTGAAATTTTAATTTTCTGTTCAGAAATAATGCAGTTATTAAGGCGATTTTAAATGATTTTCATCAAGTTAAAAAATTGATATAAGTTAGGGAAACCCCGCCAAATTTCAGAAAATTAAACTTTTTCCTTTGTATTGCTAATTCTATGCCCCGATTGATATAAGTTGGTGTTACGAGCGTATGAATAGATAATATTTTTTAATCCCGCCAAACAAGGTTTAATAAAATAGGAAGTCTTTATAAATACGAATGCTGTTTGAGATGAATGAGAATATCTTTTAAACCCAGTTAGACTAGCTGGTAATGCCTTTAAATTATCGCATTTATTGTCAAGTTTAATGTGCGGTTCATTTTGGCTATTTGCCATCGACTGCCGACGTTAATTACTCCCAAAATGGCAGTTCTAGCAAAGTAAACATAAATAAATCATTTCATATTCTATTTTTAACACTGCTACAGTTTCCGTAGCAACGGAATCCATAAGTTGTTCAATATTATAATTAAGTGAAACCACTCATTTCTACATCTCTTAAGACCCAAAAAAGTGGAAACGCATTAAATATGAAACAAATAGAATTTTAACATATTTGCGCATTAAAAATAATCGAATTTTTTTCAGGCAATTCTGCATATTTTTAATTTTATTTCCTTAGCGTGTGACGTCATTTCACGTCATTGTCTTCTGTTTTGCTGTCAGATTATCCGGAGAAGCACATTACACGCTAACGTATGTGCTGCTTCGGCGTACTTAAGAAAGCAATTTGTCGGGTGCGTATTTGCCGAACCCTCTGTGTGTCTAAATTGAAGCAATGAAACTTTGTAGGCGTTTTTTTTTAAACTAGAAAAAGGCAGATTAACGTCGTTAACGTGGAAGAAGCGATATGGAAAACTGTTTAATTGGTAGCCGTAATGCGAAATGATAATCGATTATTCACATGCGCAAAGCAACAAAATTTCAAAAGTATGAAAAGTCAGGAATATGAAGTGAAAATCCAAAATAAATTACCAGAGACTATAGAATAAGCATCGTGTACGAGAATGATATTGCAATCATGTACATAGCAAAGGCGCTTGCAAGGAATACAAAATATAATATGAAATTAATTGCTCTTTCTTCCCATGGCGTTTGTGGAATCTTTCTGAATAACGGGATCCAATGTGCTTAGAATATTTCATATAAATTACTTATATGTTAAAGTTCTATTTATTTTTTCATATATATTCCAGTTACTCCAGTTACAAGACCTAGAGCTCTAGAAACGATTTCAGATTTTGTTTAATATTGAATTTGACACTATGCAATTCATCTATGTTAAAAATAAAATATGAAATTAGTTATTTATTTAGTGTGAATTGGCAGTGAGATCAACGTTAGTTTTATGTAACAAGTGTGCTACTGTATTAAGTGTTCAGTAAGGGTAATAAGCTTTTCCGCTTAAGTTACGTCACAAATTTTTTCATTTACGAAAGCGACAAGATCTTCACGGAAACAGGATGCATTTTTGGTTTCTGAACGTACAATGTGCATCGATTGTTTCGTATAGGTTTTTTAAATTGGGTAATTGGGTAAAATTTAATAAAATCATCTGCATAATTGATTTGGGTAAAATTTAATAAAGTCATCTGCAACATAACTGTGCTAATGCATTGTCCACGCTTTACGAAATGCAAGATAAGATAAAATAGTATTCAACATCATGCAATGTTATTCATATGGCATGTATGAATGCTATAAATTAAACCTAAAAAAAGAGAATTATATGATGTAGAAATAAGGCATTTTTCGAAAGAGAAACGTTTCGTCTGCATACCGTAAAGTTCTTACTTTTCTGATCGCCAGTGACAATGACGTAGTTTTTGTGTCATCATGTTGCAATCGTCTCAAATTTCCACTCATGGAGTCAGCTTTTCGTCAGAATTCCAGCATTTTTTCACTGTTAGAGATTCCGCATTACTGTGTGTAATTTGACTTATATGTATATTAGGAAAATATTCGTTTCCTACCGTGCGGAGAACGGGCAAGCAGCTAGTCTATACTATTAAAATCTGTGCGCGTCTGTCTGTCTGTAACATCATCTCCTCCGAAACTGCTGGGAGCTGAGTTTCGATCGAGGTGTCCACGGATTCAAAAAATTCCGAGAAAGAACCTCCGCTGATTTAAATTTCGAAATTCGAATTTTTTTAGGAGATATTGATAAAAAAAACCCGTCAAAAACGCTAATTTTTGATCTCCTTAATTCCCTAATTGTAACCCCCTGTATTCAAAAATTGAGAAATAAGCATCGAGGTTGCCATGTTTGGCTATTTTATTAAATTATTTAGACTCCTGCGGTAAAAATAAAAGAATAATGATTTTTTTCTGTTTGGATTATTTACAAAGTTATTTTTTAGTTAAAGTATTGCGTGCGTGTGAAATCAGAGCAGGAATTCAATGTTTTTTATGTTTAAAAGAATAAGGGATTGGGAGATTTCCGAGACTATATGTATATTTTTTTGTTTGTCGAAAAAAAATGGCTGATTTGGCGATTTTGAGAAAGTAGTAGGTTCTACCGATTTGCACAGTTTTGGGCTTGGCGCAAATTACTGAGAGCGTAAGGAAATAGTATTTTTAATTACAAGATAAGTTTTATTAGAATACGGCGCTATACTTCATACAGAAATAATGACGTTATTAAGGTGATTTTAAACGATCTGTCTACAGAATTTTCACCAAATTAAGTAAACTGATTTAAGTTAGAGGAACTCCGCCACATTTCAGAAAATTAAAATTCTCGCATGTTGTACATTGTAGTTACGGGGATTAAAACACGTTATAGTTAAAATTTGAATAACTGCTACTAATCAATTAGATGTCTGGATTAAATTTTGGCGAGCGAACTATATAAATGATAGATAACTATTTCCCATTTTGATTGCTGTTAAATCAAACCTTCGAATGACTCCTGAAAACAAAAAATCTCGCAAAATGGTGTATGTTGGCATTTTGGCGATTGAAGTACTTACATGTAATAAATAATTGATTCGTATATGTTAAAGCAGCGCTACATTTCTTTTATTGCAAACTGTTAGAACGGGGTAATTAATACTGTGTCTAATGTATTTTTTGTTTTACGAATTGAAATCTATGTTGATTCCTACTTTAGTACATTTCTTAGCAAAGTAGGTGAAAAATATTCAAACGTAGTTCAACTCTGTTCGTATTATTAATTCCATTCCACAATTGAGATGAGCCGATGACACTAGCGTATGCATAGATATTTTTTTTTTTTTTTTTAATTCCGCCAAACAGTGTATTGCGAATTGCCTTTAGTGTCAAGTTTAATTTGTGATTTGAGCTATTTGGCATCGACTGGTGGCGTTAATGACACCAATATGGCAGTTCTAGCAAAGTAAACATAAATAACTCATTTCATGTTCCATTTTTATAGTTTCCGTAGCAACGGAATCCATTGTTGCCACTTAAGTTATTCAATTTAACAATTAAGTGAAACCCCTCATTTCTACAGCTTTTAAGACTCGAAAAAGTGAAAACGAATCAAATGTGAAACAAATAGAACTGTAAGAGACTTGCACTTTAAAAAAAATCGAAGTTTTCATGTAATTCTATATACCTTTAATTTAATTTCCTTCGCGTGTGGATGCCATTTTTATGTCAGTTTTTGCTGCCTTGCTGGCAGATTATCAGGAGCATTACACAAGCACTAATGCACATGCTCCTGCGGACATAAACAAGAGCGTATGTCCGGCGCGTATTTGTGTAACTCCCCAGGCCGTACCCAGGAGGGCCAGGGGGTCCCCCCAGAAATCTAAAATTTTGTTAACAAAACAATAATAATGAAGCGTTTTTGTGAAAAATTGCGCCTTTTTCATCTTTTATGAATTTATAAATTTAATTTCTGTACACGCCTCCCCTCCGAGATTTTTTTCTGTTTAGGGCCCATGGTAACCCCACTGTGTTAATCAAAGTTTTCTGGGGTCAGATTTTTTAGAACTTTTTTTTTTCAATGGAGATTCTCATCCTGAAGTATATTGATCACTGATACATGAAAAGAAAAATGATCAATTATGTAGCAGTGACGTAGCCAGAAATTTTTCATGGGGGTGTTACGACTACTGAAGCTCACATATATGTATGCATATGCGTGTGTGATAAGGGAGTGAAGAATATGCATTTTGTATGGCAAAACACTCCTCATGGGGGGTTGTGACCCCCTATCCCCTCCTTGGCTACGCCACTGCACGCAAGCATCAGTTGTCACGTCATGAAAATCCGTCGTAGATGGTAAACACCGAAGTTGTTTCGAGGGTTATACAGAATTAAAAATTTTGTAAAGTTTACTTTTGATACAGTTCGGATATTTGCCACCAAGGTGAGATGAAATATTACTAAATACGGCAACCTAGAATTTTCTTTTGAATTTGACACTATGCAACTACAGTAGATTCCCTATAACACGGTAGATACGTTCCGTGTTATAGGAATCCGTGTTGTACTGGTCCTGCGCTATACTCCACCTGGAGTGCGGATTGCGCGGAATAATCGCGGCAAAACTTATTTGCACTCCGTAGAAATACAATGATGTTTGGTATTGCCATTCAAAAGTTACGTTAATTACAGGAGCTAAAGCGTCATAATATCAGAACATATGTCTCATTTTACCATGCTGTACGAGTCTCTTTTAACGTGTTACACGAAAACGATCACAATTTTTTCTCCGTGTTCTACGAATTCGTGTTGAAGTCCCGTGTTATGAAGGGGTCTACTGTAAATTGTTAAAAATAAACATGAAATTATTTATTTATTTAGTGCGAGTTGACAGTGAGACCAACGTCAGTTTTACGTAACAAGTGTTATACTGCATTAAGAGTTTAGTAAGGGTGATAAACTTTATCGCAGAAGTTACGTCACAAATGTTTTCATTTGAAATGTGACGATTTTCACAAAAACTGTGTGCGATTTTGGCTTATAACGTACGTGGTGCATCTATTATTTCATCTAGGTTTTGTTAATTTAGGTGAAATTCAATAAAGTCATCTGCGAAATAACTGCGCTAATGCATTGTCCACGCTTTAGGAAATGCAAGATAAAATAAAATAGTAGTCAATATCATGTAATTTATTCATCTGGTATATATTAAATGCTATAATTAAGCTTAAAAAACAAAATTATATGATGTAGAAAGCAGGCATTTTTTGAAAGAGAGAAATTTCATCTGCATACCAAAAATATCTTCTTTGATCGCCAATGACACTGACGAAGTTTTTGTATCATCAGGTTTCAATCATCTCATATTTGCACTCATGACGTCAACTTTTAGTCACGATTCAAGTATTTTTTTCACGTTTTGAGATTCCGAATTACTGGGTTTAATTCGAATTATATGTGTAAGGAAAATATTCGTTTCCCACCGTGCGGAGAACGGGTATCCAGCTAGTTATATTAAAAAAGCTGAAAATTTTTTATTCGCTGTTAAACAAACCAGAAATTTCACCTAAATGTACATCATAGAGTAAATCATAGAGTAACCATACATTTTTGTTATTAAAGATTCATTAATTGTTCTTGTAAGCAGAAATATTCATTTCTTAATCAGATAAATCAGCTAGCATTTTATAATACGTAAAAGATTTTAAATGTGTGAATTCCCTTTATTATCGACTGATTCTAAGCAAAATCTCTAAAATAAATTAATTAGCTTTCTTAATACTCAAATTTTTTTAGTCTAGAAGTTTATTAATAAAATATAAGAATAAAAAATTCAGCCATCATATTTTAACTGCTCGTAGCGAGCTGCAATGTTTTCAGCTTGCTTAAAATATAGAACAAGAAGAAAAAAAAAAAAAGATACCTGACGGCAGCTCTAAAAATAGCATGTCAACATCAATTTCGGCACTAATAGCTTAATGAGCCAGCTCTTCGTGGTCGATAAGTAAGCAGCATTGTTGCAGTTAAATTTACCGTTATGTGGAGGCTATCTCGTGTAACAGTTTAGATTTTTAAAACTTTTATGTTCCATTCGTGCTTTACGGATATAACTTTGATATAAACAAACGGCATGCAAGCTTCATTATGTTTCGACGCTCGAATAAACATTACAAATTACAGCTGGAAGATGATACTGAAGGTGTATTTTTGATAGGTTGCATGACAAAACGTACACGTTCTAAATTTTTAAATTCAAAATCTAATTGGAGTCGAACATTATAAGGCATGCTTTGTTGATTTCTACTGCAGGGTGTTCTTTATAATTGCCCACTTTCTGTAGTTCGAAGAAAAGAAAAAAAACTGCTTCATGGTCCTTGTACACAACTTGAAACAGACTGATTGCACCAGTGTGTCGAAAAAATTCAGGAAGATTCTTCATACACTTTCTGAAAGCTGGAAGTGCACAGCAAAATTTTTCAAAGAGTGACATATTTTGCAAAATTTTCCATTTTAAAGAATTTTTTAAAGCTTCGTAATTGATGCATTTTGGAGGATGAGGAAATCTATCTAGTTGTCCGGTTTCTATAGAAACCTTCGTTCTTCAGTGTTCACTAATCGACTTCCGCTTATGAATGAAGATAGAAGAAATATTATTTATAGACCTTTTTAAAAATATTTATAGAAATACTAAATATCGTTATTTTTCAATGATTCCCAGCCAGTGACATGCGTTAATTGCCTGGGAATTCTACAAATAGTCACTAGAAAGATTATATTAATGAATATATACAATTTCCGTAGTAATGAAAATAAGAGGCTTGAATAAAATTCTAGATGTTGCGACTAAATCTCATACGTGGTGTTTCACAGACTATGCCAAAGACGAAATGAAATAAATGTTTGTCAAAAAATTTGCGATTTTGCCCGAAATTCTTTATTTTGATCAATATAAGCGTAATGATCAGAAAGGGCTGAAAAGGCAGTAACTATATGTTAAGGTAGCTTATTAACGTTCTTAAAGCTACAAAGTTGATTAAATCAAAACAATAGAGTAAACTGGGTCGATTTGTTAACTGGCTCAAATTTTGGAATGATCAGCTTAACTTTTTGGGGCCTTTAACAACCAACAACCGAACAACCTGAACTCATCTGTAGTGCTTATGAAAGACCTGCCGCCAACCGGAAACCTTCGGGCTTCCCGATGACCATTTTTCATGGAGATCTTTCTATTATCAAAGATCTTAAACTTCAACGGATCATGAAAAGAGGTACTAAGTTTAGGTTACCCACTAAATACTGTATAGATGATATAATAGATACTTTTATTTATAATATAGATGTATATATATATATAACACTTCAATAAAAAACAGCAAACCTTCCGCCTTCTTTAATGAATGGAAATTTAATATTATTGCTGACCTTAAAAAACAACTACTTTGTAATTTTAGATATACTAAAAATATAAAACTAAGCAATCAAATAACAGAGCTACAGAATAACTTTATCATTACTTATGTTGATAAGTCTAGCAATAACTACGCTATAATATGTAAGCAGTTATATCACAATCTCTTAGCTTCATCCATTAACAATAATCCAACTTTCAGTCTAATATCTATCTCTGAGATAACATTTAACAAAAAGATCTTAGCTTTCCACAAGTTACTTAAAATCAAGCATGACAATCTAAAATATCCCTACTTAGTGCTAATACCAAAGTTTCATAAAACGCCACTAAAATTCAGAACTGTTACTATAGGATGTAACACTTATAATAATGTAGCAAGCAAAATATTACTAAAAATACTTACTTCTATGCATGATCTGTACATAAAATCTAACACTACTTCAGTATCTATAGGTAATAGCTATGAACTAAAAAATAAGATTAATGCTCTATACAATGTAATTAACATATCAACTTATGATTTTAAAGACTTATTCAATAGTATACCACTAGACGACTTATACAATATAATATTGAATCTATTTATACATAGTAATAATAATATAACCCTGCCTTCTTACATAGATACTATGTATTTCGAAAATCTTTTAAAGTTCATAATCTATAATAACTACATTCTACATAATAATAAATTATATAAGCAAGTTATAGGAATTCCACAAGGTGGTTCCAATTCCAGTTACTTAGCAGACCTATATTTATATAATTATGAAAAAAATTACAATAATCCTTCTCTTATAATATATAGGTACATAGATGACATAATAACAATAGCTACTGACAATACTTATAGTGATACTGACCACCTACCCATAGCCTACCATTCAGCCCTAGAACTAATAAAAAATCCTAATAATAATAGAATAATTAATTTTTTAGACTTACAAATTAGAATCAATGACGATAAGAGTCTATCCTTTAATATATATAATAAAAGAAATGACTTTAATTTTCAGGTTAATACCTTCACTCATTTCAATTCATGTATGCACACTTCTGTATTTAGAAATATTATCTCTAATCATAAGTATAGAATAGAGTCTCTATGTACCAATAGTTTTAAGGCTAATAACTTAACTGACCTATATAAAAATGCTATAAAATATAATTATCCCAGTAAATTTCTAACTTCCATTTTATATCCTCTATGTAATCAAAAAAACTGTATGTCCTAATCAGAATATTGGTTGGTGAGGATGGGGTTGGTTGTTGGTTCTTTCTAAATTTAAAAAAAAAAAAAAAAAAACATAAAATATATATCTATATATATTTTATTTAAAAAAAAAAAAAAAAAAAAAAAAAAAAAATCTATTCTTAAGAATGGTTGATTTCTGGTACTTTTTCCTTTTTTCCTTTTTATGTGAGTCTGTAACCAATGAAGCCAAACAGAGTACTGTTCTAACTAAACATTTTACAATTATATTAGCATAAATAGCAATAATAAATGAATATAATTATTATCAATATCATTATTGTTAATATTATTGCTACAGTTTTTCTCCATTTCCACAACCTCAACTAAGTACTTCTTAGCTACTGCAGCTAGTACTACGTAAAACATAGGCTAGATATACTAGTGTAATATTTATTTTATTATTTATTCATTTAATTATTACCAGTTTTATTCTTTTTATTTATTCATTTAATTATTACTTTTTTTATTTATTTATTCTTTTCCTTTCCATACTTCCAAAGTATTATTAATATATCATTTTTTATTCACACTCCATGGCATTACTTGTCTATTGATTGCAGTAAGCCTTCTCTGATGGCAACATGCACTAATACTGCCTCCATTACTGAGCTTTGATCTTCGTGTCGGTCCACTTCCTCGTTGTTTTTTTCTAATAGCTACGGTCGCACCCCCAAGTTACAAAAGGACCCTAATTTTGGTCAGGTAACTTGCAGAAACCTAGCTATTATTGTTTTTTTCAATTAAATTGAAATGTGTGTGCGGTGGCGCCTGATGATAGAGCACACCATTTCAATATTAATTCCATTTTCGGACTATTTCTGATTACATGTGATTAGGCTTAAATGCACACCACTTCTAATTCGGCGCTCTATATTCAATTTTTCCACTCTTTCATTGCCTTAAAAGGCTATATTTAAACACTTATCCGGAATAAGCTCGTTAATTGGCACCATGTGCTATCTATTTTTTATATTTTCTTCACTTTATCATTGGATTATCTTGGGATTTCACTTCACGTAAGTAAGCTATTATATATTATATATATATATATATATACTAGCTGAAGTAACCGTCGTTGACGGGTTAGTACATAATGCAAATTTTCAAAAAGCTTGAATCTTCTTCAGCATTGTAAGTGTATAAAGAATAGAAATAGTAGTATATTAGCAATAGCATAGAAATAAAAATTACATCTTCTGTGAATTGCTAAAAGATTACAGGTTCGGGGGTAACAAAGTGATCAGTAAATCTGACTATTTAGAGAAATTCTTTCTATTTTAAAAAATTAAATTTTATTCTGGTTGAATGAGTTTTTCAAGTTAAGAGGACATTCCTGACCTGTAACTAAATTTTGTTTGATTCACTGTACATATTTTAACATTATTTCACGAAAATATTTTGAGCAATTTTCACAAAATCTAATAAAGCAAATAAACATTTTATATATTTATTTGAATTTTTCAAAAAATTCCAATTTTTTGTTTTTGTTTTTGTTTGTTTAGCCGTTGCGCATCATGTTTCTAAACTTCATTGTATTCTTTTAATTCATTTTTAAGGAATGCGAGAGCAAATATTTATACGATTTTCACAAAATCCCAAAATCTATGAAATATTTAAGACTGCTTTGGCATCTGGAAATCAAATTAACTTGCATATAACATAATTCCAAATTTTATTCCATCCCATTCCGATTTTTCGCGCAAACATGTACTGAATTTTCACAAAATCTATTTAAAAAATTAAAATACTTTGATGTATAAGAGTTCAAGTGACCACCAGTGACAATACTAAATTTTATTTCACTCGCTTCAGTGGTTTATACATAATCGATAAATATTTTCATATTTTGAACAATTTTTGCAAAATCTGAAAATGTAATCAAAATCTGTAAACAATTGGACACCTATAATTTTAGTTGAGTGACCACCTATCATGTCACTCAATTTCATTTCATTCGCTTCAATAATTTTTACGTGATGCGTGAACATAAATGTAAGCAGTTTGGAACGATTTTCGCAAAATCTAATCAAGATTTTTAAAAAAATAGATGCCTATAGTTTAAGTTGAGTGACTACCTATCATGTCACCAAATTCCATTTCATTCGCTTTAGTCGATATCACGTGATGCGCGAACAAAAGTTTACACAGTTTGAAACGATTTTTGCAAAATCTCAAAAATCTAATCAAGATTTTTTTTAAAAATTAGATGCCTATAGTTTAAGTTGAGTGACAATCTATCATGTCACCAAATTTCATTTCATTCGCTTCAGTCGTTTTTACGTATGATACGTGAACCAAAAAAAAAAAAAAAAAAAGGCGTCACGGACAGAATGACAGACAAAACTTTTTTTTAGGATCGTACTCGATTCCCAGGTATTTGAAACGGATAGAAATAGAAATATTTTAATTCCAAGTAATCTACAGACATAAGTCTAATTTTATTTTTATAGATATGAATGAAAAAAAACTCGGCTGTTCGAGCCTCGTCAGGGGGAGACCTCCCTGAACCCCCCTAATTTTTTAATTTCATTATTTTCATTGCCATATTAAAACGATATTAATTGACTGTGTCATTTTATCTCTCATCTTTCGTGTATTTCGCCTGGTAAACCTATGTTGAAATTTTTATGACTGTAACCTACTTATAGAGAAAAATACATGTGATGCATATTCTACAGCTTACGAAAAAACATCCGGATCACTCACGAATGCGTCTATACGTACACAATTATATCCTTTATTGAACAAATGAGCATTCGGCTATGCGCAGTCGACTTCTTTATTATTATTATTATTCCCATGCAGTACTGGATATTTTACGCAAGATCCTAATTTGGAACGCACACAAAAACAAGCTAATTTATTGGGATTTGCACGTACGTGCAATTTCCCACTGCGAATTGCTTGTTGACATAGGCATGCACTCCAAAGGGCGCGTGCGGTTCATTAATTTCGAGATCTTCGCTCTGATTAATATGAGTGTCGAGGTCAGTTTTTTGACTCCCTCCCTGTCTTTTGCCAAAAAAGCAACCAAACTGAAACAGTTCGGCGGCATTACAGTGTAAGGAAGATCCCAAGTCATTTGCCGGTCCTTTCACGCACCGGCGAGCAAACCTCGTTTGAAAGGCCCGATTTTGGCAATTCATGTGCATGTTCACTTTCACTGACAATGGTTATCTGGGAATACGGAGCGTGTTCTTTAATGACAAAACGAAACCTTTTTTGACATGCGAACGAGATGGATAAACCATTCCAAACACATCGGTTATGTCACCAGTCCAACTATCTTAATTATGAATGCCCATATTATTTTCAGAGTTGGGCAGTATCGCAAATACATGTAATTTCAAAATACATTTGCATCTTGTATTTTCACTCGTAAAAATAAAGTACTTAGAGAATGTATTTTTAAATACATTTTCAATGCATTTTGTATTTTCAAAATACAAAAACTGCATTTTGTATTCTGACATTAAATGAATCGTAACACCAAAGATTGCTCAGATAGCATGCGCAAATGAAAAAATTGCTGATTTTCACTTTTCCTCCTCTCTTGGTGTAATTTATGTACTGTACCAGAATTACACGTGGTATTGCAAGGGATGGACGCGAGACGAAAAATAGGCGTCTCGCAAAACCGCCTAAAAGTGTTGTCTCGTCTTGCAAAATCCCTATATCGTAATGTTAATAATGTTTGTCTCGTCTCGCAAAGAAGCTGTAAATCTCAGTCTCGTCTCGCGTCCATCCCTAGTATTGCAACATGGATACAGGATGATACATGGCTCATTTGCCTTACATATGGAGTAAAACACCCCCAACTGATGATTAGAGTGACAGCTTCCGGTAATAGCGTAGGGTGAATAAAACTTCCATTCTATATGATTTTGAAACATTTTGTGCACTTAATTCTTAATTTAAAATGTTTCCAAATTTTGTCTGTAGATGAAAATGAAAAAGTTCAGCAGCAATGTGTGTGTGTGTGTCAGTTATGGAAGTTGGAAACTCAAATAATATGCAAAGCATTTGAATTCACGATAAATTTTAAAACTCACTGAAAGACAAAACTTGAATTTTTTTAATAGCTTGTGATTTAGCAGAATATTTATATTCACAAGTTCAACTGACATCAATAAATACATAAATATAATATATGTAGAGGCTTAATTTACGCACTGTAACTTTTGGAAATTAAAATTTTTATAAGGTATTTTGAAACAAACGAGTATTCATTGTTCACATGCTGAAATTATATCGTTTTCATTGCATTTTGAGTGTTAATGGAATTTCTCAGAAATGGTCTGTTTCGGGTCTTATTGCTTGCTATACCGGTAAAATTTTAAAAGGTAACGTTTTAAAAAAACAAAAAACACCTTTTCCTTAACACAATTATTCAGATTGCTTTTGTTATTCTTGTTAAACTGCATTTAAATTAAATGAACTGGGATCTTTGGTGGAAAATTTAACTTCTCACCTCAAATTCTTTAAAAATTTTACATGTATTTTGAATGTACAGTCAACTCCGGATACAGTGAACTTTCGGCTGTAGTGAACGCAAACCATTAATCCCGATTCACATACAGTTTTCTCTGTTCACCATGAGGACACTTCGGTTTTAGTGAACTTCGGATATAGTGGACGAAATTTAATGGTCCCCAGAGGTTCACTAGCACCGGAGTTGACTGTATTTTGCATTTTTTTTAAATTCGAGAAGTATTTTGTATTTTGTGTTTTAGTGTTTGAATCAATGTATTTTGTATCGAAAATACATTTTCGGTGTATTTTGCTCAACTCTGATTACTTTACAGTTCTAACACGTGATGCAGCCCGTGTTGATGTGCTAGCATGCTCATCAAATGTTTGGTGAATAAGGGGGTTAGATTTCTACTTACATTAGTCTTTCAGACATTACATAGAGCCAAGGCGGAAAATCAGCCGACGTAGAAAAGGACAACGTATTTAATTGTGACCACACCCCGTCCCCGAAATTTCGCTTTTTGTAAAAAAAAAAAAAAAAAAATTATAACTATGAAATCGCCTTATCGTCGAGTGGTTAAGTCACTCAAAATGGTAGACAGAAGGTGCTTGGTTCAAAACCACGTCGCGTCCGTGGACATAACCTTTCGGAGTTTTCCGTGGTTTTCTCTGAAACGTTGCGTAAATTAGGGTTAGGACTCCTTAGAAAGACCACGCCTGAGGGCGCCCCCCCCTTGTGTGCTCCATCTGACGTGCATTTAACAGACAAGCACACAAATACAAAATAACTGTTACAAAAACAATTTTCTGAAAAATTCTTTTTCTGAAGTCTTTTCAGAAGAAGTCTTTTTCTGAAAAATTCTGCTTTTTCTACAGTTTGGATCTACTCCGAATTTTTTTCTGGATACTTCCCTGCTCATGGTTACTGGATAATCTCACAGGAGACGACTGACATAGTGCACATGCTCAGCCCATTTTTTTTTTTTTTCTCCCTCAGGCGAAAAAAAGTTCTTATCTAATCATCAACCCTATTGAAATGTATAGGAATAACTAGCAAATGAACAATAGAGCTCAGAACGCCCTTTTTTCCTATTGGTGGTCGAGAATCAAGTTGCTAGTTGACAAATGATGGGTAGGCCTATGTTTATTTCATCTCTGGACCGTGGTTGCAATAATCTAGGTGTAAAGGTTTTTTTTCAGAGCGATATATAATAGGTTTCTGCGTGCATTTTCAACCCCCCCCCCCTGCACACACGCACGCACCTTCCTGGGGGAGTAGCCAGGGAGGGATAGCTGATGGGGCTGCGGCCACCCCCAATGTGAGTAAACAAGAGATGGAGAAAACTGCGCTGGAAAATTTTGAAATCTTCCCTTGAGAAAATTGAGGTTAAACTACGGGCCTAAACGGAACTTTCCTTTTTATGTTTATACATTTTCATCTGCAAAGATTTTGAACTCGATTTATGATTTTCTTTCTGAAAGCTATCTGAAATTATTATCTTGCATTCCAGATTTTGAGTTTTCAGCCATAACCCCCAAAAAAATCCTGCCTACGTTTACTGCACCTTCCACCTCCTCAATCTTCATTAGAATTTCTATTTACACAGGTTTACAGGTTTCAATTTTTGATTTTATTAAGAGGCGATTTTAGTGCACACTTGCATTTATTTAATTCCGTTCTGGGCGACTTCATTTGATTAAGCGGCTGATTTTCTTAAACAATTATTAACCGCGGCTTAATTTTTATTAAGTGACAGGTACTGTGTATTTTATTTTTTCTGTCTATCTTTGGAGGAACTGAACCTCAGATTCAGGTTCACACTAACAAAAGGTAATTGATGTGATGTGTGATGAGAGACAAACGGGAATTTGCAAGTGTGCAAATGAACAGCACGTCTTATTCGTCGAACGTAAGACCTTGTGGCAGGTCAGTACCATAATGACGAAATCAAAAGAGATAATAATGAAATCAAAATGAAAACGAGCTATGATAATTAAGAATCGCATAATCTGCTTAACCCTTTGAAGCGCAATCATTTCCCAGTGTTGAAAAAGTGCAGCCGTTGACATTGTACGATTTAACCCTTTAACGCGCGAGGTGTCCTCGCCGTGAGGACACAAAAATTTGAAGTTTTGACTGTTGTCAGTCACGAAGGATAATTTGAGATTTCTCTAAAAATACTTGAGGGTGACATAGTTACACTAGATTCCTTTACTTTTCAGCACATCCTTTCCCGTAAAAATGGTCAATTATTTATAAAATTGTCAAGATTATTTTTAACAGCACTGGAATCTGCTGAAAACTGGAAGATTACAATGGACATAAATGGATATAGAAGTACAACTGGATAGACTGCCCAATGCTGAAAAAAAGGGCATCCGTTGCCACCCCTCGATTTAACTACCAGCAAGATGGCGGTCGATCGAATCGTTCATCGCGTGCCACAGACCATTTTTTTGGTACAGCTAACAGTGTCAAAAGCAGTGACAGGTTTTTTGACATGTGGCACAGCCAGCTGTCAAAAAATGGTCTCAAAGTGGTGATGCCAAAAAATGGATGTCAAAGATGGTTTCTAGATCTATGGCACGCGATTAACAATTCGAGCGACCGCCATCTTGCTGGTAGTTAAATCGAGCGGTGGCAACGGATGCCCTTTTTTAGCATTGGGAAATGGTTGCGCTTCAAAGGGTTAACTACTATCAAGATGGCGGCCGATCGAATCGCCTAGTGCGTGCCACTGAACAAAAAAGTATTTTTAAAGAACGCACAGCCGGCTATGTCAGAAATGTTCTTTAGCTCTGTAGCACACACTGGGTGATTCGATCAGCCGCCATCTTGCTGGTAGTTGGGCAGTCTATCTAGATGTCCTCCTTGAGTATTTAATTGAAATCATATTCATTCTTCGTGAATCAAAACAACCAAAATGTCAGAGTTGTGCCCTCACAGCGGGGACACCGCGCGTTAACCCTTTAACTCGCAGTGTTCCCGCTCTGGGAACACCAAACTATGACGTTTTGACTGTTGCCAGTCACGAAGAATAGATTTGATTTCTATAAAAATAGTTGCGGGTGACATAGCTCCACGAGAATCCTTTATTTTTTAGCACGTCATTTCCCGTCACACAGCCAGCTGTCGTCAAAAAAAACGGTCTATAGATCTGTGGCACGCGATGAACGTTTCGATTGTCCGCCATCTGGCTGGTAGTTAAGTCTAGCGATGGCAACGCGGCTGCCCTTTTTTCAGCATTGGGGAAGGGTTGCGCCTCAAAGGGTTAAAGTTTTAAGTTGGCACGACTGCCCGAAGATATAACGCTGCTTTCTGCAAATCGAACAGCATTTATGCATGGGAGCCACATGAAATTAGGCAACCCTCTTTCTTGTTGACGAATCATAAAATCAAATTTTAATTCTAAGTCTACCACCAAGCTCCCGGATGCCACCTTTTTTGCTCCTTTCTTTCGAAAGGCATCACGTGCATCCCAATCTCATGCGCCTGTTATCTTTATCTCCTTCCAAGTAGTCTTCTAATTTAAACTAATACCCCAATCCTCACATTTAAGATCTCTGCCATTGTGTCTTTAAACTTGACCTCGGATCAACCGAAAGGCAAACAGTTCCTGTAAAGATACGCATGAAAAATATACAATAAAGATTTCAAAAATAAAGAAAAGGAACAGGCACAAATCTCATAACAGTGCCATGAAACACAAAATCACGTAATTCTAGAAGGGGTAAGCTGCAAAATACTCTTCCATATATCAAGCTGCAAAAGAGCTTTTAGCAGTCGGCCTGTGACTTTGACCTCCGTGTGACTGTGGTCTCACTACCTCACTATCTGCAAGTCGTACGTGGGTGAGCATATAAATAGGGTCTTACAGAATACGATTGCGAGGTTTTAAGGGAGATTGTAAAAAATACGTCTGGGGGGCGGGAAGCTGTGTTGTTTGCCACTTGGTATATAAATTTGATAAAGAATACGTAGATGCTCAGTATTTTTTTTTTCTCCCTTATTATTCCACGAAAGTTGAGGTCGATGAATGTAGAACAAGTGGCTGCTTGCGGAATAAATGGAAAAGATATGTTTGTCCAAGAGACTGTGTGCAGAGAAATATTTTTAGTAAGATGTATTCCGGAGTGCTTACTGTCAGACTAAGAGAAAATATTACGCCATGTAAATAATATTTGTTTGTGCACTGCACTGACCCACATTACTAGATTAGGAGAAATATGCCGACGTTTATACTTACAGCACAAGGAATGCGTCTTTAAGCAGATTTTCTTGCAATTCATTTCGATTCTTTTGCAGAGTTACACTCAAAAATATCCACTTTCTTTTTGGATGATTTTGATACATTTTAGCATGCGATACAAAATAAAGTGTTAGCAGCATTCAATATAACTATGCCATCAGGGCGGCCCGACAGGGTAAGCAAGGTAAGCATCGCATCGGGGCGCCATTTCGAACACAAAAACTGAGAAGAACGTGAAATAGATTATAAAAGGAGGCCCCTTTTTTATACGTTTGCAGGGGGGCGCCAAGTATCCAAGGGTCGCCCCTGTATGCCACAACAGTAAAAGTTAGTTAACATAAATATTTTTAACACACATCAAGTATTTTCACTGTCTTTATCAACATTAATTGAAATCGTATGCATAACTAGAAGTAAAAGCCCGACGTGGAGGCGCTAGAAAAAACATTAGACCAAAAATATGTGCACACTCAATATATTTAATTTTGTCCACCTAAAATAAATAACTTCATATTCAATTTTTATTATACACCTAAATCGAATCTCATGCTGCTTTGAAAACGCGCAGAAACTTTGCGCTTTCGAACGATTTCGTTTTGCGTAAACAGACCTTCTTATATGTGCTCTATGCAGACGATATCACTTTAATGGGGGAAAAAATCAACAATGTTATCTGGGAAAAATTACCTTAAATGAACTGGAATCGCAATTTTCCTTTCAGAGCCTCATAACCGTGACTTCAGTATGATGTAATTGCCACTTGCGGCACCTAATTTTGTCACGCAAATGATTAACTTTTTTTTACTCTCGGAAATAAAATAGAGCTGAAAATAGCAAAAAATAGCTTAAAAATGAGGGAAGGGATAGATTTTCAGATTTTTTAAAGCAGCGCAAATTATTTCTATATAATTATGAAACTTTACAAGCTTGTCGTACAAACGGTGTAGACGCGGTGTAGAACACGTTTTGTGCTTAACTTTTTAATCTTTTTGGAGTAATGGTGGTTAAAAGTTTTATTTTGGGATAGTTACCCGAAATTGTTATAGAATCAGTGAATAATGGATCAGCGTAACTATATAATAGGATTATTAATGACATGAACATTATGGTAGTAAAATTCTAGATGCCTTGAAAGTTGATGTTGAAATCAGAAAACCTTTTGATTCACCTGAGGCATTCTTGATGAGTTCTTGATGACTTCCCACTGTAGCATATTTATTTTTTTTATCAGAAGGGACTAATTTTATAGGAAATTCATATTTGGCCTAAACAAAATGTAAATAAAACAGGTTTAACCCAAAAGAATTTTAATTTGTTTCAAGAGGCCAATTTTAAAGAGAAAGAAAGGTGGAGGGGGCTGAAGCCGCCGTGCCATTCCATTATCCTCCACTTCTCTTTTTAGCAGCATATAAATACTCAATTTCGACCTCTCAAAAATCTCTTAACTAATTACTAATAGACATATCAAGCTAGCGTATTTACGAATTATTTTTTAAGACAGATTTTTCGATCGTTACATTGACAACGAAAATTTTTGTTTGCCAAACAATAATATTCGAGTCATGCACTTTGTTTTCACGCGATGCGCGAACAAAAATGTACATAGTTTTCGCAAAATCTTACTATACAGCTACGCTGAGCCCTGACTCACTGACTCTGGAACAATTCTGTTTCAACCACTCCAAGACAAAACTTTTACCCTAAAAAGATTAAAAAGTACAAAAACACAATAAAATCTCACACCGTTTTCACGATCGGCTTAAAACTTTTAATAATTATGTAAGAAAAAAATATAGAAAATAATCCCATTCCCTAATTTTTAAGCGATGTTTGCTATTTTCGGCTCCATTTTATTTCCATGAGTAAAAAACGTTAATCATTTGTGTGACAAAACTAGGCGCCGCAATTGATATTGACATCATATTGAAGTGATGATTATCAGGCTTTGAAGGGAAAGTTGGGATTCCAATTCGTTTAAAATAATTTTTCCAGATTACCCAGTTTAATTTCTTTCCCACAAGTAAAATGATTTCCTCTACATGAAGCACAGTGGCGTAGCCAAAGGGGGGGGGGTTAGGGAGGTCACAACCCCCCCCCCATGAGGAATTTTCTGCCACACAAAATGTATTCTTCTCTCCCTTATCACACACTCGTATACATATATGTGAGTTGCAGTAGTCGCAACTCCATACATGAAAAATTTCTGGTTACTCCACTGATGAAGCATGATAAGAGGGGCTATTCCCACGAAACGAAGTCGTTCAAATGGGGGACGTTTCCAGAAGAGCACGAAATTCGATTTCGGTGTGTAATAAAAATTGAATAGGAAGTTATTTCTTTTAAGTGGACGAAGATTAAATATATTGAGTGTAGACATATTTTTGTCAAATGTTTTTTCTAGACCCCGTTGTAATTGAGTCCACAACGGGCTTTATCTCCTAGCTTCCAAATACGTTCAAATTTTGGCAAAATACAAAATGTATACTTCATAAGTTGAGTGAGCCTTGGTGTCTCTGTGTTGTTTGACTAGAAAGCGGAGGGTTGCGAGATAGATTCTCGACCACTGCAATACTACAATTAATGTGAGGCATAAGTATATGAAAGTGGCCGAAAATCCCTCTCCGTAGTCGTTAGGGGTTTCTACAGCAGGTTTCCAATATCTAGCAGATGTTCCACATCCACCTTTTTATGCGGATCTAAATATTCTTAGGAATCGTTGGAAAGTGTGGTCACAACTTATATGGAGGAATTTTTTTTAATGTTATTTTTGGGGGCACCCCATCCCCCTAAAACTTGCCAATTGACTAAAAAATGAGATTGGTAAAGTTTTAGCTCTATTTCATAATATTAACCCGTGCTGCATCGGAGTTGAATTCTTGAAAATTTTCGATTTTTGCCGAAAATATCTAATTTTTCCTTCATTTAGTATAAACTATTTGCTCTGCAAACTTGGCTCGTGTTTTATTTCATAAAAAATGCTGTTGTTTTGCACTTTTACGCTCAAGAAAACCAATATTTAATGACATTCAGTGCGTTTTAGTCAGTTTGTGAATCGTACCACCAAAATCAGTATTTTTGTAAAATTAGTGAATTTCCGTTTCTTGTATTATTTGCATCAAAAAACAAAAAACAAATCAAGAATTTTCATAACTTAAACTACAATTCGTGAATTATTTTTATTTATTTGCTATGCATTTCTGTGCTCCAGAAGAAAGATCTTGATTTGTATTTCATTTGAAGCATATCTAAGAGAAACCTCTGAAATTCTCTTTATTACAAGTCTATTTTTATTATCCATTATCCTTATTTACTTTTAGAATGGACATGGGTGCCCATATGTATGGGCAGGGAGGGGCTATGCCTCCCCTAGCTCCCATATTATACCGGTCAACAAAAAAAAAAAAAAAATAGGGGGGTGGGTTTCTGTTCTCATGCTTAAATTCTGATTCTAGAGATTGAAAAACACTTAAATTTTCATTTTTAGTTCTTAAAGTTTGCTTTTGTCTGATTTAAGTCGATAAGTATATTTTAATTTATTTCATGAACGAAAGATGGCAGCACTTTGATTAACCCGAAAGTAAACTGTATTATTATTTGTAACTCTGTAGTATTTCTTGTAGTATTGTTTGTATTATTATTTGCTCATACGAACATAAAAGAAATACGAAAAATATTTACTTTTAGACATTAATTTCTTATTATTTTACATTTATATGTTGTTGTTTATCACGAATCGTGAATAAAAAAGACTTTTATATCCAGCAAAACTTTTCTGATCATAATTTAGAATGGAATTATAAAAAATAGTGATAATCGAATAGTGATAAAAAATAGTGATAAGTATAAAAATCAGTGATTTTTGCCAAAAATTAAAAAATTGCTTTAATTTCTACAAAAGCAAACTTTCATTTAAAAAAAAAAATATTTTTCGTTAGTTTTGGTGTAGGAGAAACTCAAATTTAACATGCAGAAGTCAGAACCAAAAATCGTGTTGACCAGTGTATTGTTATGATTTGCATACTGGTATAACGTAGAAGTGGTTTAACACTAACACCTAATATCTTTCTGGTGCAGGACCCTTGACGTGCAATAAGACTCCGAAGACAAGAATTTCGAAAACAAAGAATTGATCTCATAAAAAGCAAATCTTAAAATCTAATTTAAAGGGTACTGTTGTTCACTGGGATGGAAAAATGCTTCCTCACATTTTGAATAAAGAAAATGTAGAGAGAGTGGCGATTTTAAATAGCTGTAGTGGTGAGAACAGCTAATAGGAGTTCCTCAGCTTGAAAATAGTATGAGAATAACTCAGGCAAAAGCTGTATTTTCAGTAGTTGAAGACTGGGAGGCAGTTTGTAAAATCCAGGCAATGTGTTTTGATACTACTGGTTGCCTTAGGGGAACGTGCACTTTTTGCTGCAGCAATTGCTGGATCGAAATATTCTAAAATTACCTTGTCGCCACCATATTTAAAAATCATCCTAAAATCTGTTTTGATTGCAAAGTGGGCAGAACGATTGCTCCTCATCCAGATATTTAAAAAAAAAAAAAAAAAAAAAAAAAAAATCAGATTGAGTGGTCTAAGCTGGACAAGACAAATACAAAACTGCTATTGAAGATGAAACTATAACATAAAAAATACAAAATTTGGAAGAAATTTGAAATTTTCTTGCAGAACATTTAAGAAATCAACAGCTCAGGGATAACTATAAAGAATTAATCCAAAATTGTTTAATTTTTATAGGAGTCTCCTCCAAATAGGCATTTCTTTCAGAGTACCCGGTGCTGTTCATCATGCCAGGTAGATGGCTAAGGCAATTTGTTGTCTCAAAATACTTCTTTTCAGAAACTAGGTCTCATTAACAGATTTAGAAAAAGGAGGTATTACAGACATTTGTTTATTTATAATAAATATTTATGTAAAGGCATGGTTCAACGTTCCCACTCAGACTTTAGCACCAATCAAGGTAAAATTATTAAAATCACTTGTTCAATACAGAAAATTTGATAAAAGAGGCTGCAAATAAGCCATCTTTGGTATCTTAACTTGGAGAAAGTTGCATTTTCATTTTTTGATGACACTTTGTCAAAAAAAAGTCAAAATAAGCATGGCTGTAAAATGAATTGCATTTGAAAAAGAAAATTATGATGATGATGATGATGAAGATGTAAGAGCAACAATGTTTCAACGAAGTGGATCATTTATTGGACAAAGAAGTTGATCTTTGTATTTCATCTCAAACAGTAATTTTTTAAAAGATTTAATTTTAATATGCAATTTTTGAATACTGATCCCGATGTAGGGTGTGAAAATCAGTATTATTTGAAGGGGGGAAAACTGTGAAATCTTCTAAGGTTTTTAATGACTCAGCTGAAAGGGGAGTAAAATTAATCCAAGGATTCAATTCCTATTTAACTGAAGATGAAGTACAAAAGCAGTTTTTACTGTAGGTAGTATCCGAATGTAGAAAAACTTTTCCAGATTTTTCGAAAGCTACATTATCTAAGCCTTGCCACTTTAACAAAAATTGTAAACGATAATAATTTATTTTCTTTATAATGTGCTTCCTTTTTGATGCATAACTTTAATAATCAAATCTATCTGAACATTAGTCGTTCTCAATTTTATACCTTCTTTTACCTTATTTTCTGTTAATTGTTTTACTTAATTTTTTTTTTTTTTTTTTTTTTTTTTTTAGTTTCAGAATTTTTTTAAACTTTATTTTGTACACAAAAAAGAAAGAAAAACAAACGGAGGAAAGATGAAATAGAATTTTTTGAATTTTCATAAAAAAGCCAACTTTTAGGATTCGGATCGTATCTAATCCTGGAAAAAGCATAGATATATGCTTCTTTCGGGATTGAATATGATCCGAATGTTACCCTCTGAGCGTTTTGGAAATGAGCAAATAATCTAAAGTTGTTTTCACGGTAAAATTTGCATGCAATTTTCAAATTACATAAAAAAAAATTAATAGGAAGATTTGCAATTATTAAAAAAAGGCTCCTAAATTACATAAAAGCTTTTTAATATCAAAACATATTTTATGATATCTCTCAGCATTATAAGCGATTAATATTATAGATGAATTATCCTGAAAACTGGAATAAAGTGGACGGGATTTGACATCACAACCGCTTGGAGGGTTAAATCTGTAAGTTTTTACATAAAAGTGATATGTGGCTCATCAAGTCAAGAAGTTTTTTTATGAAACGAGATCAATATTATGTTTCTAGTCTCCATTTTATGATGAGAAAACTGCTTTTTTTGCGAAACACCGCGGTTTTTCTAAACTTTACCAATCTCATTTTGTAGCCTATTGGCAACTTTTTGGTGGGTACCCCCCAAAAAATTCGAAAATTGATTTCTTGTGACCACCTAGTGTGCAAGTTACGAAACGTCTCATTCTAGGACGTGAGCTGTCCCCCTCAAATATAAACCACCTACTATGCTGCTTAATTTCATTGAATTAACTTTCGAAAAAAAAAAAATGTCACTAGTCAAGCTCATTTAGTAAGACAGCGAAAAAAAACAACCAGGCGATTTCAATGTAACGAGAATGACTTTACTGAGCTATAAAATTATAAATTCATTAGAATCAGGCTACGTTATAAAGATTATAATAAAGTTCTTCATTGTAGCTTAACTTCTATGTTAATTAGAGTTGCTAATATTTTGCTACTCTCCTCATTATTAGGTAATTAATAACAAAAATAAAAAAACACTAAAATATATATATATATTTTTTTTTTGCATTTTTTTAGGTTCATTTTTTTGAAAATGTTGTCATATGTCGTGGTCGTGGACCATTAATTTAATACTATAGAGACTGTAATTCGAAAGATAATAATAAAAAATTTGAAAATCTTTTCGGCAAAGTAAAAATTTTTTATGATTTAACAGATGTCTTTTTATATGCGTTCAGTATATGCCAATCATTTTTTTTTCGATTTCTTTAGCTTTTTAAATGTTTAAATCCATCTGTAGATTTTGACAACAAAATTTCAAAATTTCGCCTGTGTGCAGCAGGGCAAAATACCTTTAGTGGAAATGCACCTTTATAGACAGAGTCGTAGTGACTCCCACCAAACAGTCATAGTTACTCTTGTCTCCAGAAGATGAGTTAAATTAAGGTTGCAAGATTTGAGGACGCAGATTTCAGAATACAGTTAAAAGGATGTAAAGGAAAACAGTAAATACTTTTATTTGAATGACTATCAACAGAACGTATCTGCTTCTTTCATGCATAGCAAAAATCCAGACAATTCTGTTTACATTAAATTATATATCTTCACCAAAATAATAAATTAACTAATCTTCCACCATTTCATGCTTTTATTTAAAAAGCAGGTTAAACGTCGAATCTGTCGCATTTCATCACACATAAACTGTTCTGAATTCAAAAGCCTTAACGTGTAGTTTCTGGTGTTGTCAAGTCAGATACAAACAAAAGCTTGACCTGACGAAAATAGCTTTTTTGCCAGAAACATAAAGCACACTAACAGCTTTAAAAACGGTTTAAAAATGCGAACCATTATAATCACTGCAAAACACTTGAAATCCAGACCATATAATTATAGTTAGCCTCAAAAAGCCTTAAATGTCATTTGCATCCCACCACTTCTAACTCGTTGCTTTTACGGAACAAAAAGCATTCGGAATGTCTTTCAGGAAAAAAGTACCCAGTCATTTCAAAGTTAGAATAAAAGTTTTTCTCCAAAGACCTTTTTAAGTACTTCTGTGAATAAACTCCCCCTATCATTAAAACATTCATGAGTAAAAATTTCGTAGCATCATTCTCCTTCGCAGAAACGCTTGTCCAGATGAAATAATAATAAATAAATAATAATGATGAAGAGGAAAAATTTTATTATTTCAAGTGCGACAAATCTGAACGTGGAAACTTTAGAATAGCTAAGTCAGTGAAGTGAGTTATCATCAGTATAGTCGCCGATTGTGAAAAAAAAAAAATTACAGATATTGTTTTGTTTGTTTGATTTTAGCACCAGAGCTATTGATTCCAGACAAATAAAACGCAGGAATAATTCTGATTTCACTTTTCATTTTTTTTAAATTAATATTTTTTTAAATTCTAGTTGCGACATGGAGCAGGGGGGGGGGGGAAGATTTATTGTTGTTTGTTTCGACTTGCCAAATAGACCTCACCAAAGAATATTGATTTCTTGAATGTAAATGCATGGTTAAAAGAAATGGAACAATTAGGATTTCAGACATTTTTTCGTATTTCTAAGGAAATACTTGTAGAACCGTTTCACAATTTTCGGAATGTAAAGTACATTTTACATATAAACGCTCAAAAAAGCTGGTATTATGAGTAAAATAAAATTAAATAATCAAACAAAATGTACGCTTGTACAAATACAGCGCAGTATACGAATGTTTCAGGTAGTATAAAGGAGCCGTCTTTCTTCTGCTGCAGAAAAACATCAATCTATACACAGGTAGAAACACAATTCCCATTTTCGTACCTGTGTGTTTTCCAGCTGAAGAAAGTTGGACCTTTTATACTTCCCGAAATTACGTACATGCACTGTTTTTGGCATATGTATGTTTTAATAGAAATTTGTTTATTTTTATTATGGAAATGTTTGAACTCACATTTTTTACACTCAGAGAGCATTTCAAGGAAAAATAATTATTGGATAACAAATGAATAAATTGTTTTTTTATCCTTTTTAATCGCAAAAAATGGGAAGTTACCTGAAATTTTTTAAATACGTTTTACCACTTATGAGCAATAGCTGTATATATTTTTATTGATATAAAAGAACGCATATTTACTAAAATATAATAGTTTCCTTTTAAAAATGCAAACTTATTACGGTTTTTTCTTCTTTTGCATATAATTTACAGAATTTTCAAGTAAATTTCACAAAACTTATGACAGCAGCAGAAAGTGTGTCCACAGAGCTGAGTTAACCAAAATCTTAGGGGGTGGGGGACGAGCGAATAGAAAAATGTTTAATGAGATAATGTTTTAATTCAAATTACTTTTAATAAAGTTTACTAGCGAACATAATTGTATCTTAATTATATTTGTGTGACACCAAATAGCATCAGATACTTTTTTTTAATTAGCAAGATAAAATAAGAATAAAAAATAACAGTGGCAGATACAGATTTTTTTTTTTTTTAATTTTAACGAAGCGCTAGTATTAATAATAAAAAGCGTGTTTGACCTAAATGAAATGTGCAGTTGAATCTGTTCTCTGGCTTACCCTGAAGCAATGTGCTTTTATTTTATTAGGGAGGGGCTCCGTGAATGCTACTGAAAATTAACATAGTAACACATATCAATGAGCCATTAATAAAAAAAAACCATTTCATTCAAGTATATAAAGCTGTTTTAATTATTAAAAACAGGGGCGTAGCCAAGGAGGGGGTTAGGGGGGTCATAACACCCCCATGAGAAATTTTTGCCATACAAAATGTATATTCTTCACTACATTACCACACACATATGCATATATATGAGTTGTAGTAGTCGTAACCCCCCCCCATGAACAATTTCTGGCTACGCCCCTGATTAAAAACAATTAATCATAATTAGAAAGAAAGAGAGGATTAAAATTTTTAGAAACAATAAGAGAATTAGATCGACCTTGAATCTCCAATTCTCTTGTTACGGGCTCTGGAGCACTTGGTTCTGTTTTCAAACATCAATTGTATATTTTATGTTCGTGATAAAATACTTGATTAGCACACTAATTTGTAGCAGGGCCTGATTACTGAAAAGGCTCGTGAAGCTTGAGCTTCCCCTCAGAATTTGAAGGGGGGGCCTGAAAATGACTGAAAAACTGCGATGAAAATTCAAAATTTTGTTTTTAAATGATCTTTTAAGTTATTGTAAACATTTTTAATGAAGAGAAGTGGTGCTTTTCAGAAGTTGTGATACTTCATGTCGCAACATTTCTAAATTGGTTGTTTGCAATGTCTTTGCCTGGGACATCTACTGTGGTTGAGAGTTTTTTTTCTGTTATGGGGAATATTTGGACGGCAGAAAGGGTTAAACTTTTAATATGTAATGTTAAACACATGGGCGCCGGCAGAATATTTCCCAGGGGGGGGGGGGCAAAGACTACTTCAACGTATGGTTACCATGTTGGAAAGAGCAAAAAAGCAAAAGAAAACACTGCATACAAAAATACAGTGGGGCATTGCCCCCCCCCTTGCCCTATGCTGCCGGCGCCCATGGTTAAACATCTTCTAAATGTCAAAATTAATTCTCAACTTCTGTGTTGTGATTTTTATGATGTCATCAAAACAAAGAAAGAATTCCTGAAAAAAGCCATGCCTAATGAAAAATAGGCCTAAATTAATAAAGTTTAATGTTCCAGTAAGGTAATGAAAGTTTTTTAGTTATTTGTTAATGTTTAAAGTAATTTAAAAAATACTGTAAAATCTCATTACAATGAACTAAACTATTATGAAGATTAATGGATAAAATATTTTTATCAAAGGAAATTTTCAAATTAATGAATAAAATGCTTTTTTCAAAGGAAATCATTAGAACTAATTAAATCAACGAAATTTCTTTTTTATGAATAAAATATTTTTATGAAAGAAATTCATTAAAACTTTACTTTTCCCAAACAAAAAAGTGATGGAGGGCCCGAAATGAGACTGAGCTTTCCCTCACTTCAGAGGTTTAATCGGGCCCTGATTTGTAGATGGCCTTTAGGAAAGATGCTCCTCCCCCCTCCCTTTCAATCTACCAAAAAAGTTGATCGGTCTGCCACTTCAGTTGCTAACAAAAACTGTGCGGCCGAAATTCTCTAAGCGAGAGCGTATACCACTTCTTGTCTCATAACACGCCATTTTCACAAGAATATTCTTTCTGCGTCTGTAGTAAGACGAAGCAATGGGAAAAATGAAAACAAAACTCGATCTCATCCGAAATTCCGTCCTGTGACGAATGACATTGTTTCGATAAGTCGAAATTGGTCCTCCTCCTCCTCTTCTTCTATCATCCGGTTGAGATTATAATACCCTGAGGCCCGAACAAACAAATAAATCGTACAAGGTAAAAAAAAAAAAAAAAAAAAAAAAAGTTGTCGTTCTTTTCTTGTTTCCTTCATTATCATTGGATGCCTTACAGCTGAATGACTGGGAACTGGATGCATTTGTTTGTGTACACGAAACGCATTTATTGGGACATCCTATTTATAAGTTTAAAAGCCAAAAGTTATGTAGATTAGTGTACAGATCGTGTAAGCATAGTCACCAACTTCAGCGTTTGATTTCAAATCGAAATTTCCTCGCTATTTCGAAATGATGATGAAATTTAATAAAAAATAAATGTTAATTGAGGTCGTTTCTGCCAGAGAAACTCTTAAATCAAACGACTGGAAGCAAGAAACGCTTACGTAAAACCCTTATAAATTCATGTTTTATGTTGTAAATCACTTATTTAATTAAATACAAGAAAATCATGCTAAACGAATGGATTATAAAACACTTCCCAACACAAGAGTCTTCCTTGCGCCAAATTTCGGGCATGTGTCGTTATCAAACTTGAAGAGGTTTTGGGGCTAACCTCAAAACAGCATCACTAATAATGAGATTTTGCGAGACCCTGTAAGAAAGTTTTGAATGTTATTTACGTCCTTTAAACGAAGAGTAAGTGGGCGTAATCAATTGTACACTTATAGAGTTGCGCTTTTGAAACGGAATAATGTTGCTAAACTGCTCTAGACCGCAATGGATTGGAATTATTTTGAATGCTAGTATGCTAGAAGAAGAATAAGTGATAAATGTAATGAGTTGAAATTCTTGTGGATGCCGCTGTAGAATAACTATAAATGCTACAAACACCATTAAACTCAATAGGGTAGCTATCCCATAAGAATAACATATATAAATTTAATAGTAATCGATGCATATTAACTGCAGTTAAAGCACGATCGGACAGACAGACAAGAGGAATTTATTAACACTTTTCACCCTTCGGAAAAAACACTCAAAATACTGGTGTTAAACAATAAAGTAAATAAAAAACTTTGTAAAAAACACACATAAGATGTTATAGGTAAGAGGATACGCACGTTTCAACCAAAAATTGTTTTGGCCTTCATCAGTCCAAGCCCTTCGTCGCAAGCAACACAGGGAACTGAAAAGAGATAAACAAACAAGATGTTGCCACAAGGGGCAAAGAAAAGTCGAACAAAACCACGGAGAGGGGAGAAAAAAAATATAAATAAAATATGGGATAAAAAGGAAAGGAAAGAAGCACAAAAATACAGAAATAAAAAAAGGAATAAATAAAAAAAAATTAAAATTATAAAAAAAGGGAACACACGAATACAAACACACACAAAAAAGAGAAAACAGAACAAAACAAAATAACAAAAAACAAATAGAACACAATATATATATATATTATATATATATATATATATATATATTTAAACCACGAACAGGACAGCACAATATATAATTTTTTTTTAGACGAAATATCGGGCTTTGAAGGCACAGTTAGATTCAAGTTCGCCCGTCGTAAAGACGGGGGCGAAAGCGCAAGGCCAGAGCCCGATGAAACCAAAACTGGGCCCAGGGCCAAATATGCATTCGGGCCCTAACCCTTTCTTTTAATTATTACAATTTTTTTTTAATTTTGATGCCTTACATTATATTACATAAACATATAAATCAGGACTCAAGCACATTCATTGTTTGTCTTACTATGTTTATTAGACAAAAAACTAAACAGTGCCAATTTTCATGAAATAATATTTTATGTAATATCTGTAAATTTTTAAATTAAAACTAAAAAACAAAACGGCCCCTAATAACCATCGGCCCCTGGGCCGTGGCCCAGTCGGCCCGTGTGTTAATCAGGCCCTGCGCAAGGCTAGCACAGAGGAGCCAGTGGCGCAGCGTAGGGGGAAGGGGGCACCCGCCCCGGGCGACAAATTTCTAGGGGTGGCAAAATCCCTATCGTAGACTTAATTTTATAAAGTACCGCAGTGGTTTGGGCGCTAAACTCCGTTCCCATAAGAACACAACAAGTGAAGCAGCATCCGGCATGGCCGGTGCTTGGGAGGATCAACTCCCTCTCTGCTCGACTGCTGCGGGACCGTGTGCGCTAATGGGGAGCTGATGCACGTAAAATCCGTCGTGGCTCCAGTGTCCTCCAGGTTTAACGCTACCTCTGGGGGTGCCGATTTGAGGATGTTGGTCCCTCCTCTGGAAGACCGTGCTTAGACGGGGTCGCCGCGACTGGAGTGGAGAAAGAGAGAGGAATCGACACTCTCCCCCTCCCCTCCCTTCCCGGGGGCTCCGGCTTAGACGGTCTTCCCCCCACTGAGGCACACTGTAATGGAACCCGCACTCTTCGCCGTCCCTTATGGAGGATCTGGCACCTCTGTGGCTGCCAGAGGACATTAGAAACAACAACAACAGAGAGATTAAAATGATATTTTTTATCTTGTATGTATATTTTAATATCGGACAGACAGAAATTCAAGCAATTTTTTAAATAACTATTTCACTTTTCGTTTGTATTATCATGTTTTTCCTTCCTTCGGCTTTCAAAACTTATATCATTTTTTTTTTTTTTTTCCCGTCATTTTACCTTGCAGCTGCATTTCTAAAATTATCTTCGCCTGTTGTATGCCCGGTCATTTTCTTTTTAAATCCATCTCGAATATGATTTCTCATGGAGGGTAGACGTGAAAAAAGAGGGAGGGTGTCCATTTTTGTTTTTTAAAGGAAAAAAAGTATTATTTGTAAAATTATCCCTTTAAAATTTAACAAATACGGGTCCTATGCCTAGGCACAGCTTGCTTGTAAATCAATACTTGGTGAAAATTTATTTGTTTGAGTTCTATGTAAAAAAAACGACATTATTTTCTGAACCCCAATATATATAGAGTTGAACTCTATTATGTGTTATTGGAGGGATTCAATTATTCATGCCGCTATAGTCGAGTGACCAGGGCCCGATTTAGAAAATTCTTGACTATAGGCAGAACTCGTGATGGCCCCCCTAACACTGATGTAGGCAGCGTGAAATTGTCGAAAGTCTGCGCGCGCTTTTTTTTTTTTTTTTTTTTTTTTTTTTGTCTCTTTTCCAAAATGACAGCCGTCTATTACCTTTCATGATGAATTTAACAAATTCAATAAATTGCTGCGCATAAAATACCTAAGAATCTACAACTTTTTTCAATCACTGGTTATAAATGCCACCCAGTCATCGAGCAGATTGGGAACTTGTTTCCAATATTGTTCGAAAAAATTTGAAAGGATTTATAAAAATCTGCTATTAAAAGAGATAAAATTAAGGAAAATTGAACTGGAATTTTGTTTTGGGGGCACTGGGCCTAATGGAAAATCAAGGCCTGCGAGTGACGTTATTAGGAAGTTTCTGTTCTATGGAAGAATGATTGAAGGATAGAGAATATTTCGACATTATAAGAGAGTAGTTGCTACTGTAAGCAATGTGACTATGAACAAGTTCAGTCCTCCCCCGTTCAAACTAAAATTCTGAGTGCACCACTGAATCACGCTTCACTTCTTTCCTTAGACTCATCAGAGTAAGGAAGAAATACTCTTTTTTTTTTCCCGAAACCCTTGAAGTTGGTTGCCTTGATTTGGGAATGTTTGAATCTCTTACAGCAATCACAATGTTTTCTCATAGAGCAATTCGTAAAACTCCTTTTGTGGTAAACAAGTCATGTGATTTCGGTACGTAAACCACTTTAATGTCTAGCCCTCTGGAATTTGTTAGAATACCTCTTTACAAGCTGTACCATACACAGTAATGAAGGATAAATCTATATCAAGTACGAAACTTTCAGAAAAAATTCTTAAAAATCCAAAATACAGCAGGAAATATCACTTTTCTAAAATTTTTGCTGTGTAACTACACGTTGAAGAACTTTTTTAGGAAGTTTCATAAAGGAACACTGTTGTTTCATTTACTGCGGTATGTAGTGCAGATTATGAAGAATCATCCTCAGTTTTTTTCGAGTCCCTGAGGCAGTTAGTTTATTTTCTTTTGTGTAAAAAGTCCGTGAGAGCCATTTCGTTTCTCCGAACATCCCTTAGTGATGGCCTCAAAATTAAACCTTACCCCGACCAGTGGACGAGAGCATAGCGCTCTTAACTGGGAGACGAAAAGTGTCTGGTTTGAACACACGTCGACCTAGCCGTGCCGTCGACCTAGCCGTAGAATTTTCCGTGGTTTTCTCCAAAACTTAGCGCAAATACGGGCTAGGACCCCATAGAAAGTCCCCCTTCGGTGGGTATCCCCCCCCCACTCGGCCTAGATCCCTAGTATAGATAATTGGACGTAATCCCACAAATGAATCGCCACTGATCTCGCCTCTCATAGCAATTACAAACCACTGTCTCGTCCATTCGTCTGCCCCACCAGTGGCGTAAATACGGGTTAGGACCCCTTAGAAAGACCCCCACGGAGGGCACCCCACCCATCGGCCTAGAGCCCACGCGTAGCTAATCGGCCGTAATCCCACAAACCAAACCAAGCCCCACCAGTGGCCCGAGATGCTCTCTCAATTGGGAGACGGAAGTTGGCTGGTTCAAACCCAGGTCGCGCCCGTCGACCTAGCTGTTCGGAGTTTTCCATGGTTTTCTCCGCGTAAATACGGTTTAGAACCCCTCAGAAAGTCCATCGGGGAGGGCAATCCACCCCCACCCCAGGCCTAGCTCCCTCGCGTAGATAATTGGCCGTAATACCACATTTCTCTGTCTCTTCTCGTTCCGTAGCCACCCCTTAACCAAGAATTGCCAAACGGAGAATTCCAGTAGCGTAGCGATCCAATGAGCTTGAAGGGGGGGGGGAGGCTCTCAGTATACTTAGATGAATTTTGGAACAAGAAGACACCATATTGTGCTGATTTGTGGTAATTTTCTACTTTCATCCAAATGTGTGTGGGGGGCTTGAACCTCCTAAGCCTCCCCCCCCTCCTACGCCACTGGTGAAAAATGATGAGCTCTTATAAAATGATGAGCGAAAAGTCCTCGACAGTTTTCTTTTTTTCCCCGACGCACCAAGAAACCTCCCTGTCCCCACCCCTCCCTCCTTCCCTTCATGACTGATCGATAAATAAGTTATGATTCGAAATTGCTTCATATACGCATTACTAATATCAAATAAATAAAAAGGTGTTTGGGTATTTTGAAAGGGGGAAAAATACATTATTTAAAAATTGATTAAAGAGAAAATTCCCTCCTAAAAGTATGACTTCCAGATAGAATATACCAGAAACAGCTTCAGAGAGGCATTGTTCGTTTCATTTATTATCGATAGATGTCGCCGGCAAAGTCAAATATTATAGCAACGCTACGCTAGGGCGATCTGCCAAAGACGGAGGGTGCTTTGGTACTGGTAGGAGGACTTTATAAGCGGCTCTAATGCGTATTCACGTTACATCTGGAGAAAACCTACCAAAACTCCAGACCGTTAGATCGACAGCCGCGCGGTCGGACCCGAACTCGGGACCTTCACACTTTGGCCGTCTAGAATTTTCTCTACGATGTAAATTAAATATATTTGTACTTTGAAATCTGAGTGTCGTTTTTACAGCAAGATCCCCGACATCAGACCAGTGGGTTTTTTTTCTTCCACTTTTTAGAGCAAAAATACAAATATTCAGTGCTTTTTTTCAGGGAGTACGCATAAAGCCTAAGATTTTGTAAATATAATCACAAGCAATAAAAATTTTAGATGAATTTCCTTTGGTTAAACTGTCAGTTACCGGTAAATATTTTTTTAAGTGGTGAAGACATGCATAGCCAAGTAAAAAGCGGTCAGCTATTTTTTCAAAAGGAAGCTAGGAGAGGTTAAATCCTCCATAGATGTCTTTTAAACCCCTTGTAGTATTGTTTTTGCGTTTGCTCCTTGTTTTTTAGTCTCTCTTTGATTTTAAAAAGGTACGTGGAATTAACTTTAATTAGAAAAAGTAATTTAAAATCTTAAAGTACATAAAGAGAAATGATACAATTTAAATATGTCAGCGAAAAAATTTATTTTCCTAATATTAATTGCGTCTAAAATTCCTAGTAGTCTTGTGCTATACAAAGGTAACATGTAAACTAATAATTGAAAAAAAAAAAAAAAAAAAAAAAAGCGAGCACGTTTTTAAATAATAACGATTTAAAATATAAATATTCTTTACTTTTCAAAAGCATTTAACGACAAAAAAAAGTTTAGTATAGATATTGCAAGCAACATTTGAATGAAAATTCTTACATAATACAATACAGATGGCGTAGTGAAATCATCTCATCTGTTGATTCTCTCTTGTTGATCTTCTGGGCTCGGTGGTTAATCCCTTTCGTCTAGTTTTAATTTTACAGAGATTTCTTGTAAAAACCTACGTATTAATAGTAATTTCTGAATAACGTCGACTAAATTTGTATATAATTGTAAGCAGTACATTAGGTTAAAATTTTATAACTATGGGAGAACCAATGGCTTATTTAACTCGTATAGAATCTTTTAGCGCTGCTCATAGGTTGCATAGGTTAAAATTATTTTAATACTTATACAAATTTGCTGTTCAGTTTAACAGAAAGTAAAATGGAATATTTAAAAATTACTGTGTTTTATCACATTTCATTAATGTAACTTATTATTTGTTTTTACAGCCCGAATTTGGATGATGATACAAATAAAATGATCTATGGAAAATGCAATAATCCAAATGGACATGGACACAATTACAAAGGTAAAAATGACCACCATTTTACTATTAATTAATTTTGGTACATTTATAAGAAATAATTCTTAAGAGTTTCTGATATATTAGAAAACGGGAATAGACGAAAATTTATGTTTTTACTTTTTTCTTTTCTATATATATGTATGTGTGTATGTATATATATGCATTTGCCTACATTGCCAATTTTTCTTTTGTTTCTGGAAGTTTATTTTCTTACATTTATATTCTTTCTGGAAGTTTATTTCAAGTCAATTTTCTGTTTACCGATTTTTATACCACTTCTATCTTCAAATACTGAAAGAAATAACATTTTTTTTTTTTTAAATCACTTTCACTAAAGATTTTAACATCACACTTTCAGGAAAATACTGCAGTAATACACTTTTTGTGAAATATTGTGCAAACACATCGTCAAATATTTAAGAAATATATTTCATGTAAATTATTATTGCAATCAAGTAGTATTTAACATCCACAGCAATTTTTTGCAAGAGTACGAATTTTATGAGCTGTATTGAAAAAGCAATTTTACTTTGAAAGTTACAATTTACTAGGTGTGAATCTTAGAAGTTAAAAATGTACTACAAATTATGCCAAGTATATTAAATATTTACTAAAAATTGCAGTTATCTGCTTCTTTACCCTAGCAGCAAATGATTACTTATAAACCTGTAAGATCTGCAATATTGTCTGGTAAAATTATGTTTTGTTTTGTTTTTTAAATCATCAGTTTAAACTATTCTTTCATTTTTTTAAACAATTTTTCTTTTTATTAGTATATACTCATTATGTATTTTAGCTTTTAACTTGTCTAAATACACAAAGTTAATTTCATATAGCTTTAAAAATCTTTAGGAGTATTGAAGTTAGCTGGTAAAAAGGTTAAAACACAAATAGCATAAATCAAATCACCATCCACATCCCTTGGACCTTTCCTTGTGTGGGCCATGATCTTTAAGTAAATTGGTTGTAATAATCATAATCCATATCAGTTTTCATAATCAATTAAATGGTTGAGTAATTGAATCAAATCTGATGGCTTATACTAGGAAATCAGTAAACTTCACATGACAGCATTACAGTTTGGTGATATCTTGCCAAATGTAAGTGGTATTGCAAGCCAGGTTCAGTTTTGGGGACTCTTAATTGACATTGTCACGGTCCCTGTGCAGCTAATTTTTCTGAAAGTCAGTATTATTAGAAAATTTAATTATAGGAAATTTGGAGAACCTTCCAGATTAGAATTTTTTTTTTAATTATACTGAAAATAATATTTATAGTTTATGAGTATTGTACCTTATAAATAATTTGAATGCGTTTTTCGATTTGGTTCTGAATCTAACTATTTTTAATTATGTATTGATAAAATAGGTAGAAACTTATTTAAATACATAAAATTTGCTTTACTATTTCAATAATGTTTAAATTTAACACATTAAAATAAAAAATTCTAAATAATTCATCGATTGTGTTTTGGTATAGCACACGATGCATTTGTTGGACAATACTGCAATTTTTTGAGAATGTGCTTAGAACTTTTGCCTGGTTTTTTACCCTACCCTAGGAAAAAAACTTCTTTTTTATGGAGGAGGGATATAACTAACTGATGAACAGTAGCACACCCAGTTCTTAAGAGCATATTTTAAAATAAAATTATGAGAATATTCAATTGCTTATTTTAATTTTTTTAATTATAGTATGTGTTCATATATGCTTCTTTTAAATAATACAATGGAATTTTCCTTTTCTTACAGTCGAAGTCACTGTTAAGGGGAAGGTATGTATTATTTAATTCCATATTGTCACAATTATGTTAGTTAATTTATGCTGAACTACTTCACTTTTTAGGTAGATAAAGTAACTGGTATGGTCATGAACATTGCTGATTTAAAAAGTGTTATACAGGTAAATTATACATTATTTTATTTTAACATAAAGTTTGTATAATTCACAATTGCCCATACAACATAAGTGTATAAAATCAGGGAATGTGATGGATCATTAATATACATTAGCATATCAGTTGAGAAAGGAAACTAAACTAACATATTTTATTTATTGTTAATTAATTGGATAGCACAGTCAGTGCACTTATGCATATTCAGTGCACCTAAATTGGAATCAGGGACAGATCCAGAGTAGAGAAATGAGGAGTTTAACTCTGCCCCCCCTCAAAAAAAAATCTGATGTGGACAACACAGGACTTCCTTGCACATCTATTAAAATCAAAAATGTTTTCTGTTCACTTCATCTTTACTTATTTTGATTGAAAGAGATAAAATACTGCAGTAATGATAGGGTTTAGCAATTTCTAGTTGAATATTTCCGATATCGCCAAGCTGTGTTCAATTTGAAAGATTTCTTTTTTACTCTTAATTTGGCGATATTGCAGCAAAAGCCGAGCTGGAGATAGTTTGCGAGATTTAGAGATAGCCAAACTAGTAATTGACCACAGACTTCCGATGCATTGAATGTATCCATACACTTTAATGTATTTAAAGGCATTTGAGTGACCCGGTAAATAAATTACCCAGTCGATTTTAATCAAAAAACAGATGAACGGTTTGATGTTACAGTAGTTCTGAATACAAAATTTCAACATTCTACGGTGAAAAGTTTTAGAGTTATGAGAAATATGAAATTATTTTTTATGCCAAATTTGGCAATATTTCGGCAAAACTCGCTAAGTTTGATGACAAATGGCAAGATTTTGGGCATGGACTAAACAATGACTGACTATTGCCAAGTTTGGCGATACTTTAGCAGGATTTCTACAGATTTGGCAGCTTTTGCTTCCCTGACTTTATCTAGCGTGCTTTCCCGAATTTTGTGTTTCTGTTTTTAACATTGCATCATTTAATTAATAACTTTTTATATATTTTGCCCCTCTTTACAAATAATAATAATAATTATAAAATCAATATACACAAAAATGTTATTTGACATCACTGAATTCTAACAAAAACCATGTTTGATAATAATTTAGGATAAAATTAAGCATATTTCAACTGCACACAATATGCTCATAAAGAAAACATTTTAAAATTATTTATAAGGTTGAATGAGAAAATGAAAATAAAATAATTTCTATACTTAGGTTCAAACAGCAAATATTTTCTTGATTTTACCGCAAAATTCAATTTTTCTTGTATTTCCCTGACCTTTCTTCAATTTCTGCTAATTTCCCTAACTTTTTTCTCAATTCCTGACTAAAACTCATTTCCCTGACTTTCCAGGTCTGTAGAAACCCTGTTTGGGCATGGATCAAATGAATAATTATCGCCAAATCTGGCTATATTCCAGCAAAGCTTGCCAAGGTCGATGAGACCCAGACGATTCGAATCAAAAAAAGAGATGCACAGTTAGATGTTGCAATAGTTCTAAATACAAAATTTCAACATTCTACAGAAACTTTATAGTTTTACAAAATTATTTTTGGTGCCAAATTTGGCGATATTTCTGCAGTTCTCGCCAAGGTCAACGACAAATGGCAAGATTTTGGGCATGGACCAAACAATGACTGACTACAGATATAATATATTGAAGATGTCCATGGACATTAATGTATTGAAATTCTTTTGGGTGGTGCTGTACATAAAAATTCCAGTAGATAGGAACCAAAATCGAGATGCTCAACTAGATGTTATAACAAACTTATCTATGCAATTTCAACATTCTACGACTAATAGTTTTTTAGATTTGAGAGTTAAACACATACACCAAAAGCAGCCAAGCTTGGCGACTTTTGGTATAATTCTTGTGTGAGGCACATGACCGTGGTCGGACCACTACCTAACTATATGGTTAGGACAGTATTGTGCTTGAAATGGATGCATGTCCCTAAAACTGCCATTGGCCGTAATGTGTTGGAAATCTTTTGAGTGATCCTGTAGCAGAACTATAAATGATAAATCACATTCAAGGAATGCATATACAGGGTGTCCACCATTGCCAGGAGACAAAAACAGCAGCATTAGTTGCTTTGTAGCACGAAAAAAGCACAAAATGAAATACAGTACATTCCCTCCACAAGTTCCCACAATCCACTATACATTTCTGGATATAAGCAAATAATTTTGCATTGCAATTTTTCTTCATAGAGTGAAAGACGAAAGAAAGCTTTTAGTTGGTTGAAAATGAAATGACTAGGATAAGAAGTTCTCTGTAATACTATCAGATAATTTATAATCATAATTAAAATAACTATCCTGTTAAAAATTCAGAAGTATATGATATTAATACATGGCAAGGTATGGGATCCTTTCATCTTCAGTACAGTGGTGGCTCGTGGGTTATTTAAATGGAGGTTCACAAAATAAATTTCGTAAATTAAATATGAGATACGACGCACCCTACATGTTAAAATATATTTGCATTTCCAGCAGTTAAAGGAAAACAATGCATGCAACTGAAAGAAAACAAGTAATCTTTGGTTTTGCATTTCGTCATCAAGATAAGTTTTAGCAAAGGTGTTCTTTTGATTTTTTCTTTTAATTTTTTTTCAAAAGATAATATTGAAAAATGTAATTGATTTAGCTCCGAAACACTTACTTTACTCCCATTTTAATTATTTACATTAGTTCGTAAAAAATACTGTTGTGAAAAATGATAAAGAAATAGAAAAAAATCTGATATGGAAACACAACTTCTTTGCACATCTATTAAATCAAAAATATTTTCACTGCACTTCATTTACACTGATTTTGTTTGAAAGAGATTTACTGCAGTAATACTAAGGTTTAGTGATTTCAACTCAAATATTTTGATATCGCCAATCTGGGTTCAATTTGAAAGATTTCCTTCTGACAATTTAGCAATATTTCACCAAAAGCCAACAAGCTGGAGAGAGTTTGCCAGACAGAGAGAAGAGAGATAAAGAAAATTCTTATAAATATAACTGATAGGACCAGGGGACTGTATAAAAATTTAAATTTCGTAATTTTAATAGGAATTGATTTATTGACTTAAATTTTTTCTGACATAATAGATTATACAATTTAAAACATTTTTGCAATTGGAACTATGTGTCTGGGACTAACGGTTTAGGAAATAGCCATTGGGCAGGGGTGTAGCCAGGGGATGGGTAGGTGTGTCATAACCCCCCATGGGGAATTTTTGCCATACGAAATGTATATTCTTCACTGCCTTATCACACACATGTATGCATGCATGGGAGTTGCAGCAGTCATAACCCCCCCCCCCCCCATGAAAAATGTCTGGCTACGTCCCTGCCATTGTGCACCTTTAGCACTGGACACCCTATATATATAATAATGGTTTTGTGATTGTTTATTTATTCATTTTTTAATGTTCTAATACTCGTGCAACAGTAGATCAGTCAAACTCAGTTCCCATTAGAAATCGAAAGCGAAGCAGCACCAGCTTGCTCAGTGCTTGCCTTCAATTAGTAGCATTGTTCTGCATTTTGATATGCTCAAGGTATCTTTTCTTACTAAACAGGGATGAGATTGGCAAAAGAGCAAAAATGCTGAAATCGCATGAGAGCAAAAATTTGTACATGTGATATTTATATCTAATTAATGTGAAAGAAGTTTTAAGAGAAGAAAAAACATTGAAACATGCTAGAAGATAAAAATATCACATAGTTAACTAATAACTACAATCAGGAATTCTCAGAAAAAACAGAATTTTCAGAGAAAAAAGACAAAAAAAGTGATTTCCTCTTTATTCACAAAAAGCTGAAGAATCTCATCCCTGACTAAATCAGTAATGCTGAACAACTTTAACAGACTTTCTTCCTGTATCTTGAACAGTTTTTGAGATAAGAATGTTAACCCCAAATTTAGTGACTGGTGATAGCGTTTTCTTGAGTAGCGCATGACAAGTTTACTTTTACTATACCTAGACCCCACTTTTATGACTAGCTCTCACCATTGAGAAAATATTTGGCTGACAACGGACTTTAGCAGGCACATTGTATGTATCTATTTAACCCTTTATTGTTTTAAGCCTTGGGCAAATCTTGTTTTCAATCAGCATTCAGTCATTTCGGGATATAGTGAACTTTTGACTAAGTGAGCATAAATCATTAGTCCCGATTCACATGTATTAGAAATGTGCATAACATTTTTTGGTTTTAATGAACCATGAATTCGGTTATAGTGAACTTAGAAATTGAATTTATGACGATAATGCTGAATCGAGTCTGGAAATTGCACAAAATGTATAAAAAGAATTAGAAAAAATACCTATTAAAGCTGTCTACACTAAGCAGCAGCACATAAGACTTTCATGCTTAATGAAGGTAATGCAAATATATATATATTAACGAATAAACATTATTTCCATAAATGAGATTAATAATATATAACCAGAGTTGACTGTATATTGCTTTAACAGTGTTATTCGAAAAAATCATGTGATTACAAGTACAAATAAACTAATTATGCCAGGCACTTCAAAAACTTGAAACTGTCTCTACAAGCTGCACTACATACTGAAATAAACAATAAATCTGTATCAGTTTCAAAACTTTTAGAAAAAATTCTTAAAATCTGAAATTTTCACAAATCGTACAACTCTTCGAAAAATCTTGCAGCTCAAATCCATGTTTAAGAATTTTTTCTGAAAATTTCACAAAAGCTACAGCTTTTTCGCTTATTGCAGTGTGTAAAGCAGCTTATGAAGAACCATCTGGAATTTTTTGCAGACCATGGTGCTATTAGTTTATTTCAATTTGTGTACCAAGACTAAAAACAGTTCTTTTTTTCTTCGACATACACCCTTAAGAAAGTTTTTTTCTCCATTGTAATTCCTCAATACACATTTTACAAATTATGTAAAGATTATTTTTTTGAGTTTGTTAATATTTTGCTATAGATATTTTTACTTTATAGGCCACAATAATGGAAACTTTGGATCATAAAAACTTAGACAGAGATGTACCATTTTTCAAAGACAACATAAGGTAGAAAACTATTAATTATACTGTTTTTTGTAATTAATGAAGCTGGGAACCAGAATTAAAATTTTTTTAATATTAGATTTATTTAGAAGAAACTGTATAATTTTTTCAAAATTGAAGTTCTACAGTGAAACTTTTAATGGAAACCTCCAAAGACCAGTCACATATGTGGTACAATGTGCACTCCATAGGATTCACATTAGAAATAACCTCTGAACAGCAAATTCAAAACAGCCACTCATCTTGCACCACGAAAAAATCCTAACAGCCTTACTAATTTTTTAAATGTGAATAAAATAAATGAAATATAGTGAAGCTAAAATAATAAACTTGTGTGCCTCATTTTATTTATTTTGATTTTCTTTTAATATTGAACTTCCAAACAAGAACTACCTCTGAAGATGGGCGCTTTTGGATAGCAACACGGATGGCTGTTATTCATGTTTCACTATATTAATTTTCCTGAAAATGAAATTAATGAGCTATCCCACATAAAAATTGCAGCCTAATCCCCCCTCCCCCCAAGAAAACAATAAATCGGCATAAATGGTGTTTAAAAAAAATGCTCTTAAAAAAATTAACTCAGTTCCCTAACCTTTCATAGATTTTATTGTTCATGTACATGACTAAGTGTTCATGGTAACTTAGTAAGACATTCTAAATTTTTAAGTTCAAAAACAGACTTGTACCTTAAGAACAAACCACCTTAAAAATTCTAGACTTAGCTAAATGAATTCTTAACCCTTTCATCACTACTGCCGCCCATTGGTGGCAACCATAAAATGTTATCTGGGTACTCCTGCCACCCAACGTTCTCAGAGTACTGCCACTCCACCTAAAATTTGCATCAAAGAAAGGGTTGATAATTCACCAGTTGCAGTCATTCTTTGGTTAAGTGACATCACAGTCGTCAACCAGTTTGGGTCATCCTCACCACATCCAATGCCAAGCCAAGAAAACAAATAAACATTGGCAACGCTTCTCTAATAACCGGAATAACACCTCGCTGCTAGCGTCATCTGGTTGCGCTCTGGTCAAGCTGAGCAGACAACCGCTACATGGCCATAACGTTTTCGAACACGATTATTTTTAGAGCTCTCTGGTCATGCACTGGTGCACAACTGGTGAATTATCAAACGCATCCAAAGTTATTGTTTGCCTCCGATAACTTGGCATTGGAGCACGGACAAATTCATTCCCAGAATGGGACCTCAGGTTAGAGGTTACTTTAGCCATATTCCTTTAGTGGGTGATTATCCTCTTTGCCAAGAGTGGAGAATTTCATGATTATTGTGTGCTTTACAAAGGAAGTATTCCTTTTCCCCTTCCACTCAGTGCTGTCAGGTGCAGTAAGGTACCTTTCACCTATTTTCAACAGTTGACGCATCTGGACACGCAACCTGAGTGCCATGTTATGGAGATTGACAGTATGTAGGTATGATTACTACAGATGCCAACAACTCCAGAATATAATTGACCACTTAATGTAAACAGTTATGTTTGTGTTGGAGGGTTGCTACTCAATTTCTGAAGAAAAAAGATTTCACCTTATCCAGACCTTTTGATAAAAATCAAGAATATTTTTTATGTTTAGGATGCCAACTTTGGATACCTTCTTTAATATTTTCAGCTTCCCAAAGTAAGTGTAAATGTTGATATTGTTTACAAGCACAAAATGTTGATACAACATAACTTTCCAAGTGACATTATGCGACTTCCAGGTTTTGGGCTAAAATTTTTCCCATCCACTTTTTTTTTTGCCAAAATGAAATTCCAACTTTTCCCTGACCAGTAGCAACCCTGGTGTTAGAATACAGAAATTTTTTTGATGGATGACGCAAAATATTATTTCATGACTTATGCTTGCGCAGTGTAACTTGGTAAAAAACTTCCTCATACCACGAATATATAACCACGGCCAGCTCCTACATACTGAAAGGGTTAAGATGCTCTAATGAAGAATTCTAAACTGCCCCATCTGAAATTTGCTCAAAATTAGGAGACCACTCATAGGAGTCAACAATCATCTACCTAATATGCACACTCATAATGAAATGGCCAATATCTGCAGCCCTTTTAGTAGTCAAGCCTACACTGGGAACTGCTGCATTACAGTATATCAAAAATGCAATACATTTTAATTCATATATTTTTTCTTTTCAGCACAACTGAAAACGTGTCTGTATACATTTGGAAGCTGCTCTCGCAAAAACTGCCAAAAGGAACATTACATCGTGTGAAAATATATGAAACAGATAAGAACTTAGTGACTTATTATGGTGAACATAAACTGTAATTTTTGAAAATGGGGAGGCAGGAAGAAAATACGTATTTTCTGCTTTTTTGTAAATGACTGGACAAATTATTTTGCACTTTGAGCCCTTTAACTGTATTTTTGTTTTAATTCTAATCAAAATAAATCTATTGCTTAAAAAATAATCATTTAAAAGTTTGTGCACAGACTATTATTACATTCTCTAATTTTTGGTGTTGCTTGCTGTGGCATATTAATTTCTGACAAACTGTATAAGCAATTGATTTTTTTTTCTAAAAAATATAGTGAAAATTGCATGTGTCTCATTCTACACATTTTCTGGAAATACAATTTACAAACCGAAATCATAGGTTGAAAAGTGTTAAAAAGGAGTTAGGCAGATGGAGAAAACACTGGAAAAAGGCTTTTTGCTGTGTAGAACAGGCACAGGGCCATAACCAGGATGAAATGTTAGGTAGGGCTTTGAATCCAGTTTTTTTTTTTTTTTTGGGGGGGGGGGGAGGGGGTGTGGAGAGAACAAATCTAAGTATTTGTAGGTGGAGGGTGGGGGATTCAATTTTTACATTTTCTCCCCTAGAGTATTTGTTTCACAGAATGCTGTGTTGTTAAAATATTAAACATTCATTATGTTAATAATTTTTTTCTTTGTCATTCCATAACAATAGTCAAATGATTTTTGAGAGAATGCAGTATTGGATATCGGTTAGAGTAATTTTTTGTACAACAATAATTTACAAGATGTAGTTACTAGTTAACTGAACCTTTTGCAATCCATTAAATGCTACCCAATAATAATAACTCGGTAAAATAAAAAATGTGTACAATTAAACTTAAAATAATACCATAAAAAACTTAATAGGAATAAAAATTTATTGAAAAATGCATTTATTTTTCATTTTAAATATGTATGATGAAATTGTACGGAAGTTAAAAAAGACCGGCAGTTCCATGTTCTCTGAAAAATCCGAAAGCCGATGCTACATGCAAACAAGAGCAGCAAAATAATTAACCGCATATATAGAAATCTGGCAATTGTGACGAGAAATTCTCCCAAAACAATGGTTTTTTTTTATCATGTAAAATTTAGCGATAGTTAAAAATCAGTCGTTTCTAGAGTTTCTTATTTATCTGTAAATTTACAAAAGATTGCGAAAATCTTCAGGGGGGGGCTGAAAGCTTGCTAGGTAGGGCTCAGCCTTCATAGCCCACCCTCTGGTTACAGCCCTGAACAGACATCAGCTTCCTCCATTGATATGATGCTTCAAAAAGAAAATGGCAAAACTGTGCAGTAAATTGTCCAACTTTCAGTCTTCAGCAGAAAAAAGACATGCTTTCTCAATTAGGCCAGTAAGAGGAAGTCTACTGTACTTAATATTTTTGAGATTCGCATAAGAAACTGCATATATAGCAATACACATTTTTCCAGTGATACTTCATTATATTAAATGTTCAACTTTCCTATTTCCACCTATTTTATGATTTAATTTGCAATTTAAATTTTTCTTTTTAGTGAGGATAATATTTAATTGCATATTAAATACTTTGGTGCTCCACAGAGGAAACAAATTATCTTAAAGCTTATACTTTCAAAATTTGTGTTTTCATGAGATACTGAACATAAAATAACTTAAAACATCAGAACGTAACAAGCATAAAATTCTGAATACAATATTTTATAAATGAAATTTCAAATTTTACTAAAGTGAAATAACCCTTTTGGAAAAAACTTTTCTCATCTCTAACTTTTGGGATTATATAACAAGCTAACAGTTACGACAGTGTCAGATATAAATCTGACTCCTCCGTGTTTACTTTTTTTTTTTTTTTTTTTTTCAGACAAATTCCCTGTATGATAAACTTGTTTGTATGTTGATTATTTAGTGAGAGAAAAAGAAAATATAACAAGTAAAAAATTTATTTTAGTCAAAAAGACCAAATCCCATATCATCATCAGATTCTTCGGACTCTTCTTTCTTGGCCTCTTTCTTTTCTTCTGTAAAGAGTGAATAAGATGTTTTAATAAGAGCAACCTATGCTTATATTTTAAACATTTATGCAAATTTACAGTTTACAATTATTCTTAAAGTTTCGGTTATTACTGAAGTACCTTTGGCTGGAGATCCTCCACCACCACCAGCTGCAGTTGCTGCAGGGGCTGCACCAGTAGCAACCACAGCTCCTCCTGCAGGCATAGATGCTAATTTTGTTTTGCCTATAAAATAAAAATATCCTTTAAAACCTACAACATATATAAACAACTCTTTGTAAAAAAGTCATCCACATGAATTAAGCTCATAATCAGTTTATCCTTTAAGGTAGACTTAAGTAGGGAGACAGCTAGAAAACCTTGCAATATTCTCCTATCCAAGAGTGCTAGTAACTTTCAAGAAGACTTCAAACCTCCTAAATACTGTGTGCTGCATTGGGACAGCAAAGTATTAACTCAAAATGGAGGATTTGACGAAAGACTGGCTATCTCAATCTCAGGAATAACCAAGCATATAGAGGGAAAGCAGGGCACGAAATCGGTGTTCGTTAGTCGTATTTTGCAACTGTAATTTTTATTTTGACAACCGAGATTTAAGAACCAGTCGTCATTTTTTACGCCTAACATTTCGCTGGATATAGGGCTGCCACAATCGACTTTTTAAACAAAAATACCACGAAAAACGACTATTTTGCAATTCTGAGGACATCTAAGAAGATTTATTTATTTATTTGTGTGTGTGTGTGTGTGTGTGGTGGGGGGGGGTGACATTTGCAAAACATCTGAATTTTAGGAAATTATAAATTTTGGACTTCTGGGCCTAAATTACGATAATTAAAATAGAAATTTTATTTGAATAAAAATGTTACTTGATTTAAACTTAATAAAATTTATCTTTTTAAATAAAACACATTTATGAGATAATGTAAATTAAAAAAAAGTGGAATTAGTTATTTGAAAATATAAAATAAAAACTTTATTTAAATATACTGTACATGATCATTAAGCCTACCAGTTTACAGTTTATGCATATAAACAAAACAAAGGTTTTCGAAACTGCACCTGAACAAGACAGTTTGGCAACTGGAAAAAATAGGTGCCATTGATGCCTAGATTTTTGCTCCTAATTTCTCACCCTGAGGGCAAGTTGTTAGGGGGCGACAAATATGCTTTAACTGGCTTAAGTACAAGCAGAAAGTTTTTCAACTGATTTAAGAATTGGGTATATCAGAAAACAATCGGCCATTCCTTTGACACAACTGCATCAAACAGTGGATGAATAAATGGAACATGAGTAAGGCTAGGAACACTTTCGGAAGAGAAATTATTTTACCTTGCTTGTCGACACCATGTGTTTGAGTTAATTGAGTCTGCAAAATGGAAGTTATTTTCGGACAATCTATGGTCTAGATAATTTAGATTTTAAAGAGCTTCAATCTCAATACAATGAGATTCTATACAGCATACAATATGAAAAAATAAATAAAATGAACCAAATTAAAACACACTAAAATATTAAAACACCCCCAAACTATTATTAAATTTCTTTTTTAAAGTTCAAATAATTTGAACAGAATTTTGTACATATAAGTAGTACAGTCGAGAGCCAAAAATCTGCCGACCTAAAATCCGCAAACGTCCGAAATCCGCACACCTTCTCTGAGGTAAATAATGAAATTCGAAGTCGTCCGGCAGTGATGAAATTGTTTAAAAGTGCCTTGAATCCAGATAAACATGATTCTGATGATGAAAACTTCGTTAATAATAATAATAAAATCCATTTGATAAAAGTTTAAAGTTAGGAGAAAAATACCTTAAATTTTTAGAACAGCAAAGTTCTTTAACAAAACAAGAATTAATGATAATATACAATTTGCAAAAATAAAAGGAAAGAAAAAAACTGAAAGTATGAAAAAATGATATTTTAAAACAAATCACCATAGAACATGCTTTCAAAATTAGAAAAAGGAAATTTTGGAACCATTTGCTTTGCTAATCTTCATGTAACATTTTCTTTTTTCTCCTATGCTTTTGTATTTAATGTGAAATGCTTTTGACTGTTTTTAATTTCATTGTAATTGTGTTCTACTTTTTTAAAATCAGAAATGTAATGATTATTGATTATGATGAATTTTATGGCCCGAAATCTGCAAAATCCTAAAATCCGCACAAGCCATGGTCCCAAGCTGTGCAGATTTCTGGCTCTACTGTATCTGTAATTTTATGATTGTTAATAATAATGTAATATGGTTTGTCCCCTCCCCCTTTTTTCCCTTAACATAGAGATTGGGGGGGGGGGGGGGCTGAATAGTTTTCAAATTCTGACCCCAAAATATGCATAATTTAAAATTTGCACAAGGTCTGACACCAAGCAATGCGAGTTTTTGGATCTTCTGCATATGTAACCACTTCTGAAAGATTATAGCTTAAATAAACTATATACGATTAAAGAGGTCTTGCTTTCACCCTGCAATGATTAGACTACATGTTTGAGAATACATGCATCTTGCCCAGTAATGCAGGGTATATAACAGTTAGTACACAAAAAATGTTTAACTTGTCATGTAAATGGTAACTATCGTAATGGTATGCAAACGTACATTGGTAACTATTTATAGAAGAGTAATACATTTAAATGTCTGAATACCTGATTAAAACTATGCATATAGTCACATAAAAACAAAATTTTCATATCAGAAGGCTGTAGTGAATCTCCCCCCCCCCCCACCTTCTTACAGATGAACAAAAAAATATTTTAACATTTTTACAAATTATATTAACAAAAACATATCACCTCCAATACATATTTGTAACCACTTCTGAAAGATTATAGTCTTCTGTCCGTTGAAATTTGCTATAGTGAAATTTCACTGTACTTTTAATCAATTCTTACAGATTATAGCTTAGAAAGATATGCTATGACTTCTGAAAGATTAAGCTATATCCAATTAAAGAGGTGCTTAATTTTTCCCAAAAATGATTAGATCGCATGTTTGAAGATCCATGCATCTTGCCCAGTAATGCAGGGTTTACACTAATTTGTAAATTAAAAGAATACAATTTGTAACCACTTTTGAAACAGCTGAAAAGACAACGTTGCTGCAGATCATGCAGAACAAATAAATTATTAAGCATTTAACACATTACCTGTTACTCTTTCATAAATATTCATTGCATCACTGTATTCAGTATGATTAAATTAAATTTATTTGAATAGATATCAAAAACAGCCAAATGATGAAAAAAAGACTGAAAACTTTCATGCCTGATTACATATCAGTAATAGCCAATGAAAAGTATGCTTTAGCTTTATCCATAATTATAGCATATAGCTATCCCAGTCACAGAATTTTATGTTTAAGTCTGCAACAGATTTAAAAATACAAAAATAGTATGCATGGTAATCTTGGTTGAAAAATAAAAAACGCAAATGATTAAGAAGTATTTAGGCAAAATAATTGTTATTTATTGAAATTATGTTGTGATTTTAGCTATGTCAAAATATCTAAAATAAGTAAATTCTACTGAAAGATGAAAAATGGGACTTGGCATGAATCTGTAATTCCAACGAATTTCACATTGCACAACCATGCTGACAATATGAACTCTAATACTTTGCAGACCTTCAAGAATCTGCAAGGGTCGTCACCACGTCACACAATTTCTGTGACCCGGATAGCTACAAAAGCAAATGATAATTTTAATATTTGTAACCACTTCTGAAAGATTATAGCTTAAATAAGCTTTATCCGATTAAAGTGGTCTTACTTTTACCCTGCAATGATTAGACTACATGTTAGGGAATACATGCATCTTGCCCAGTAATGCAGGGTATAAACTAGTTTGTACATGAAATACATACAATTTAACTTGTAACTATTTTGAGAAGAATGTAATGCATTTTAATATGTAAATACCCGACTAAAACTATACTTATACACTCACATAAAAACAAAATTTTCATATATCAAAGGCTGTAGTGAAATTTTCTGAAAGGCACAAATCTCCACCCCTTCCTACAGATGGACAAAATAATTCATAATAGTCATATTCAGGGATGTTAACTCCAACACTCGATTTGGGAGCACCCCGGGAGCAGAAAAAATTTCATTTGGGAGCACCTCGGGAGCACAAAAAAAATAGTTTCCGAGAACTAAGATTCGAGATCAGAATTAACATGATTTTGGAGCATAAAATTGAAGATTTAGAAACACAATAATGCATACAAGAAAAGCAAAGTTTGCAAGCAAACACCATTTGCTAAAAGCAAAACACTATTTGAAAGCACTTTAGGAAAGCTCTGGAAAAAAAAGGGTGTATACAGGCTATGCTATCAGCAACTTGGTAAAAACAATACATATCAGGAGTCAGCAACCTTTCTGTGGTTAAGTAATTTTTTTCCTACTCAAGAACCATGAGTATGATTTGTATGCGGCTTGCGAGCCACAGGTTGCCAATCCCTGTCCCTTTTTTTTCTTTTTCAGAATCATTTAGGGAATCTTCCTCTCGAAAAAGCGAACACAAATAAAATGTAAACTAAATTTTAAAACCAAAGCTTCTATCTCATTGTTTGGTTCTATTACAAATCACAACTAGTACTAAATGGAGATTTTTGTAAACCTAAATATTATACCTCTTATACAACAACACGTAATTGGTAAGCAGTATCGAAAACAAAATAAATTTGATGGTTAGAATAATTAAATGTAATTTAACCTCATCTAATATTTACATATTCATCTATAATACTTGAACACAATATACAAAGCAAATGTAAAAAAAAAATATTTAATGACTGTTGAGAAAAATTAAGAATTATGGGAAGTTAAAAATTAAGATTATGAGAAATTAATGAGATTACAAATTAAGTATCATAAGTTATCTAGTTTTCTATTTATTCTTTTTTTTTTATTTTTATTAATTTCTTCTTGAGCTTTTTCATTTTCTAATAGTTTTAATGTTTTTGCAAGTCTATCCTTCCCTTCCGTTAGAATTTGTCCACTTTCTATAACAGCCAGTGGCAGCTCGTGACCTGCTTCAGTGGTGGGGCCCGAAAAAAATAGTGCCAGTTCAAATCGGGAAAATACATATGCATAGAGCTGTGGCGGATCGTTACCCATTTCAGGAGGGGGCTTTTTTTTTTTAAGCTCGAAAAGGTAAAACATATGAATCGCTTTTGTAAACAGTGTGAATACATAAAAACTTTTCGAATAACAAGTTATGAAAGGCGTATTGATTTCTCCTTTAAGTTTTCATTTAAAGACAGCAGATTTATTTTGCACCAAAAAAACATTTTCCTCCATTTTTCTTTCTCAAAAAGGTACAATATCATTAAAAAAAAAAAAAAAAATCAATATCAAAAAAGTATGATTTTCTTGAATACAATATTAAATTCAACAATCGCATGTGTACATGTTGAAAAACAAATTGGTCCATAATGTTTCATCTCCAAATAGCAAATCGTGCCCCTTCATAAACAAAAAACTGTGCCCGTTGCGATGATTACTTGTTTGCCTATCTGGCCGGCCCTGATTAAGGTGACTAACAAAGCCCGACTGGTCTGATCCAGGGCGGGTAGAATGGCTTCGGAATGCAGCTTTCGTACGCAGTTTGGGTACAGCTTTAGTAGGGTCCCTTTGGCGCGCTTTATTTTTGGCGACTTTTTGGCACGATAAAGGATGCCAATATGGTAACCTCGCCGTCGGATGCTCCGGAGCGGTAACCCTAACCTATGGCGAAAAGTGGATTCTTCCGTGATGTCACGGATGCGCTCGTGTTCGTCCGGCAAATCTCCACCGTTTGTTCCTTTCATGAACTTTTTGAGCCCCGTATATCTTAGCCTGCGAGGTTTGAGTGCCGTGATCCGCTATTACAATGTGCTTTATGGTTTTATTTTACATTAAATTTTATTATTTAATTATTTTTGAAATTTAAAATGGATGTTCAGGTTCATACTAACTATTTATATACAGTTTTGTATGAATAAACATTCTTTTGATAGTACGGTTCAGGTTAATATTTTCGTTCTCGATTGTTTATTTGCTAAGGGTAGAAGCAACAAATAATTACGTTATTAATATTTTATACAGTGAAATAATTTTAGATATTTTGATTTTATTTCCATATTGCAATAATTTAGAGATTTTAATCAAGGTATGTGATAAGCATTGTTTGTTTTTATTTGTTATTATTATCTTTATTTGTTAATGGTAGGAGTAACAAATAATTCCGTTATTAATATAATATTTGATTTTTTGATTTTATTATTTCAATATTCAAACAATTTAGCAATTTTAATTAAGGTATGAGATAAGCATTGTTCGTTATGATTTGAATTAGTTCTTTATTTTGCTTACGTAGTCTTGTCAGAATGCTAAAATGTTATTTTAATTTTTTTGTCTTTTTCATTTGTTATTTTTGTGAGGTATTGCCTTTAGAATATTATTTGTTTGCATTGTTTAATTTAATCTACTCAAAAGAGAAAGTGGGGGGGAGGGTTGAGGGGGGCACAGCCCCCCCCCTCACACAAAAAGAAGAGTTATTAAATTTTTTAATCTTTCGAAATTTCGAATCTAAAAATTTTCTAATCTTTCAAAAAAATTTCGAATCTTTCGAAATTTCGAATCAAAAAATCAATCTAAATTTTCGAATCTATATGTACATGTAAGCTTGTTATCTGTTTAATTTTTTTTTCATAAAAATATTTTAAAGCCATTAAAATAAATGATAGCAAAATTAACGGCGATGATCAATTATCTCCGAACCAGCGCCATCCGATCTGCCATATTGTTTACAATTGGCATCGGCAAGGCAAACTTGGGTTGGCGACAAGATTTTGTCACCAAATCAAAAAATCACCAAAAAGGGACCATACTAAAGCTGTTCCGCAGTTTGAATCTTGCTTTACTGCTAACTAGCTTTCCATACACGCTTTAAAAGATAAATGAGCATGGCAAAAATTTAACAAAGAGTCAAAATGACGTATTCAGCGCAGACCGGCACAAAAATCGGCTAAAAGCACAGTTCGGCGCAAGAATTTATGTTTTGGCGCATTTAACATCCTGCATATTTAACATTCTTACAAAATTATATTAACATATTTATAACACCCTCAACAATTTACCTCCTAAATGGCAATAAACTGCAGAAATTTTTCAAATGAAATTTCATCAAACTTTCAGAACACCATCACCTCTGCTGTATATTTGTAACTGCTTCTGAAAATTTATAGCTTAAACATTTTTGGACCCTTGAAATTTGCTTTGGTGAAATTTTTCTGCACTTGTAACCACTTCTGAAAGATTATAGCTTAAATAAGCTATATCCGATTAAAGAGGTCTTACTTTTACCCTGCAATGATTAGACTACATGTTTAAAAACACATGCATCTTGCCCAGTAGTGCAGGGTATAAACTAGTTTGTACATTAAATACATACAATTCAACTTGTAACTATTTTGAGAAGAATGCAATACATTTAAATATGTAAATACCAGATTAAAACTAAGCTTATACACTCTTATAAAAATAAAATTTTCATATATCAGAGGCTGTATTGAAATTTTCTGAAATGCACAAATCCCCCCCTTCTTACAGATAAACAAAACAATTTCTAATAGTCATACTTAACATTTTTACAAAATTGTATAAACATATTTAATTCCCCTCAACAATTTAGCTCTTAAATGGCAATAAACTGCAGAAAATTTTCAAATGAAATTTCATCAAACTTTCAGAACACCATCACCTCTGCTATATATTTATTTCAGAATAATACGTCTGGTGTTTGTTATTTTCATGTTTCCAGAGAAAACGACGTGTTTGTTGCCACAAAATGTTGAACTGAGATTATCTATCTTAATATGAATCTATGAACCCCTTTTATATATTTATTGCTTTAAATCTGTACACACGCTAATAAAGAAGGCAGTATCTATTGGTTTTTGTTTTTATGGCAACTCGTGGTATGTAAATATTTGACCAGAAGTATTTTAAGGTAACCCGACCGTAGCGATGCCAACTAGGTGAAAATATTTTTGGTGAAAATGTCGACGGTATAATACACAAGAACCAATTTTTCTGTACTTGTAACCACTTCTGAAAGATTATAGCTTAAATAAGCTATTATCCGATTAAAGAGGTCTTACTTTTACCCTGCAATGATTAGACTACATGTTTAAAAATACATGCATCTTGCCCAGTAGTGCAGGGTATAAACTAGTTTGTACATTAAATACATACAATTCAACTTGTAACTATTTTGAGAAGAATGCAATACATTTAAATATGTAAATACCAGATTAAAACTAAGCTTATACACTCTTATAAAAATAAAATTTTCATATATCAGAGGCTGTATTGAAATTTTCTGAAATGCACAAATCCCCCTCTTCTTACAGATGAACAAAACAATTTCTAATAGTCATACTTAACATTTTTACAAAATTGTATTAACATTTAAACACCCTCAACAATTTAGCTCCTTAATGGCAATAAACTGCAGAAAATTTTCAAATGAAATTTCATCAAACTTTCAGAACACCATCACCTCTGCTGTATATTTGTAACTGCTTCTGAAAATTTATAGCTTAAACATTTTTGGACCCTTGAAATTTGCTTTGGTGAAATTTTTCTGCACTTGTAACCACTTCTGAAAGATTATAGCTTAAATAAGCTATATCCGATTAAAGAGGTCTTACTTTTACCCTGCAATGATTAGACTACATGTTTAAAAATACATGCATCTTGCCCAGTAGTGCAGGGTATATAACAGTTGGTACATAAAAACCATACAACTTAACATGTAACCATTTCAGAAACCGAAGTGGCTATTCAGGCAGACTGCCATCTGCCCACAAGCTACTTGGCTCATTCAGTAGTACATATTTGCATTTCTAAACCAATAAAGTACTTATTTGATGCATCTGAAATAGTATGTTTACACAGACCAAAACTAATAAAAACAAATTTTGTCCCAAACATCTTTAAAATTTGTATTAAAACTATTTTATTAAAACATTTAAAATCGGCTAAGATTTTTGCCTACATCTTGTTTTGAAATCTCATTGTTGATTAAGGTATGCCTCAGAGATGTTTTTAGTTTTTCTTAGAACTATGCCTTGAATTTTTCTTTAATGCAAATCATTTTAGAAAAGATAGAAATTTTAGATAGAAAAGTGAAACAATGGTCCGAATAGAGTGAGGGCTACTGCTACTGTCTGTCCAAATAGCAACATTTTGAAACACCATTACATTTTAAAAATATCCAATAAGTATGCTTTATCCATATAGCATATAGCTATATAAAAGCAAATAAGTATTTTTCATATGTGTAACCACTTCTGAAGATTACAGTTAAATAACCTAAATCTGATTAAATAGGTCTTACTTTTAAACCACAAAACTTTGCTAATTTCATCTTAAAATTATTTGCCCAGTTACACCAATTCTCGGTTACGCTTTGCTTGTGACTAACACTTTACTTTTTAATGATACAAATTGTGAAGAATTAAACTCATTTTTATGAAATGATAAAACCAAGCCATTTATCAATATTAAATTTTATTTAACATCAATGTTTAGTACTTACCATTTGCAATTACATCATTCACATCTTTGCCATTTAATTCTGATATAACCTTCTTTGCCCTTTCCTGATCAACTTCGATACCAACACTGCCAAGTATCTTTTCAATATCTGCAACAGATGGGTTTTTGTTGCCACCAAGAGCAGCTAAGAGGTAAGCGGCCACGTAACGCATGACTGGAAAAGAAGGATTGTAAACATTTGTCAATCTGAAATGCAGTGAAACCTCCGACCTGAATTGTCTTACAGGTGGCCATTGTTCAATGGTCACCCGTAAGACAATTCACAAGTGACCATCCTTTGGAGGTAATTATTGTTAAGAGGTTAATATTTTAATGTCAAAATAAACAAAGTTATTAATATGGCCACAATTACATTGTTCTAGCTTAACTAAATCTCATTTTAGTTTATAATTTAAAAATCTTATTTGATTGGCTTTTTTTTTTTTCAAATATATTTTAGCACAAAAATAATATTTGTTCTTTTTCCATACTTTTATTGAAGCAAAATTTTGTTTTGCCCAAATGTTTTAAAACAGAATGGGTACTTATGTATTATCCCGGCAGTCATTTCCGCCAAACTGAATTTCCTCAAATATGCTGGCAAACTGTTGCCATTCATATTTCAAACCATCAATATCATGCTCCGGAATTTATCTTGGCAAAAAATTGCTCGTCATGGCAGACTGCCGGGATAATACGCAAGTACCACAGAATGTTTCAATACAAGCAGAGCTGCAACTGATGAAAGTCAAGTACTGTTCAGATTTGATTTCATGGCGTCTCACTTTGGGAGGTTCTATTACAGAATGAGGGAAGATTCCAGGTAAAAGGTTACCATCTTTGGTGATAAACCCCATTTGTCAAGTGAGGAGAATTTTGTGATGATCTATCATCAGGGTTCATTATTCCCACTAAGGAACAGATTACTTATTTGTCCACATCTGGTCACTGCACAGAGATTTTTCAGACACAGCAGACCCAGATAATATAGACGAACACCACTCGCAGAAAATTTTCAAACTTTGAGATTTTTAAAAAAAGAAAAAGAATACAAATATAATAATATGACAATGAAAAAATCATTTATTGTGTTTGAATTCACAAAATAATCAACATCAATATGAACTTTAGTTTAGAAGTAGTATGCTGTTTTAAAATAACATGTTTAGCTGTTGGCAGCAATATAGGACTTTGGAAGCACAGATTTTTTTTTTTTTTTTTTTTTTTAATTTTTAAGGAAGTATTAGAGTTGGCAGGCAGTTTTACATATTATCTAGGTCTGGTCCACAGTAAACACATTAGTCTGGTGTCTTGTATCACAGTATACCAGTTCGTAAATAAGATTGGCCGAAAAAAAGTAACGTTCACAAGATTGGAACGGAGTTAGCCTGCACTAAGGCACCATTTATGTGGACCCCACTTCGGATTATTTTCTCATCTACTGGATGAATTCTGTTACCAAATCTTCCCAATGGAACCTTCCAAAACCATGAGACTCGAGTAAAATGAATTCAGAGCCATACAGTAAGGCACTTGCTGCAAGTGCCATTTGGATTTGGGGGGGGGGGGGTACATAATTAAGTTTTACCCCATTCAACTAACTCTAGTTGCAGCATTAGATATTAGAAGTATGTTTATTATTTGATGTGGCTAATAAACTTGCATTGTTTACACATTGGACAGAAAAACACAAAAATTAAAAGTGTTTTTGAGTGACATAAGATTTTTCTATGATGTCAAGGGGTGGGCCATTGTTCAGAGGTTAGCAGCGCTAATGTTAATCCTACTACTAAGAGCAATTGGTACCACTGACACATGGCCAGTCATTGGAGGTTTTTACTGATCAGAGGTGGCCGTTAAAGGAAGTTTCATTGTATTTAGTAGTGAGGTTGATTATGAGGCGATTTTTTTCAAAAAGTGAAATATTTCAACATGCTAGAGAAAGCACAGTTAACATTAGTACTTATCTTGAATTAAGCAGTCCTACTAAATAGAAAAGGAATAAAATGTCAACTATGATACTAAGGCAAATATTAATAAGTGTTTTGTTGCTCTTAATGACAATCCAGTAATTTCCTGTCTAGCAATTGCACTTCCATTCCTCAAAAATCACTGCATAGACATTTGAAAATCATTAACCAGTGCCCATTTTTTAAATCAGTAAACACGTCAGTGAATCCAGTCATTCCAGATCCATAGTCAATCGAAAATCTGATAGGAGATTTTTGACCAGAGTGGCTATTCACGCCGACGGTGCCATGAGTTAGTGTTAGCAGATATTCTAACATATACATAAACTTAATGAATTTTCAGTACAAAGATAAAATAAAAGAAATAAAAGCTGGTCTCAACTAGAATTAAGTCCTCTCAATAAAATAATTTTAGCATGAAATTGACCGATAATTTAACAAATCCGACTAAAGCCACGTGTAAGCCACTCAGTTACATAACAATAAACCTCGCCGCGAATTATGAATTTCACAAAGCATCGGTTGCACAAAATTATTAATAGCAATTTTAGAAATTTTGCATGATTAAGATTTATTGAACAATTACTTTTAAGTCTTGAAGACACGAAACGGGTACGCTTCCAAAGAAAGATGAGTACGAAAAATTCAACGCCGCCGAGCTGACTTCGGAATTCAAGTGATGCCAATTTTTCCTTTCCTAAACCATGGCTAACTGGGATATTCCCGTGCCGTCTATAAAAACGGGTCTAAAATCCCGAATACGCAATAGTTGGCATCCTCTCCATCGTGGCGCTGGTGTTATGCCCAGAACAGAGCTATTAAAAGGGCATTAAAACTGTCAAAAATGCTTAATTTTAATTTTGATTTAATTTTTTTGTTTAAACAGAATGTAGCTTTATCTATAAATATTTTGAAAAGTTTCTTCATCCATGCACATATTGAAAAAAAAATTAAGAAATTGTTAGTTGGTTAATGCTTTTAGGAGCTTCTTCTAGATGTAATAAATTAATAATAAATAAATATATTAATTGATGTTTTATTTGAATCTTCAAAAGACTGTAATACTTTTTAAAGACTTGTTTTTCGTAACTACTACATATTTTAATATATTAATACAGCATTCCCTCTATACGTAAAAAACACTCAAAATACTGGGGTTAAACGATAAAATAAATAAACACTTTGTGAAAAAAACACACATAAAATGTAACTTATAATAGTTACGATCGTTTCGACCCAAAAAAATCTTTCGGTCTTCAGACAAAGTCCGAGACGCAGGGGCGTAGCCAGAGGGGGGGTTGCTGCCCCCCCCCAAAATGGGACCCTTTACTTAGCTTATAATTTGATATTTAACTTACAATTGAACTTTAGCTTTAAATTTGATACCAGCCTACCCCGAAATAAAATCCTGGCTACGCCACTGCGAGAGACTAAGGTCTTTGTCTGATGAAGACCGAAAGAATTTTTTGGTCGAAACGATCATAACGTAATATAAGTTGCATTTTATGTGTGTTTTTTCACAAAGTTTTTATTCATTTTATTCTCCCTATACTTCCGTGTATACGTATGTTCCTGTCAGTGGCGTAGAGGGGGGCATACGGTGTCACCCCCCCCCTCCGATGAGGAATTTTTTGCCAATACAAAATGCATATTCTTCGCTCAGTTATACACAAATGTGAGTTGCAGTAGTCGTAACCCCCCCTCATGAAAAAATTCTGGTTACGCCACTGGTTCGTATTGATAGGCTTTGGTTTAGCATACCCATGGCAAGGGTAAATTTTAATTTTTTTTGTGCGTTTTAACGAATTATTCTAATAATCAAAGTAGGCGCCAGCAGGGGATCCGGGGGGTGCACGTGCCCCCTGTCAGGGAGCCAGTGACCCTCCCCTTTTGGGGACTCCTGATTCATTCGTCGGAGAATTTTTAAAATAAGAAAAAATCCAACTTTTAGGCCAATTTTCATTTTGAAATATTTAAAAGAAAAACTACTGTTGTAGTACTTTCGCTTTTCAAAGATTCGTGAAATTATGCGTTTACATTTCAATCAGAAACAAAATGCTATGGGTGTCGGAAGTGGGGGGTGTTCGCCGTGGCGTGGCGTAAGGGGGGGGGCGCCTGACCCGGGCAGAAAATTTCTAGAGGCGGTATAACGCCTATGGTAAACTTATTTTAAAAAGATTAAAATGACATGGAGTTTAGGGCAGTTTTCTCCTTATGAAAAATGAATATGCCTTAGAACCTCTTTAAATGTCCTCCGACCAAGCCCTCCACCCTTTTGCTTAGGTGTATTATTAAAAAGAAAAGAGGAAAATTCTCTATTCAAATTATTCAGCAGCCAAGGTAAATTGTTTAAAATTACTATCTTAAAATTTATTATCTATAATAATTATATTCTACATAACAATAAAATATATCTACAAAATCATGGTATACCACGAGGTGGTTCAGCATCTAGTTACCAAGCAGATTAAAAGAATAATAAATAAAAATATGAAATTTTTCCGGAGGGTGGGCTCAGTTATCTAAACAAATTATACTGCAATAAATAAATAAATAAATAAGACACTGAGCATGGTAGATGGTGGAAGCGTTACGGTCCCACATTCGGGCCTACCGCGCGGGTGTCGATCTAACGGTCTGCAGTTTTGTTCGGTTTCCTACAGATAGAATTTGAATACACGTTATTCATACGGGATGTTCGCAGTGGCGTAGCGTAGGTGGGGCGCTCGCCCCATGTAGAAAAGTTTTGGAGGCGGCAAAACCCCTATCGCTGACTTATTTTATTTTTAAAATCTTTATATATATATATATATATATATATATATAATATTAAGCTTCCTTCCCATGTTGATGTAACTTATTTCAGTTGTCTTTCTAAATTTATTATCTATAATAATTATATTTTACATAACAATAAAATATATCTACAAAATCATGGTATACCACGAGGTGGTTCAGCATCTACTTACCTTGCAGATCTAAACTTATATTACTATGAAAAAGAATATACTAATACGCATATCATACTTAAACGATATATTGATGATATCTTATTTGTAAACACTACTAATAATAATAACATTATCTTCCCAATAAAATATCTTTCTGCTCTGGAATTAATTAAAAATGGTATGCTTAACAATTCTGTTAGTTTTCTAGATCTAAGTATCTCCATCACTCCTAGAAATAACCTTAGTTTCAATATATATGATAAGAGAAACGATTTTAGCTTTAAAGTAAATGGCTTTACTCATTTTCCCTCCTGTTTCCATAAATCTGTATTCCACAATATCATCTATAATCGCTGCTGTAGAATCAAGTTTCTATGTTCTGAAGATTATGAAGTCTCCAATTTTAAATCACTGTCAGCTAGACAATACAACTTTCCTACTAAGTTCCTAAAATCTATTATATACCATTCTTGATAATGATGTGTCTAATGTCTTTGTTAATTTACTTGAGGTTGGGTGGGGTTTTGGTTTTAAAGTTGTAATTGGATGGATGGGTCGGGCGGAGGAAGATTTTCTCATATTAAAAAATAAAAGTAATATGTATAAAAACAATTGGGACAATTTGGATGTGTATATGCATGCATATATATATCTGCAGGGATTTAAAAAAAAAAAAAAACGGGATTCCTATATTGTGATTATTCTGTCCTAAATATTATGTTTTTCTTTTTCTTATTTATTAGATTAATCTTCTGTCATACAATAACTTATTATTCATGCTTTGTCACTAATAATAATCATTATATATTTTAAACAATATGTTATATTTAATTTGGCTATACTATCTATTTTAGTCAATCATTTTAATTTATTATTATTCTATATATATTTAATTATATTAATATACCTGGATACTCTTAAAATATAATAATATTATCTTTTAGTAATTGGCAACTCCTATACTTTCTTCTTTCAACTTTTACACTTTTATTTTGTGGCAAATACATTTTTCACTTTTTACAAATCTTAACATTGGTAACAGATATTACTTGTTCAAATGAGATTTCCATGTGCTCAAGGTCTGGTATGTAGATTTATAATTACTATTTCTAATTTTTGTTATCTTTTTAATTTCTTCTTTCCTTTATATAGTAGGGTAGGGCCCAAAACATGTGGAGTTAATATCTCTTTTGATATGCCACACAACCGAAACCCTAGTATTTTGTTTTGCTTTTAATTATAATCCACTGTTTGTGGTCCCTGAAGATGGTGACAGTGGTTATAATTTCCGTTCCATTCTACTTTCACATTAATTTTTGCACTTTTTTTTTGTTTCACTTTTTTATTTTTATTTATTTTCTTTTCAAAATGTGGTTTCTAATTCTTGCTTAAAGCTGTTATATTTATATGCGAGATATGTCTTATTTGCAGAATATTTTGTGCTTTACTTATTAGTTATATATATATATCTATATATATATATATATATATCATTTGACCTTGCAGCTGCGTTTCTGTTCTAAAATTATCTTCGCCTTCTAGATGTCTTGTAATTTTTGTTAAAAAATCATGCTAGAAATGCATAGGGGGATTGTCGTTTAGTTTTTCTGTAAACAGGGGCTGCCTGATACAGATACTTTAAGCAAAGATAAGCATCGCATCGAGGCGACATTTCGAAAAGTTTTTTTTTTTTTTGTGTGTGTGGGGGGGGGAATAGTAAAACGAGGCACCTTTCTTTCATTTACAGGGATGGCGCCAAGTATCTTTATAATAAAAACATATTTGTGTGTATGGTGGGTTGGGGGAGGGTGCGGTGGTATATTTGGCATCCGCCCAGGGGGGCAGAAATTTACGCAACGCCACTGAATGTTCGGAATTCACGTAAATTTTTGTTGCTGAGGTTGTACAAATGCAGAGAAATTCCATTTTAGATAGTTACTGTGACAAGCCTATGACAACTAGGGCCGTTCCTTTTGTTGGAAGCATTCCTCAGTATTCTCCTCGGCTATTTTCGGGATATATCACAACCATCTACCAAGCTCGGTGTAACGTGATAGCAAAAAAAAAAAAAAAAGACCCTGGAGCGGGGCCTCTTTAATCGCGGCGCCCTAGGCGATCGCCTACATTCGCAACTCCCCCCCCCCTGGGCCGCCCCTGATTGCAATATAATGACTCAAAAAACTACGTCAGTGCGCCATTCGCTATTAAAAAAGTGAAAAGCTTGACGGTTTGCTGAGAACTCCTGCCTTTTAAAATGTCTTATTTCTGCATTATACGGTTTTTTAGGTTCAAATTGTAGCATTAAATACCTCAGATACTGAATGAAATGGACAACCGTTTATTTTAAAATAGCTGCGCGCACCCGCTCTTCATGCGAGAAGGAACAAATATTTCAATTATATAATATCTGCATGTGACAAAATAGAATTTCATTTTTTTAAAAGTTCAAGTAATCTCCTCTGGTGAAATTACTGAGAGATATATTATCACAAATTAGAATCAATTATCGTTTAGTTGGTAGCAAGACAACCGTTGAAAAAAATATAAACAGAACACTTTTAATTTCATGAAATATTTATTAACATGGTATATTGTAATTTAGACATATTATCCTTACAAATCTACTAATACTACTTATAACGTATATTAATACTATCTATCTTCGCTTCTCTCTCTTTAAGGCTCGATTAAAAGCAGCTTAGGTTATTTGGCACCAATGGGACCTTTTTATTCTATGGCGATTCTTTGCAATTTACGCATTAGCATAAACAATAATCATTTCACATAATGGTTGCCATTAAAGAAGCTATGCATATGTATTTAATTTATGCATAGTTTTGTAAGATTGGCGTAATTAGCACCACAAAACATTTCATCTCGCCGTGGTGGAAAATATCCAAGCGATGCTAACAGGGGCGTAGCCAGAAATTTTTCATGGGGGGGGGTTACGACTACTACAACTCATATATATGTATACGTGGGTGTGATAATGTAGTGAAGAATATACATTTTGTATGGCAAAAAATTCCTCATGGGGGGGGGTTATGACCCCCTAACCCCCCCCCTTGGCTACGCCCCTGGGTGCTAATTTAAATATCCATGTATTCAATGTAGCGATATCTTATAAATCCTCCATGGTTTGGTCTCCTGGAATACATCAAACTGTGTAATCTCGAGGAGCTATTTAGAATCACTTTAATTGTGACAGGACGTTAGAGTTGCAGAGTTTACAAATGTTACGCATTTTTTAAATTTATGACGTCCCTGTTTAACTGCCGTAAAAGATACCCCAGTTGGTTGAGGAAGTTAATTGGATATTTTGCACAGTAGCTTTCAAACAGTATCATATTAAAACTTACAACGACGTCGAAAATTTTCGTTAAAATAAAACTGTACTCGCAGCATGCACATAAATGAAAAGTAAATAGAAAATTTTTAATATATCGCGTTTTAAAACGAACTTTGTAGCTTTAAAAATGAAAAACATTTACATAATGGTTGCCATTAAGGAAGCTCTCCATATATATTTAATTTATGCGAAGCTTTTTAAGATTGGCATGTTTAGCACCACAAAACCTTTCATCTCGCCGTAATGGAAAATATCCAAGTGATGCCAATTTAAATATCCATGTATCCAATATAGCGATATCTTATAAATCCTCGATGGCTCTGCCTCCTGGAAAATATCAAACTGTGTAATCTCCAGGAGCTGTTTAGAATCGCTTTAATTGTGACAGAACGTTAGAGTTGCAGTGTTTTCAAATTTCACACATTTTTTAAATTTATGACGTCACTGTTTAACTGCCGTAAAAAATACCCCGGTTGGTTGAGTTAATTTGGATATTTCGCACAGTAGTTTTCAAACGGTATTATATTAAAACTTACAACGAAGTTGAAAAATTTTTTGCTTTATATAGGACCACTATGGAGGAACGTAATTCAACGTTAAAATAAAACTGTACTCGCAACATGTACATAAATGAAAAAGTTAATAGAAAATTTTTAATATATCGCGCTTTAAAACGAGCGTTGTAGCTTTTAAAATGAAGACCATTTTCAGCTGCATTAAAATATTTCAATTTTTTAAACTTTCCCAAAAGGTTGAAAAGTGTTTATGATTTCGGTTTGTCTGTCGGCCCGTCTGTCCATTTGTGCTCTAACTCGGAGAAATATGTATCGATTTCTACGAAATTTATATGTGTTATTCTTATCTGCAGTATCATGTACCCAATTCAAAATGATCTATGTAGCATTTATAGTTTTTCTACACTCAAAATATTCCCAAAGCATTGCGCTCTATGGGAAGTTAGTCTTTAAAGCGTATCATCCTGTTATATAGCTACGCCGATCCCTGGCTCGCTAATAATGCTCCAAGATAAAACTTTTTCCTCTTACTACAAAAAGATTGCAAAGTTAGGCACAAAAAGCTTAATAACGTCTACACCGTTTGTACGATCAGCTTGAAATTTTTCATAATTATGAATAAAAATATAAAAAATATGAATAAAAATATATGAAAACAATCATCGCAACATTAAAAATCATAAAATCCACCCGCTCCCTGATTTTAAGCAATTTTTCCCTGTTTTCAGCACCATTTCATTTCCGAGAGAAAAAAAGTGAATCATTTGCGTGACAAAATTACCTATTTCAAGTGAAAATTATGTCATACAAATGGGATTCCAATACGTTTAAAATAGTTTTTCCAGATTACACAGTTTATTATTTATTTATTTATTTTCTACAAATAAATCGTCTGCTGTATATTTGAATGGCTGTGTAAAAAAAACGAAATCTTTCGACTGCGGAAAGTTTCCGCGCGTTTTCAGAAGGGCATGAAATTCGATTTGGGTCTGTAATGAAAATTGAATATGAACTTATTTATTTTAGGTGGATGAAAATTAAATATATTGAATGTAGATATATTTCCGTCAAATGTTTTTTCTAACGCCCATTGTAATTGCCTCCGCACGGGGTTTGACTTCTAGTATATAATAAAAATTGAATAGGAAGTTAGTTATTTTAGTTGGACGAAGATTAAATATATTTAGTGTAGACATGCTTTCGTCAAATATTTTTTCTAGCGCCTGTTGTAATTGCCTCCACAACGGGCTTTGACTTCTAGTTTTAGAGATATTCTGCTATTTTAAATGAAACAAAATTGATATATCCCTCTCGTCACCGAATTATGAAAAATCAGAGAAAAAAAAAGTCTGTCTAGCATTTAATGCATCTGAAATACTATTATAAATCATGCAAAAATATTTTTTTCAAATGTGGATTAATATTAGATTATTCTAATATTAATTTCTGCATTTTTGAAGCATTTTGTTATGCTAAAATTAATTTAAAAGGATGCACATATTAGGTAAAGGTTGAGGAATAAGAAAAAAACTATACTTGCCTTAAAAAGAAAAAAAAACCGGTAAAAAAAGCACCATAAATATTTTCTTAGTTTTTTTCCTGAAACAATGAAGCAAAAGCTGTAAAAAATGATCTAAATTGACTAGTACTGCAATCTAGGCACGATTTATGCATCTAGTTAAGAGCCTCATATACTTTCTACATGAATTAATGATACTGACATCACTGAAAGAAAAAAATACTAAATCCAATTGTTTTCTCTCTAAATATTGCTATTTGAAGTAGGAGCCTCATATGAGGTTCAGGGTGACGTGAGGGATATGTTATTAAGGATTACAAGATGAAGCTTTCTATCGATATTAGTGAATTAGTGTCTGCATAGTTAAAAGTTTTTCTACAAGAGCACTCAAAATGATTTCCATACAATCCGGTCAATGGCAATTTAGAGACAGACATCTATTTAAAGCATATAATACTATCCTGCAATACAGTGGAGGAGCCAGAAATTTTTCATGGGGGGGGGGGGTTACGACTACTACAACTTGCATGTATGCATACACATGTGTGATAACCCAGACAGCACAGCAAACTTGCAGCACGCTTGATTTATCAAGTCAATAAGCTTGAATTAAGCTTGAAAATTCCAATCGTGTAAGCTTGATGCAAGCTTGAATCAAGTGTTCTAGTTTACACTTGCTCAGCTTGCATTAAGCTTGACATTTCACGCTTGAATCAAGCTTGACATTTCAAGCTTAATTTCAAGCTTAAAAAATTTTCAAAAAAAAAAAAAATTAAATACCCTAATAGCACAACAGTCCCCTGTGACTGAAATGCGACCACACAATACTGTCACAATAGAGTTACAAACAGTCGCCGCGACTCTGCTCCAAAGTCACGCCAGAGTCCCTATGTCCTCTCGCTGTGTAGTCGCATTGCGACCGTTCAGAGAAGTCACGATGGGACAGTTTTGCGACAGCGAAAAAATTCCGGGAAAAAGAGTTACCGAAAATATACACCAGATGGCAGCACGAAACTCTCAGGCAAGAAAAAGTTGAGGTCCAGAATCGAACCATGGATCTTATGGTTAATAGCCCAGCATCTTACCGCAACGCTGTGAATACATTGCTCGGGAACCTTTAAAAGTAAACTCATTGCTGCAAAAGCTAGTTCTGACGGCTTCTTTTGGAAATTAAAAATTTTTCTGTGAGTATTTTATAAATAAGTTTTATATATAAATATATATATTTATTTTATAAATAAATTTTATATACTGTGAGTATTTTATAAATAATATAAAAAATATAGTAATTAATAAATATAAATTAAAAATCTTGGAAATCTTTCTTTTTCCACATAAATTATTTCAGGAGATAATGTGCTGTTTTATTTAGGTATTCATCCGAAAAAACTAATGATTTATTGAAATTTTTTATTCGGTTATGAAATAAATTTGTAATGTGCGACGTGTGAGGTTTGATATATATTAAGGTATGAGGGATAAGATTTATATTTTTGCTATATTTTGCCTAAAAGGGATTTCATATAAAAATAAATAAAATTAATTGGAAAACATGCATTAGATAAAATAAATAAAGTATTTTTGACTTAGACCCATAGTTTTATCTCAAATTTTTCGTAGTGGAACTTTCAAACATACCAGAGACATATTTAAAGGGGGGGGGATCTGAAAACTTAAAGCAATTGTTAAAAAACAGCAATTTCGAGACATTTGTATTTATCCTAGTAACAATAAGGTTGAAAATACCGGATAGTCCCCCTCCCCATCCGAAATTTAAACCTTACATACGCTATCGAAACATATATGCCATGGGGATATGAAAGAAATTGTTAATTTTACTCACAGATACTTAGTTTTCACCATTGTGATTAGAACTCTTAACTCTAATATTTTTAAAAATAATATATTTTTATAAATAATATTGTCTTGTTTAAACGAAATAATTTAAAAGTTAATAAATTAAACTAAATTCCATTACTACATAACTGCGAGGTTTTATTGAATTACTATTTTCGGATTTATTTATTAAATGTTTCAGGAAAGAAATTGCCACAAAATATTAGAAAAAATGAGTCTTTCCGAAGTCGCAAAAGCGGCTGTGTGACGTCATTTTGAAGTCCAAAAACATCAGTAGTCATAAAATAGTCACACAGTGGAGTCACTGAGAGACCAATCACATACTAGTCACATAGTGACTTCACAGTGGAGTCACTGAGCAACCGATCACATACTAGTCACATGGTGACTTCACAGTGGAGTCACTTAGCGACCGATCACATACTAGTCACATGGTGACTTCACGGCGACGTCACCTGGTGACTGGTCACAAATAAACTTCACAGTGACCACACAGTAGAGTCACATCACTCACAAGTCACAATGTGAGTAGTATGTGACAGTCCTGTGACAATTGTGACCCTCTGTGACGTCACAGCGACTCTTTTGTGACCATCTGTGCTATTAGGGTACACGGGGCGCCCGCTGGCTAACGCGCCCCACATAATTTATTTTTCCGCGCATTTTTCCCCTCTACGCTGAAATTTCAATTTAATTTAATCTGTTTCCATCGAGTGTTCGTCGCTGGGATAGAACCTGGGCCCTTTGGCTTCACAGTCGAGCACGCTATCCATTCCGCCACCGCAGCCTCGTGCAGCTAGGACTAAAGTTTGAAGTGACTTACCACGCTGTTTTCTCGCCAAATTGATAAGTGGGCGATGTGTTATTTGTTTCTTTTATTTTTCCATGGGATGCATCAAAATTACAATAATGCATCAAAATAAATTAAATTAAAAAAAAAAAAAACACGTTTTAAAACTTTCAGTACCGCAACACTCATGAAGCAATACTGCTGGCCAAAATCGAGATAAACGACTGATTTTGAAATCAATTTCGTAGTATAATTGTATTTTATTTTGAAGAATTTCCATATTTGGAAATATAGAATGGGTTTACTTAACACAAATTTTGTGTTAAGTAATCTGAAATGAAAGAAACAGATAGTTAAACATTACTTCGAAATGTTATATCACAGTTGCTAACATGTATGGAATGCAAACACTTTAGTCATTTTTGTAAATATTTCTTAAAATAACAAATAATTGAAAAATTTTGCTATTTTTTAACGCTAAAAATTCTCTTTACAAATGTGGTTAGTTATTTTCCTACATATTGGTATGCTATATCGATATAGAGCATTTCGAAGAATTAAAAATAAGTTTAAATTAATTTATACAAATGTAAATTTGAATTATTTTCATTGTTCATACTTTATAATTAAAAAATTATTTAACTTCTGATTTTTTTTTTATCCTTTGTAATTTTATTTTAAAACTACAAAAGTGTAAGATTTTTAGGCCCTAAAATCTGTAGGCCCTGGGCAGTTGCCCCGTTTGCCTTGCCGGTAATATATATGGCACTGGTAATAAAAATAAAACAGATCTTTTACGAACTTTCCGCAAATTTAAAGGACGCTAGACAATTAATGTCCATTCTCTTTCACAGATGACGCCATCAACGCTCCTTTAAAAAGGAAAAATCACACGAGTATCAATTTTCAAGCTTAAATCAACTGTATTTAAGCTTGACAATTCAACTTGACTCCTGCAAGCTTGCTGCCAGCTTAGAATGAGTTGAACTGTCAAGCTTACATTAATGCGTCAAATTCAAAGAAATTTCAAACTTGATTTAAGTTATGTGCTGTCCGGGAAGGGAGTGAAGAATATACATTTTGTACGGTGAAATATTCCTCATGGGGGGGGGATTATGACCCCCCCTATCCCCCTTTGGCTACGCCACTGCTGCAATATGATTAGCAATAATCCGACGACGATCGTGTGCCTCCCTCAAAAGTTGCGCCAAAAGTCAATGTTGGCGACTTTTGCGATAAATTGCCAAATCAGGGTGCGAAAATAATGCTTTGAAAACTGAACCGAACTTGGTGGTATTTTCAATATTTGGCGATAAAAAGATACTTACGTATTATCCCTGCGGTTTTTACAGTAGAACCTCGATTCGTCGTTTTTCATGGGGTACTTAGGAAAATACGATGAATGCGGGAAAACGACAAATGCGAGTTTTAGTCAAAATACGAAGAAAGCAATCTTTATGCATATACACAATGACTGTATACAAAGCAATACTAATTTGTTACAAACTTGTGAAACAAATAAATCGAAGATGAAAAGTAAGTGATACTTACTTTTAAAAATCGGTAATTTTATATGGGGTTTTCCATTATTTTGAAATTTCGGAAATTATATAGTAAATTTTCAAGATTTACAGTATTTTTCTGGTCCTCTTATGTGATTTTATGTTTGTATAAAAAGTTCATACAGTTTCAAATAGCGTTATTGCTTCATACCAACTTCGTACTAGTGCAGGCTTAGCCTCATGAGAATGAACATTATCTGCTGCTTCACAATTATTCTAATTTTTTGCACCATCACACGTTTTTTCCATGTTTAGGTTACCGCATGTCTCACCATCTTGATTAATGGAAATATAATCATTAAATTTCACGCTATCTTCAACACGCAACCACCGCTCATCTGATCATCAATAAACCAAGAAATAATACCAGGAAACAATTACAGTTTATATAAAATATGGATCCCCTTAACGTACATTTTCATTTTGGTCAAGAGGGAAAATTTACAAAGATGAACGCGGGAAAGTCACTTTTTGGCGAACGATAGATGCGGGTTCCTTTAACGTTATTCAAATACAATTTGTGCAGGGACCATAGAAATAAAGCGATCAATGCGGGAACGATAGATCGGGGTTTCACTGTAATGCCAAACTATTTTTTCCTCAAATTTGCAGGCAAACTGTTGCCAATCGCATTCTGAACCATCAATAATTTGATGTGACCGGCATTTATCTTGGCGAAAATGTTGCTGGTCTTGGCGGACCGCCGGATAATACGTAATGTCTAATGTGATTGTATTAAGCTATGACGATTTCTTTGGGAATTTTAAAAATTCGTTACTCGCGCTGTAATTAACCGATTTAGTGTATTGTGTTTTATTAAAGAATGGCTAAGCATTATTTGCCTAGGAGTAGGGGGGTTGTCTCCGATTGACAAAAATCCGTTAATGCGTTACAACCCAAAACGGGTTAAGGAATTTACATGGAAAAATTGCAAACTTTGATTCTTTCCCAGGCAGCAAAAGAGTTCGGTAAAAAGTTGGCCGACTGTCTATTTCATCGGCTCGTACTCGGGAATTTTTGTTCGACGTCCATTTAACGTCCGCTGAAGCTATACCGCCGACATGTAATTCATTCCGCAGCTCCCTGACCTCGGGAGAAAAGTCAACCAACTTCCTTCATATACTCCTCGGTCTCAGGTATTTTTGATCCGTTGAACCGAGGTCGGAATCGGACTTCGAAAGGACTATTCAGAGATGGCATTGTCAGTGGGGAAGGGGGATGCTGCTTCCTAGTACAACATCGCTACCTCACCCCCCCCCTCACGTCGATTTGAATTTCGCCTGCTCCTATCTCTTTTATCTTCCATCCAATAAGAAGCCCCCTTTTTATTCTCCCTGGCAGTATTTTTTTCGGGAGCGTTCAGTTAGCTTCGTTTGACACAGTGCAGTGTTGCGATGCAAAATGTTGGGTAGCATATTCAAAAGTTTAACGGCTTACAGAAGATAACATACCAACAAGAAACACACTCAATTTAAAAAGGTTAGTAAATTATTTCTGTGTTTGTTCACTTAAAACAAATGTACTTTTGTTACTTGTTGAAATCTCTGCTGAACAGAAAATAAAATTGCATGCATAATATAATTGGATCTGAAGTCGAAGTAAGCATTTTATGATTTACAGCGACTTTGCAACCCTTTTTAAAAGAATAAAACATCGAATATTTTAAAAAATTAATAAAATACTGAAAAAATATTTTTTCCATTACATATTTTCCAAAACCTACTTATTTTTATAACATTGAAATTAAACGTGAGCATTGCAAATGAACTAGTTTCATTTTTTCATTCTTTAACTATAATTTTGAGCATTTTAAAAGTCCTTATATAACTCTGTATGGTTAGCAGAAATACTTCCCTATGTGCTTCTTTGTATTGCATTTAATATAAGTCTCATTATAAATTTAATTATGTAATCGCTGAATTTCCTTGAAATAAACTGGGACGTTTTGAATTTATCCAAGAAGAATTTTCTCTTGTAAATACACAAATATCACAATATGTACTTTAATTTATGTGACACTATAATTATGTAATTAAATATATGCATAACGATTTACTTATGTTCAGCACGTGTTTCAACGTTTTAACACAGAAATAATTTACTCATCTGATTTCTAAAATATTATTAGACTAGATTCATGACTAAATATTATATATTTATTTCTTATTTAATAGGAAAATATTTTAAGAGAGCTAGATATGTCTTAAATTCTATAAAGATGAAAGGGCGAATAAAAATTACAATTGTTAAATTGTGAAATTTAGTATACTACATTAGGTGTTGATGGGTGTTAACATTTACTGTATTTTGAAAATATAACTATTAATTAACATTTTTATTTGAAGAAATTAATTATCCGAATCAAGAACCACTTTCTTCATCAATTTGAAGTGGAAAATTTATATGGTATAGCTCATTAAAAACGTCCCTAAAGCAATAGATACAATCTCGACTGAATCAGGATAAGAGAGCCAATTGTCGGGGTATCCTCGGAAAATCGCCCGGAGACGCACAGAATCCCTCCGGAGTAGACAGTCCAGGGACCGTCACCCGACCTGACATCCCCAACCTTCAACGGAAGTCCTGCGCCGAGGTCGAACGGGTGAAATTGGGGTCCCATGAAGACAGTTGGCCGAGATGAGGCCGGGAATTTCTTGCTGCTTGGGTTAGTACCTGGGAAATTAATTTTAGAGTGTTAACCCTTAAAAGAATAAATTTCTTGCTCTCCGTGTTCATCCGATACCGTTATCTAAATAATAAAAGCCCTGCTCGTAACGCTCTCTGCGTTGGACTCATCGCCCCAGCGCATTTGTCATCATGTTGAAATTTTGATAAAAATGACATTTTTATCTCTAACTAAAATCTACATTTTTTTATACAGTTCGAAAGATCTCTAAAAAATTTACCTTTCTTAAACTTGCGGCATCTTCCAAATCTAAATATCTAGCGAGATATCACGCCTTGAAAAAGTAAACACAGAATGGAAGAAAATGAATCACTCAACGATTCATTGAAAAAAATCACGGAACATAATCTGTAGCGTAGATCGATTAAATGACGTCATAGACAGGCCCGGATACACCCACCGGGAACCCGGAAATTTTCCCGATGGGCCGGTCACTTTAATAATATTGTATTTATATATACACTTATGTATGGTGTGTACCTGTGTTAGAAGAAAATGTAAGTGGGCCGCAGTTGACATGAATTTCCCGGGCCCGTGGGATGGGTTGTATCCGTCCCTGGTCATAGAGACGTCATACTCCTTATTTAAGTTCTATTTAACTGAAAAAATTGATAGATTTTTGCACAAACAAGCCTAAACTGGATAACTGTACTTCACCTGGATAACCATAACCATGCGTTGTGCCAAGGCTAAACCGATCAGGTTTAGCCTTGGCACAACACTTAAACATCTATTTGTAGGGATTCTTTTTTAGAAATTGGCAATGTAAACGTATATTGTTATTGTTTTTGGAAGTCACGCTTCTTTTCTTTTTCTTTTCTTTTCTTTTCTCTTTTTTTTTTTTAATGCTCTCACCGTAGTCTTTTTAAATATTAACGGCCTGACATTTGTGAAATCGTATTTTAAAAGTGTTTGAGTGTTTTAGATTGTCTATTTTGTTTTTGTTGTAAGCGTTTATTTTGAATTTGTTTAACCGGATGGATTTTGATTTCAATGTTAATGGATCGTTACTTTTATTTAGATTGTTTTGGGACATTTGTTTTGTTTTTGTCGTAAATCCAGAAGCGTTTAATTTTGAATTCATTGTTGTTAGATGTTTTTATTTTAACTTCTTCAAAAGTTGCCATTGGCTCTCTTCAGTTGAAAAAACGCAGTGTTTTTAAACGTTAAAGGTGTTTAAATGCAGTGTTTTTATGAAAACTTATTTTAATGGATTTTTATTTCAACGTTGTTGGATCATATCGTAACTTTTATTTCGATTGCTGTCGGACATTGTCATAAGCATTTGTTTAATTTGAGTTCCTTTAACCGGATGGATTTTGATTTCATTGTTGTTGGATCGTAACTTTTATTTAGATTGTTTTGCGACATTTGTTTTGTTTTTGTAGTAAATCCAGAAGCATTTAACCATGGGCCGCGAAGCGGCCATCGACGGCCAAAACTGGTCGCCGAAGGCGGCTAGTGATGTATAAAAGGAATATTTATATTTTTAACTGACCAGCAAGTTTGACAGGTTTTTATGATTTCGGTTATTTGTCTGTTTTGTTGTCCACCCGTCCAGTGTTGTAACTGCTGTAAATATTCAATGATTGGTGCGAAATTTATGTTTTTTTCTATAAGCCCACACAGCACATAAGCTTAAATCAAGCTTGACATTTCTTTGAATTTGACGTATTAATACAAACTTGACAGTTCAATTCATTTTAAGCTTGCAGCAAGCTTGGAGAAGTCATTTGAACTGTCAAGCTTGAATACAACTTGATTACTGCTTGATTTGGAAAGCCACATCCACATTAAAGTGATTCCCTGGAAAAATTACAAAATTACCAAGTCATCTAGGGTAAGTTTCCATTTATTTATTATCCAGTTTATTTAGTGCATATTATGAGATATATTCTTATTTAAAGTATTCAGTATATGTTTATTTATTGCAAATTATTATGTGAAGTATCACTTTACTATTATCTAAAGCACCCTATTATTACATTATTATTATCTGAAGCACCTTATTATTTCAATATTATTATCTGAATTACCTCAATATTACATTATTATTATCTGAAGTACCTTGTTATTACATTATTATTATCTGAAGTATGTGTATTTACGATTTGTTAAATTTTTTTACCCTTTTCATGAAAATTTCGTTTTTTGATGTGTGTTGCACTTCATTGGTAGTATAGTGTATAATAAACTTAAAATAACTACATATGTATAAGAAAAAATCATTTATTTGATTTCTTACATTGCATTAGCTGAAAGATTATTTATTTGTACTCTGACAGTTTATTTTATTAATTTATGATATGGCGAAAGAAACAAGAAAAACAGTAATATTTAACAATATTGTAAGTTTTGGAATAGCTCTTAAACATATTATTGAATTATGCACAAGATTTATTTTCAGCTGTTTTGTTTTATTTGTCTATAAAACTTTGTGCACAGCTGTTGAAAGATTTCGGCTTTGAATCTAAAATTCCTGCTTAATCATTTGTCCAGAGTTTTTTGCTTATTTACTTCTTTTATAAAGTATTAATTTGGTAACAGTTTATATGAAAGAAAATTTTGGATGAGTTTAATTAGCTAGCATAAAATATACGGATATTATTAAAAAACTTCACAATTATTGTTTCTAAAGAAGAAAAGCATTGAAGTTATTAATAGCATGCAAATATATATATTATACAAAGCACGAAAGTACTGAAATTGCATTTATATTTATGTTGCTTATATTATATTATATGTATGTGTTTAGAGTTACAATTCTAATAATTAAATCTATTTTTTCTAAATTCTACATATTCAGCTATTTTAATTGTTCATATAAGTTTTTAATGTATAATGATAATTAAAAGGTAACTGCTAGTGATAGTTTGCTTCACGTAAAATTGAACTTGATATATATTTTTTACATGAAAAAATTATTTTTGTTAAATGTTTTTATTGTAAATATATGCAAATATAATTTCTAGCATAGTATGATTGCAATTATTTTTCACAGAAATTTATTTTAGACATATAATTATGAACGTTTTAGTCATGTTTAATCATGTTTATCTATCTGTATATGCATATATTTGAGTGTGTATGTACACAATATAGCCTTAGAAAATTAAAAATTTCATGCACGTTAGCATATTTTCATAGCATATTTTTGAATATTAATTGATATTATAATGTCTAAATGCTGCTTTTTTTATATAGGTCTGCCCTCTTCATTTCAAGGATGAGGATATAATAAGAGAAAAAGTGTTTTATGACAAAAATGGTGCCGCAATTACAGTTCCCCTGCAATATCCCAGGCTGAAAGATACTGCAGTTCCTTCTCTTTTTCCTGGTTGTCCAAGATATCTATCCAATGCAACAGCATCTAGAGAAAATCCTGAAGAAAAAAAGAGGCGAATGGGGAATAAACAATTACAAGAGGCTATAAAAGCTAGCTTGCAGTCTGAAGAAGAAGAAAAGAAAAAATTTACATTTCAAAACTTTTCTCAATTTTGTGACTCTTTGGAAAATAATGAAATCCCAGACTTATGGAATATATTATTGAAAAAAGATCAAGCACTCTTCATAGTTGTAAGTACAGACATTTTCCCACATATTAAGTGCTCAGTAATTGTTGATAAAAATCTTGAAGTTGCTGCATACATAGGTGACACTCCCTTGAAAACGTACTTAACAGAAAATTTACCAATTGATTTGAGGGATATAAGAGTTCTTACTAAACTTTTAACTTATGTTCATTCTCTAACTGGAGATGAATGCTTTAATTATGCCAAAAATGCAACTTCATTTACGAAACAATCACTCAATAATTTAAATATGTACTATCCTGAACATGAAAATGTCATTAATTTTCTTATCTACCAAGTTTCCTTGTTATCAGTCGATAAATTTAGCAGGAGATATGCTCCTGATTTTCTTATCACATCTTCAATTTTATTTTCTATTTCTCCTGATGCATACAATTTTTTAAGGCAGTCGGGCTGTATTATTTTGCCCCATCCTTCTACAATTAGAAACATTACTTCAAATTTTAATGCTAGCCCACTACATTAACCACATGACTGCAATTTTTTAAATTATGCAAAAGAAAAACGCAGAGTTCTTCAAGAACACGAAAAAACTGTTACCTTAATGGTAGATGAAATTCATATAAAAGAATATTTAGATTATAAAGGTGGAAACATGGTAGGCATGGCTTTTAATTGCAAAGAATCAGCAACTAGTGCCCATGTTTTCATGATTCAAAGCATGTTATCTTCTTACAATGATGTTGTTCACATTCTGCCTGTGAGAACAATGTCTGCAAATGACTTACATTTAGTCATAAAAAAAGTCATTTTAGGATTAGAAGAAATAGGGTTTTCAGTCATTTGTGTTGTTAGTGATAATAACTCCATTAACAGAAAAGCCATGTCTCAATTTTCAGATCCCCCCAAATTAAGTATTGTTTATTGTCATCCAAGTGGTCCAGCTAATCGACCTTTATTTTTTGTCATAGATACTGTGCATATTTTGAAGTGCATCCGTAATAACTGGATCAATCAGCGTAATGCAGACAAATGCATGTTTTATCCTTCGTTTGACACAGATTCAAATAATTCTACTATGAAAACTGCATCATTTAACACACTGAAAAAATTGTATGAAATAGAAGAAAGTAACATCGTAACATATAATCGTTCATTATCGTTCAAGGCTTTGAACCCTTCAAATTTAGAACGACAAAATGTGAAGCTTGTGCTCCGCATTTTTAATGAATTTGCTATCAATGCTTTGTCAGAATTAGAGAATAAGCATTCTTTAAAATTTTACAAAGAAACAGCTGAATACATTTCTTTAATGTATCGATGGTGGTGCATTGTTAATGTTAAGCATCCTCTAAAAGGTATACATAAAAGAAACGTATCTATGAAACCCATTACTTAGCAAGAGGGAGATGAAAATGCAGAATTTCTTGAAAATTTTCATACATGGTTAGACAATTGGAAAAACAAAAATTGTGACACTGGTACCCTTACGAAAGAAACTCATTTCGCGCTTTCGCATTCAACATATGCATTGCTTCAAATGGCTGATTATTGCATCACTGAATTAAATTTCAAATATTTTTTATGTGGCAAAATACAAACAGATGCACTGGAAGAAAGATTCGGAAAATATCGAAGACTAGCTGGATGCCAGTATAACATTTCTCTCAGACAAGTGTTCGAATGCGAATCTAAGTTGAGATTGCAAGACACATTGCCGTTATCAATTTCTTCTAGTGCATTTGGAAACATTTCTATAAAAAAAATTGTTGTAAATACTCTTTGGGAGGATATTTTTGAAGCAGTAGACGGGGATTTAGGTAGTATAACTGTAAATTCTGATGATCTTTCTGAAGATCAAAATATTCTTCCTGTCTTAACATTTTTAGCTGGGTATTGTGTGCATTCCGTATATAAACATTTAAAATGCGAACATTGTTATTTTCAGCTCACTCTTCAAAAAGAAATGGTTTGTGATGATGAAATGTATAGCTTAATTTCAAATCTAGATAGGGGAGCATTAAAATATCCAAAACCTGAAATTGTTATAATAGTTCATTATTGTTTTATTGTAGTGAAAAAGCTTATTTCTGCAGAACATGAATCAATTTTTTTAAAGAAAATGAATCAACGATTATTAGTCGTTGCAACTACCTTTAAAATTGTAAGTAATGTAGAGTTTTTTGATTTGCTTTATAACTGCTCGGCAGGTCACCAATTAGAAACTGTAATAAAAAAATTCTATGGGTTGCTTGCAATATTTATTTAAAAAACTATGTAACCAAAAGAAATGATAAGAAGGTAGCTCAAAAAATGTTCGAAAACGAAAATTAGAAACATTTTCAAAAAAGAATGTCTTTAATGTTGTACCAAATTAGTTTAATATTTATTAATGCTGTACCTAATTAGTTTGTGAATTAAAAAAAAACATATTCAAATGTTAAAAGGATTTATCCAGCTCTTTCCCATGTGAAATATTTTGATTGAGTAAATTTAAGAAAGGTGCACATTTATTTAAATTAAAGTGGTTTTTTTTTTTTAAAGAAATCATGCAACTCTTGAACAACTTTAAAAATAATTCACTGATATTGAGAAACAATACAAACAACACACATTAAGTTTTAGAGATTTTAATCAGTATTCAAATATAAAACTAGTCTCTGGTTTTTATAAATATCTTAAAATAGGGATTAAAATACATATTATTTCATTTGCATGTTTAGATTCAACAACAAAAGCAAAATAATTATAACAACACTTTTCTTATTAACTGTGAAGTATATACAGCTTTGCATTTTATCTGTTTTCACAGAATGAGTTGTAACTGTTAATTTTTTTTTTTTTACTTATACTTGATTGGGTAAATTTTTAATTTATCCAATCAGTTCACTTTTTGGTTTTAGTTATACACAAAAAATATTTTTTTATTGAATAACATAACTTTCATTTAACTATGTAAGCAGTTTAGTACTTCTATTTTTATCAACTCTTTACTGTTTCATGTAGTGTACTTACACTAGAAGAAATTTTTCACTCTTATGTACTTATAATGATAACCGTTGCACCATTTATTTGAATAAATAATTAAAAATACTTTTCTCAGTACCTGTAATTATTATGGTCTGATTGTTTTGTACTACTGTGACAATAAAATATTTCGTTTATTTTATTTGTTGAATTTATTTATTTTGTTTACTTATTTTATTGTTACTTTGAAAAAAATAACTAAATATTTTAAATTCTATTTTCTTTATTCAAATAATTGAAATTTAATTAAGAACAAAGGAAGGCAAAATGAAATTATGAATATCTGATCGCTTGCTGATTGAAACTACAATGTGCTTTAAATTTATATATAAAATAAGAGATTGAAAAGCTTACAATCTAATAATTATTATGGAAAAATTTCAAAATTTATCTTATTTTACGCATTAATACTTATAAAATGTAAAAACATATGTTATATCCCAATAATTATCTTTTAGTGACAAAATATAATTTTTTTTTCAAAAATTTTAGCTTATCTTGTTCGTTTGTATATGACAATTGCGTCAATGAAAGAAATTGAAGTGTTTATATTACTAGGGATAAAAATATACAAAGTTCTACTTCTTTTAAATAATGTTGTTGGGCATGTATAAATTAAAACTTCGTAAAATTATTAACAAATCTTTCTTCGTCAAGGTTTTTCTTTTCTTTTTAAGATTTGCCATAAATGCGTGAATTTTTATACTTAAGAATTCTTAAATAAGTAATCTGAAATGATTTTAAATAAATGAATGCCAAAAATGCAATATAAATAGTATTGATATTACAAGTAAAATATTGGTAAGTAATTTACATTATGCTGATTTTTCTAAATGAATTTAAATACACTGATCCAATCTTTAATTTTTCTGATAAGAAGTCTTTCTCTATAAATAGTTTTTTAGAAGGCTTGAATTGTTATCTCGAAAAACAATCATGAGTATTCAAAACACTATATATTCTGCATAGTTTCCTCTTGAGCATTGCAGCAAAACCACTTAACTGAAGTAAAGCTTTAAACTGAACGATCTTCAGATCTTCATCTGGTGACGTCACAAACCAGTTGTAAGGCCTGTTCCCTTAGAGACGGTATTGTCTTGACGCACAGGACACCCGGAAGAACAAAGAATACGTCCCAAATCACATCATCGAACATTACAGCATTAGAGAGGTACTCTTTGACTAACCCCCTTTCCTTTCTCTAGCACTTGCTATTCAAAGCCTTTTGTTCAATTTAAGAGAAAATAAACACAAAATTAAAAAATCAAATTTTTTTCTTCTTTCTTTCGACTTTTTCTGACAACAGAGTGACTCTCAGAGAGTGATAATCAAGAATTTTTTCTTTTCCGAGTAAAATTCCACAAATTTTACTTGTAAAACTATAGCTTTATGGAATTATAATACCTCACAACTTTATATACAAGACACATTATTCCTAAACAGTAGAGAAAAAAAAACAACTTTTTTTCTTTTTTACACACTAAAAGATAATAAGAAGGAACAACAACAGCAAAAAAAAAAAAAAAAAAAAAAAAAAAAAACCACAAGACATTTAGAAATACCACATTAACAAATACATAATACAAATAATTTTCCTAACACAACCGAAATAACACAAAATTGCATAAGTAACCAATAAACTGGAAATTTTAACATAAATTTTCTTCCTGATCTTCTACACCTCTTCGTTCTCTACCCTACTCAACGCATCCGCGTTCCCATTGGCCTTCCCCGCTTTATGTACGATACTGAAGTTATATTGTTGTAGGCACAAAGCCCACCTCGTAAGGCGAGAGTTCGTACCCGTCATTTTCTTCAGGTAAACTAGCGGATTGTGATCGGTTTGGAGAATGAAGTGCTGGCCATCCAGATAGTGATTTAATTTCTTTACCCCGTACACCATCGCCGCCAACTCTCGTTCAATTGTACTGTAGTTCCGTTCCGCTTTCGAAAACTTTTTGCTCAAAAACACAATAGGATGTTCTTCCCCTTTCTGCACCTAGGCTAAAATTATTCCCGCTCCAACTGCGCTTGCATCCGTCTGAACTATAAACTTGCAAGAAAAATCCGGGGCGTACAAAACGGGACTTATCGTCAACGCTGCCTTTAGCTCTCGAAATGCCTGTTCACACACTTCGCTCCACTCAATCTTCTCTTTTTCCCCTTTCCCTTTCAGGGCGTCCGTCAAGGGCGCCGCTTTTACAGCATACTGATCTATGTATCTCGCATAGAAACTTGTCAATCCCAAGATCGAACGAACCTGTGTCTTTGTTTTAGGTGCCGGGAAGTCCTGAATTCCCTGTATTTTGATTTCACTCGGGGATCGTTTGCCAGACCCTACCTCATGACCTAAAAAACGTTCATAATCTTGGGCGAAAACACACTTAGCAGGTTTTACCTTCAATCCAGCCTCTCCTAATCTCTTAAGTACAACATCCAGATGTTTTACGTGTGATTCCCAACTTAGGGAAAAAATAGCCATATCATCGATGTAAGGCAAAGCGAACGCTTCTAAGCCTTCTAGCACAATGCTGATGAGCTTACAGAAGTAGAAAGGGGCGTTGACAAGCCCAAACATCATCTATTTGGGAATAAACGTACCAAAGGGGATCACAAAAGCCGCAAAAAATTCAGAAGTTAAATAATTTTTTTAATTATAAAGTAAGAACAATGAAAATAATTCAAATTTACATTTGTATAAATTAATTTAAACTTATTTTTAATTCTTCGAAATGCTCTATATCGATATAGCATACCAATATATATAGGAAAGTAACTAACCACATTTGTAAAGAGAATTTTTAGCGTTAAAAAATAGCAAAATTTTTCAATTATTTGTTATTATAAGAAATATTTACAAAAATGACTAAAGTGTTTGTATTCCATACATGTTATGTTTGCAACTGTGATATAGCATTTCGAAGTAACGTTTAACTATCTGTTTCTTTGATTTCAGATTACTTAACACAAAATTTGTGTTAAGTAATTAAACCCATTCTATATTTCCAAATATGGAAATTCTTCAAAATAAAATACAATTATACTACCTGGAAATTGATTTCAAAATCAGTCGTTTGTCTCGATTTTGGCCAGCGGCAGTATTGCTCATGAGTGTTGCGAAAGTTTTAAAACATGTGTTGCTCTTAAGTTTATATTATGTTTATTTCCCTATTAGTAGAGTCTCTAAATCACACATAACATTATTTTAATTTTGATGCATCCCATGGGAAAAAAATAAATAAATAAATAATAACATATCGCCCGCTTACCAATCTGGCCAGAAAACCGCTTAATAATTCAGTTCAAACTTTAGTCATAGCTGCACAAGGCTCTGGTGGCTGAATGGATAACGCGCTTGGCTACTAATCGAAAGGTCCCGGGATCAAACCCAGCCATCGACGTTTGATGGAAACGGCTTAAAATTACAGCATAGAGGGGGGAAATGCGCGGAAAAATAAAGTATGTTTGGCGGGCGCCCCGTGTATTTAGAATTAATTAAGCTTGAAATGTCAAGCTTAATTCAAGCTGGGCAAGTGTAAACTAGAACACTTGATTCAAGCTTACACGACTGGAATTTTCAAGCTTATTGACTTGATAAATCAAGCTTGCTGCAAGTTTGCTGTGCTTTCTGGGTACTCGTTTCGACGATCATTAACACTTCTGTTGATACCAGGTAAAGGAAAGACGCTGGGCTTGCATCCAACTGCTTATCTCTGCGATATCTCTCTGCTGGGGGCCTTTTCTTTGTTTTCCGTCCTCAGTCCGGCAATCTTGCATTCCAACAGTACCCTCACATCACAATAGTCAGAACTTGAAACACAAGCCTCATTCACCGGTCACTTGATTGCTCCAACCGGAAATTCCACCTTGTTCGGCAGCTCCACCGGTATCGTCAAGATTACGTTGATACACAGTTCAATAACAGGAAACTTAAAAGTTTTTTCTCCAGATATAACCACTGCATGGACCTCCGATTATTAATTTCAATCAGGTGATCAACACCTCTGCCACCATTCTTATAAGCTGTGGTGTAGTGGCACTAGAAACTGCTGGTCACGTGGCTCAGCTCCATAATAAAAATAATAATAATAATAACCTGAATGCTAGGCGTTGTAAAAAATGGCAAGACCGTTTGAAAACATTAACAATTATTTATTTAAACTTAACAACAAAAAAATAAATAAAGTCTTGGCTAAAATAAGCCGGCCATGTAAGTCCAGACGCACGTTAAACATGAAGTCGTTCGAGACCCTTTTCGATCGCCTAGCTCAGTTTACCCAAGGCCAGTCTCGAAAGTACTATTCAAGATGGACTTGGTTTACCATTCTCTTCGGAAATCTGCCAAAAAAGTGTTGCATCCCCTTTTATAACCTTGCCTGGGGGGTCGGCACATGCGGTCACCCAACACCATCTATAAAGGGGGAAAATCTATAAAAGGGGTTCCCTCAGAGACGGTATTGGGTCACCCCTCTGGTGATTCGCTCCTCCATCTTCAACTTCTCCACGTGGTTGCTCTCTCTCTCGAACCACCCACGGAGTCGGCGGCCAGTGTGAGAAAATCCAATGTGGGAACATTGTCCTGCGAGCACCTGGGGAATTTATTTCTGGGAAGGCGAATACCGGTGGGAGTGTCTACGCTTCCGGCTTATGGACGGACGCGGAGACATTTCGTCTCTGCGTCCGTCCTATAAACGCATGCGCAGTCATTTTCCACTGTCCCCTGATTAAAGGGGGAAAGCAGTTTTGGTCGCCAACCAGGGGTTTACGGATTTCATCGCCAACGTGCCAATAATGGCCCACAGGGTTGCAAATAAGGCTTCCCGCGTTTTCATTTTAACGGTCGTTTCGTTGATTACGTGGTGTAAGCTGTAGTCCGATGGATGATATTAAAAAAAAATATGCTTGATAGAAGGAGGTAAATATTGCTTTTTTTAAAAAAGAAATATAGTTTTCAGATTATTAAGGAATAGGTTGTTTGTGTGCATTTTTCTGCGTTCAATTTTCCTTGAATATGTATCTCTATTGTGTGTTCAATTTCTGAATGTGATTTACTGGCCGTAAATTTGTTTATTGCATTGCAACCTGATTTTCTCTTTGTTATTATTTTATTTTTAAACGTAAAATTGATTAAAAATGTAAAGATGTGTTAATATTTTCGTGAAATTTGATATTTGTATAATTCACATAGGGACAGTTACAAAAGATATGCTGACATTTCCTACTCAAAATGAAGCTTAATAATAATACAGGTACATTCAAAAGACAAACTATAAATTTATATTTAATGTGTGTAAAATGTCGATTAACATTTTCATTTAGCGATTGGAATTTATTGTAATTGGATCATCAATTTAAACAATATCTGTATATTCTCTTTCATTTGTTGCATTAATTAAATTGTTTATTCTTTATCATTTAGAAGTATAATGATTTTAATCAATGATTTTTTTCACTTATCTTTTAAGTATTTTTGTTGTATCCATGGGTATTTTTTCCTAATCATGTAGTAATTAATATTGTTGGAAATAGTTTGCATTTACACACAGTAAATTGCTGTTAAAATCTAATTAAAATCTTTCAAAATAGGTAATTTAACTCTGTGATTTTTGCTTGCCTTCTCCCTTCCCTTCTGAAAAAATAAGAAAATGGGTTAGATGTAATTTTGAATTTTTCTGTAAGTAGCTTATTTGATTAATTCCTTCTATTTGTTACATACTAAAGATGAACAATTTTTCATAGAGATTTTAAGTTGCTTGCAAAAGATTTACATACCTAAAAAAGCAAATTCGCCAAAACAAAACCTAAGCCAGTCGAACTTGCTCCCCCTCCTCTCAGATCAAACTTTATTATAGACAGCCAGTTTCTTTGACTCAATAAAAATAATTTTTTAATAGAGAGTACAACTTACCTGTTTCTAATCTTCTGAATTATTTGAATATGAAATATATATATATATATAGTACAACAATTACAAGCCCAATCATGTTTTTGCTTAATATACCTTGTGGTCTAAAATTTTTCAGTTATCATTTATTCATTGTATTATTTGTTTCCTTAAGGTTGTGAATTCATTCATTTATTGCTTTTGGAAAGTAAAGTTTCGCCACGCAACATGTAGCTGAAAGAAAAGCCAGCTGGACTGTGTTCAGAGTCTGGATGATTTTCCTTTCCTGTCTCTGAATGCGGTCTTGCTAGCACATAAAAAGATGAACGAAGGAAGATATTTGAACCTGGAAAATAGAATGCTGACAACATCATTGTTTTGCAATGAGATTCCTGATACGGCATCTGCTTCAGAAGTAGGTCTTTAAAAGGTAACCTTTATGCTACTAAATCTATATTGTTACATTGACCTTCATGTTTCTCAGCTTATGAAACACATTTACTTATTTATTACAAAAATACTTTTATCATCCAAATTTAATCTGTTATTTTTTTTCTGAAATAAGCTGTTCATTAAAAAAAAAAAAAAATCCTATTTTGGAATGGATATTAACAAAGTAAGTACTAAATAGATATGTAAAATGAATAATTGAATTAGTTTTGTAAATAATTAATCCTTTGAGCATTTTGGAAAAGGGAAAAATATGGTTGCGTATGAAAGAAGGAGGTTGTTAAGTGGCTAAACCCACCGAACCCAAGAATAACCTGTTTCTTCACATCATTGGAAAGATACAACAGTAAAGTATCATAAGCTGTGTTGTATTTAGACCATGGCTAGTGGGGCATAAATAACTGTCCGTGACGTGACCAAAAATACCATGTAAGTATTGTCTAACATCCTTTTCATGCATTCAGCAGTGTTTTTTAGCATGCTTCCAAATATTTTGTTTCTCAGGGAAACAACCAGCTGATTCAGCAATGACAAAATCAATTTCTGTGTAAACAAAGTAATCACAACTTAAGAGATGATTCTTGTATAGGAGGAGCAATATAAGGGATTGTTGTAAGATTCTAATAGGTGCATATTGGTCATTCAGAGATTGCAAATAATATGATCCCTAAACACAAATTAAAAATAATAATAATAATAATAACAATAAAATGTCAGAATTTCTAGACAATCAATTTATCACTTAATCAAAGTAATGAAGGCATGTAGAATTTTCTTTAGTAAGAGGTCCACCGCATTTAAGCTATAATACCAGCAACCTTTAAAAAGAGCCTTAGACTATATTTTACAAAAAACCTTTTTTACTTATCAATAAAGTGTTCACGATTTTTTCTATATTTGTCCATCATGCTGTATTTGCTATAAAAATGCATCAACTGCTACAAAATTTTTCATGTAATTCATTAATATGAACTCTAAAAATGATCTGCTTGACATTAATAGTTTTTTTACACATCCACTTTAAACTATTAGCAGTCTTTGCTTAAAATGCCTTATAATGATACTCATCTATTTAAAAAAAAAGTGTCTGTAGCATTTATATAGCTCTTTTGGCCAAAATAATATGCATATACTTTAATATCTTATTTGCTTAAACCTGTTTACCTTCTTTCAGTTCTTATGAATCTTCTTTTATCAGGAAGAAACAATGAACATAGAAAAGGAATCAAGTGCAAAATAAAAATTTGTCATGGATAACTGTACCTATACTTGGTTATATGTATGATGGGTGAATACACAGTTTTGTTGTCTACTGAAAGTTCTACTTCACAGATATGCCTCTACTAAAAAGACACAACCTTGCAAAAGCACAATGCTAAGCTCTTGAAAAGCATTCAGAGACCCTCTTGAGACTGCAGTTTGGCAATCTCATGTCTGTGTCACCACTCCATTCCTAGAAAGTCATCCATAAGTTGATGTCTGATGAGTGTCATTGAAGGATCACCGTGTGTGACGGACAGTGTTTTTCTCATTCTTTATAAGTGCTACGTATTATAAATTTTATGTGCCACATGCCATAGTCATAGATTTTGACTTGGTCTTGAGAGAATCAAACTGGGCACCACAAATAGTTGCTGCTGTGAGCTGAAAGATATGGGTTCAATTTTTATAGATCATCAATAAAATTAGTGAGTGGTGGGAGTTGGAATCAAACCTGAGCTATAAAAAGTAGTGTAAGGCATTAAACCAGTAGTACCAGTTCTCTAGCCTTCAAATGCCGATATTCAGTTTTGTCAAGATGGTGATTAGCATGTCTGCCCCAACCTTAACCTTTTAGTACACAGTTTGCAGTGCATTTAATATGCAAAGCTGCATATCCATACACCCTTTCAAAAAATATGCGATTGCAAGTCAATTTTATTATAAAGGGTTGTTCTTTATAAAATGTGGATTATGTAGTATATAATAATTTCTAACATTTATTATCAGCATGCTTTTTTTTCAAAAAATCAATCAGTTGCTCATAAAATTAACATAGGAAATTTCTCTCACAATCAAATACCTTTTGGGGTGCATGAACTATAAATATTGATCTTTCTAGAAAAATATGTGTAGTAAAGAGTTAAAGATTACAAGTTCTGAAGTTTCATACTTCATTTCACCCAAATCAAAGGACCTGTGTTCGAATTCATACTTTATTAAAGAACACCTCTTACATGAAACAAATATGAGCATTAATTCTCTAGTATATATCTTGAGGTAGAACATGTGATCACAAAATCAAGAAAATGGCATGTGTACTTTTTATCCATTTGGATAAAGCCTGTAGTCACAACTCTTGAGTTCTTGGTTTGATACCAACTTCCTCCATGTGCTCCTTAGTTATTGATAACCTGAATAAACTCGTATCTTTCATTTCTCTATAATGAAGTCTAATGGCAAAAACAGCACAATTCTGTCCTTAGACACTAGTGATCCTGTGACAGGTGGCATATAAAGTCTGCAATAAAAGGTCTGGGTCCATAACCTATGATAGCCGGTCCACTCTACTTGTGGTATATGCAATCTTAATGGGCCAGCGTTATGTTAATGACATTCTTGGACCCCACGTGGGACCTATCCTAAATGGTCTACCAGGGGCAATTTTCCAGCAACATAAAGCTTATCCTCATACAGCTAGAGCTGCTCAAGACTTCCTATGCCGTGTTCAGACTCTTCCATGGCCGGCCCGCTCCCCCGACTTGTCCCCTGTAGAGCAACGCATGTGATCAGCTGAAACGCCAGATGCCACCGTGTCACTCTGTATATTATTTGAAGGTGGCTGCTCAAGATTTGTGGGCTCATCTGCCTCAGCACAATATCAGATGTCTAATTAACTCAATGCCAGACCGTGTTGTGGCATATATTGCACCAAGAAGCGGTCCAACACACTATTGAAATTGCCCTATATTTGTGTCATTGCACACTCTGTATTTGTTTAATTGTCTTGATTTTGCGATCAAGTGAATCTCTCATCTATATGTCTATTAAATTATTTTCTTTCCATCTGATGCTTTCTTCTCGGGACACTATTTTCAATATTACTGAGTGTGCTGTAATTGTGTGGAGCAATGAACGGTGGACTTGTGAGGCTGAGCAACACAGTATTTTGTCGATTCTAGCAATGAGGCTAAAGGACCATGCCTAATATTCAAAATGTATTTATCTGACAAAAAGGTCATCATGTACTGATAGTGAAAATACAATGGCAGCCATTCTGACATCTGCATAAAATAATACACAATCATCTGTCCTTTAAGTGACATCACATTGTTGCAAAATACTTATCTGTCTGATTCATAAGTTTAAAAGTCTATTGTGTAAGGACTGTTCCAGTAATCAGTCTAGTTAACAGGACAAAACATGAACTTTATTGGTTGTAGAAATTTGATTAAAAATATCTATTGCCAATTCACGGAAATTATCAAGCAATAACATGATTTTAAACAATCAGCTAATCTTCAGAGCGTAAATTACAGAAATACAATGGGATTTCCTGATTTTTCTGAATGGGGTTTTCTCCCCTTTCTTTTAATGATTTTATGATGACTGTCTCCTCTATCTTGTATATTTCATCTTGATGGGGCTTTCAAGATTAAGTTTGAAAGGAAGCTTGTGACGAGGACTGGTTTTTATCCCGCGAATTCCACGTGGTAAGGCGTTATCCGACCGGACAAACGATATTCATTTTTCCGGCCAAGATGTAGCACGTGCGTTTGCGATCTCGTGTCGTCGCACTACTCCGCCCCGCAAGAGTCAGTCAGAGGCTAATGAACGATGTTCCTAGCGTTATGGACATAGCCACGCATTGTATGTGTACTTTGAAAAAGCGAGAGATGGATGGGATTGGTGCTGGACCCATCTGTGATTGGAGGCAAGAAAGAGAAATGCGTGTTCAGTTGTCTGGGTCATAAATGAAGGGAAGCGCGTGGCGTGGACTGATTTTGATCCTGCGAGATAGATTAAGGCGTTGTCCGACCGGGCAAAGGTACCAAATTGCCGAGATGTAGCGTGCGCGTGTGCGATCTCGTGCCGCCTCAAATTTATTCTGAATTTCTAATTTTTCAGTATTTTTTTCGCAAACATAACCTAAACAGCAGTGCCGCGCGAAAACCGCCCACCCCACCCACCCAACCACCCACACAACCAACCACCCCCCACCCCACAACCACACCACAAACAAACCCCCCACCCCCCCCAACCACCCACACACCCCCCCAACAACACACCCCCAACCACAACACCAACCCACACACCACACCAACCCAACCCACACCACCACACCCCACCCCCCAACAACCAACACACAACAACCCCCCAACCACCCACACACCACCCACACCCACACCACCACACCACCAAACCCCCCACAAACCAAACACAAACCACCCCCCACCCCCCCCCCCCCCCCAACCACCCAAACCACACAAACCCAACCCCCCCAAACCACAACAAACACACACCCCACCAACCCCCCCCCCCACCCCACCCACCCCCCACCCCTCCCCACCCCCACCCCCCCAACAACCCACCCCCACACCACCCACCCCCACCCCCCCCACCCCACCAACCACAACCCACCCACCCCCCACCACCACCAACCCCCCACCCACCCCCCCACCACACAACCACACACCCACACACCCACCCCCCAACCCCCCACAAACCCACACCCCCACCAACCACACCAAACCACTCCCCACCCCCAACCCCAAACCCCAACACCAACACCACCCAAACACACACCACACCCCCACCCCCACAACACCCCCCCCCCCCCACACACCCCCCCCCACCCCCCAACAACACCCCCACCCCACCCACCCACCCACACACCACCACCACCAACCCACCCCCCCCCCCACCCCAACCCCCCCCACACCCCCACCCACCCCCACCAACCCCACCACACACACCACACCAAAAACCACAACCCCCACCCCCCCGGCCACACCCCCACCCCCCACCACACCCCCCCCCCCAACCCCCCACCCACCCCCACACCACCCCCCCACCCAACCCACCCCCCCCACCCCCCCACCACCCCCCCCCACCCACCCACCCCACACCACCACCCCCCCACCCAACCCCACCCAACCCACCCCCACGCCCCCACCCACACCCCACACAACCCACCCAACCCACCAACCCCACCAAACCCCACCCCCCACCCCACAAACAACCCCAACCCCCCCCCAACCCCAACCCACCCCACCCACACCCCCCACCCCCCCCCAACCCCACAACCCCCCCACACCCAAACCACCCACACCCCCACCCCCACACCCAACCCCCACACCCCACCCACCACACCCCCCACACCCCCCCACCCCAACCCCCACCACCCCACCACCCACCCATCCCAACACCCCCCCACCCCCCACCCCCACCACCAACCCCCCAACTCCAACACCCACCACACAACCCCACAACCCCCCACACCCCCCCCACCACCCCCCCCACCAACCCACACCACCCCCCCCCCCACCACCACCCCCCACCACCCCCCCCCACACCCCCCCCCAACCCCACACCCCCCCCACCCAACCCCCACCCCCCACCCCACACCACCCCCACACCCACCCAACCACCCCCCCCCCACCACCACCCCCCCCCACTCCCCCCACCCCCCCAGAACCAACCCACACACCCAACCCACCCACCACCCCCCACACACCACACCCACCAACACCCAACAACCCCACCACACCCACCCACCCAGCCACAACCAACCCCACCCCAACCACACACAACCACCACCCCCCCCCAAACCCACCCCCCCCACCCAACACACCCACCCACCCACCCCCCCCCAACACACCCCCCCAACCCCCCCCCCAACGACCCACCCCCCACCCCCCACCACCAACCACCCCCCCCCACAAACCCCCACCCAACAACCACCCACCCACCCCCCCACACCCCCCACCCCCCACCCCCCAACCACCCACCACACCCCACCCCCCACAACCCACACCCCACAACCCACCACAACCCACCCACCCCAACAAACCATCCAACACCCCCAACCCCCACCACCCCCCACACACCACACCCCACACCACCCACCACACAACCACACCCCCCACCAACCCCACCCCCCCCCCCCACCCACCCCAACAACCCCACCCCCCCCCACAACCCCCCCCCCCCCCCCCCCCCCAACACCCCCCACACACACACACCCACCCCAAACCCCCCACAACACACCCCCCACACACCACCAACCACAACCACCCCCCCCCACCACCAACCCCAACCAACCCCACAACACCCACACCCCAACCCCCCACACCACCCCCCACCACAAACACCCCCCACCCCACCCACACACAACCCCCCCACCCCCACAACAAAACAAAACACCACACATCACCCCCCACCCTACAAACCACCCCAACCCCACCCCCACCACCCCCCCACCCACCAACACACCCAACCCCCCCCCCCCCCCCCCCCCCCCCCCCCCCCCCACCCCCCCACCCCCCCCCCCCCCCCCCCCCCCACCCCCCCCCCCCACCCCCCCCCCCCCCCCCACCCACCCCCCCACCCCCCCCCCCACCCCCCCACCCCCCCCCCACCCCCCCCCCCCCCCACCCCCCCCCCCCACCCCACCCCCCCCCCCCCCCCCCACCCCCACCCCCCCCCACACACCCCCCACCCCCACCCCCCACCACCCCCCCCCCCCCCCCCACCCCCCCCACCCCCCCCCCACCCCCCCCCCCCCCCCCCCCCCCCCCACCCCACCCCCCCCCCCCCCCCCCACCCCCCCCACCCCCCCCCACCCCCCCCCCCCACCCCCCCCCCCCCCCACCCCCCCCCCCCACCCCACCCCCACCCACCCCCCCCCCCCACCCCCCCCCCACCCCCCCCACCCCCCCCCCCCCCCACCCCCACCCCCCCCCCCCCCCCACCCCCCCCCCCCCCCCCACCCCCCCCCCCCCACCCCCCCCCCC
>JAWZYV010013004.1:0-211737 GCA_038373885.1 Cheiracanthium punctorium | reverse complement strand
ACAAAATTTTGTATTGACAGTTCCCACCCCTATCTCCACCTAAAATAGCCCTATACATGGGCGCCGGCAGAATATTTTCCAGGGGGGGGGGCAAAGACTACTTTAACATATGGTTACCATGTTGGAAAGAGCAAAAAAGCAAGGGAAAACACTGCATACAAAAATCCAGGGGTGGCATTGCCCCCCCTTGCCTTATTATGCCGGCGCCCATGGCCCTATAGAATAATCATCAATTGGTCATCAATTTGGACCCTCTATACATGGGCACCAGCAGAATATTTTCCAGGGGGGGGGGGCAAAGACTACTTTAACATATGGTTATCATGTTGGAAAGAACAAAAAAGCAAGGGAAAACACTGCATACAAAAATCCAGGGGGGGCATTGCCCCCCCCCTTGCCCTATGCTGCCGGAGCCCATGGCCCTATAGAATAATCATCAATTTGGCCCCTCTGCTGACCGGAAATTCGATATTTTAAAGTAGTATTTCCTGACTGCTGCACACCCTGTCAATGAATCAATTTTTCCCTATTCTTTTTAGTACATTGACGGGGAGGTGTGTGTGTGTGTGTGGGGTGGGGGTGTTACCCAGACTTCCGAAATTGCCCTTGTCTTGAACTTTGTAAGTTTGGACGAATGTGTTTTGAAAATCTGAAAAAATAAACAATAACCAAGTGGCGTTTATTAATTACTTACAGCATTTATAAAACATGGTAAAGCGCCATTTACAGTAGGAAATAATTCATTGTTATGACTACTCTTCTGGATGACAGATTGTTTCTCTAATGAGATATTTTATGACCTCAAGCTACAGCGAATGGTTTTAACCCTCTCCTCAGGTTGGGAGGGAGAAGAGCGGCGACTGAGCAGATGCCCCCCCCCCTCCACACATCATTGATAAGAGAATAAACAAATCAACTTCCTTGTTGTTGTTGTTGGAGAGAGGCTTTTTTGGGGTTTAGCCGAGCGCCAGCAATGGTAACAAGAATCAAAGAGAAGAGGAAACAAGGAGCGGTGGAGAAAAGGAGAGCGGCATTTTGATTGGAAAAAAAAAAAAAAAACTAAAACAAAGAGGGCGGAATTTTATCAAGAAAAAGGGCAAGGAGGGCGGAATTTTATCAAGAAAAAGGGCAAGGAGGGCGGCATTTTACCGGAAAAAGGGCACCAGGGCGGGCCGCCCCCCTGAAACGCTCTAGAGTGATCCCTGATATAAATGAGCTAAACAAAAATCAGTAGGCCAATAAACCAATGCATTTGGCATTTATTGTCTGCTTTTTGTAGACTGTTCATTTTACCCCACCTAACCCTAATCAAATGTCATCAAATTTATAAAATTATAAATAAATAATAAATGTCAATTAGCAACATTTTTTAATATACCATATTATCTAATACTTCAAGTATAGCATCACTATCTTCAGTTTCTGTTTTTTTAGTCATACACGTTTACACTGAATAATTTTAACATTTTCGTGGATGGTTGAAGAAAGGCTGTAGAGCACCCACCAGTCTATAGACTTGTTCCACGTGACGTCACACTTATTCTATGGGACGACTGGTATGCATAAGTAACCAATAGAGTTACTCTACGTGACGTCACTGAGGTATTTGTTAGTAAACATGGAACAAAACGTAAGCATTTTAGTAAACATAACCACAGTATAACCACTCACAGGTGTAACATTAATTTTAATGTCGTTAAGCCAGAAATACACAGTAAGCAAAATCACGGACCAAAATATACGAGAGTAAACAAACAGATATTATTATTCTACAGTTAAACGGTGGGTTACAGTTAATCTTAGATACAGTTAGTATCACAGTTAATTCTAATATTATTACATATTCCCCCCTTTTTTTTTTTTAAGATTTACACAGTTGACTTTGGTCTCTCAGGAACTGGCTCTGGTGGTGTTGGCAGCGAAGGCTCTAAATCACTACCTCGTTGTTCTTCCTGCGGTGGTGCTGCCAGGGTTGGAGAGTCATCAACGAATTGTTGAGGAGCTTCTTGTTTGGAGGAGTCTGGCCGAAGAAACCACGAATTTCTTCGATAGGTGGCACCTTCTGGATTATGCAGGGCCGGCCTAAGGGCAAAATTCTGTGTGTGCAAGAATGAGTTTTGGCGCCCCTTACAGTAAAATTGATACAAGAAACCCAGTAAGAAGTATATGTGCTCTATAACTGAAATTAGTCGGAACGTAATACCTAAAAATGAAATTTTGAATGGACTAAAAATCAAAAGCTAAAACGAATAGGAATGAAGTTTATCGGTGTGACGTCATTTTTCCATCAACACGTGACCTTTCGGCTGTGTTGATGAGTAACCCTGTAATCTGATTGGCTGAAGTGTATATTTTCCATCAACAGGTGGCTGAAATAGCCTCGTCTCAGTATAAGTTTTAATATGTTAGCACTTTTTAATGGGAATCTTTGGAGAGATATCTTTTTGCAGTCATGTACAGGTTCCAGAGAGTTATCGAAACATTCGTAGGCAGCACAATACAGAGGCATAATTATTATTTTTTTTTGATTTTGCGCTTATTACCAGGAGTCCAGCACATAAGCCTATGGAGAAATGGTTGTTTGTTTTCCACCGTCACGTGACTTTTATAGCCTCGAACCCAAGGAGGCGATATCCTCCATTACTAAATAGTACATGTTAAAGTGAAGTACTTAGTATCTTTCCATTAATTCATTTTTATTTTTTTAGCAACTTCTTCTAATATTATGTATTTTACTCACTTTTTCAAACTTCAGTTAGCGTGTTGTACTGTACTTGTGTAACGGGCAAACGCCTAATAAATACTTTTCACTTTACTCGTATTGTTTTGTGTGGTAGAAAATGACAGACACATTTTTAACTATAGCAAAAGTTTTATTTGATTTAATACAGTCAGCACATTAAAGAAATTACGAAAATGTACAGATATATAAACTTTAGCTTTCACTTTTCTAGCAAAGATACATCAATATAACTATAAATGTGGTAGTAGTGTGAAAAATCAGAAAAAGAGAGTACAATTAAAATTGGTTAAAATAATCTATTATACTCTTAGCAATGAACCTTCCTAGTTTTAGCAGCCGAAAATGTTTTTATTAAAGTACTAGCTGAAGCACCCGTTCTTCGACCGGAATGGATATTGATAAACCAACAATTACAAATGGAAAATAAATAAATATATATTAAACATACTTTGGTTATATATTTTATCGCTACAAAATCTGTTTTACAGTATTCGTCAGCGATATTCTAGCTATTCTTGATTTTTTTAAATACTGTTTGGGATGTGCATCATATTCTCAGCGTATTTGTCTTGTTCTTCAAAACTGAAATCTACGTTAAAATCGCCTATTAAAACTGTTTTAAAATTCCCGTCAGAAATATTCTAACTATACTTCACTTTTATTTACACGAATATAGACACCAATTTCCAATTAAATAAACATTAGTGTTAGGCAATTTCTCGACAAAGATGGTTGTGTTTTGGGTTATGGCCAATTAGCTAAACGTTGGCTCTGCTGGGGGGTGGGAGTCTTTCTAAGGGGTCCTAACCCGCAATTACGATAAGTTTTGGAGGAAACCACGGATACTCCGAACGGTTAGGTCGGCGGACGCGATTTTGTTTTGACCAGGCACCTTCCGTCTCCCAGTTCAGCGTGCTAAGTGCTCGGCCACTGGTGGAGCACTCGACAAAGATGGAACATATCGTTTCGAGGACTCATTTCTTTTATGCCAAACTTCGCGATAAATCGCAAAAATGGCAAACTTTGGAGACATTTAATCTAGCAACCCTTGAAACATGATTCGCTCTTTCACCAGGTAGACAAAAACCTTTGTCTGGAATTAACAGCACTCAAGAGCTAAAAAAATACGTAAAAAACACCTTTTTTGTCAACTATCCTTTATTAAGGTCGATTTTTAAAAAAACCTTGAAAAAGATTTTTATATATTAGTGTTCATTTCATTTTAGTGCAAGATTTTTATGGCTATGTTCATTTCCCTTCGATGTATGTAGACAAATATGAAAGTAACTTTTTGGCCCCTCACACCAGTTTGGACACGAAATTAAAAAAACTCTGAAAATGACTGTTATGCATTCGTGTGCGCTGTATTTTAAAGCAAGAATTTTATGGCTATCTATTTCCCTTTTAGATATGATGGCAAATTTGGAAACAACGTTTAGATCCTTATCCCCATTTTGATGTGAATTCTAGAAAATCCTGGAAATGATTTTAAGGCTTTTGTGTTCACTATATTTTTTAGCAAGAATTTTAAGCTTAAGTCTTCCTCTGATACATGAAGGGAAAGGTGAAAAGAACGTCAAAAAACGTTTCTGCCCCTTACACCTGCTTCGGTGTGAATTCTATAACACTCTGAAAATTATTGTTAGGCATTCGTGTTTGCTACATTCTAAAGCAAAAGTTTTATGGCTATCTCCAGTTCTCTTTGAGATATGATGGCAAATTCGAAAATAACGTTTTGGCCCCTTGTCCCCGTTTTGATGCGCATTCTAAAGAACCCTGAAAATGAATTTTAAGCATTTGTGTTCACTATACTTTTAAGCCGGAATTTTAAGGCTATCTCTTTTTTCGTCTGAGATATGAAGGGAAATGTGAAAAGAACGTTTCGCACCCTTATCGCTAAAACGTTGTGAAACGAACGTTCATGGTTTTTTAAAATTCGTACCCTTTGGGTACGAATTTTAAAAAACCATGAAAATTATATTTAGGTATTGCTGTTAGTTGCATTTTAAAGCAAGAATTTTATGGCTGTCTCTTTTTTCCTCCGAGATATGAAGAAAAATGTGGAAAGAACGTTTTGGCCCGTTAGGGTGCAAATTCTAAAAAAAAACCCTGAAATTAATTTTTAGATATTTGTGTTAGTTATATTTTAAAGGAATAATTATATGGCTGTCTCTTTTTTCCTCTGAGGTATGAAGGGAAATTTGAAAAGAACGTTTTTGTCCTTTTCGTTCGTTTGGGTGCGAATTCTAAAAAAATCCTGAAAATGACTTTTAGGTATTTCTGTTAGCCGTGAAATTATTGCTTTAAAATATGACTATCTCTTTTACCCCCCGAGATATGAAGGGAAACGTCAAAAGAACGTTTTGGGTCGCCATCGCCGTCTGCGTTCGAATATTCAAAAATCGTTTCTTAAATGACGCTTTGGGCACAAAAGCTATGAGCTCCTAAAATTTCATGTCTGTATCTGCGGTAAATTTAGCTGGGTGATGATCATCAGTCAGTCAGGATATATTCCTTTATATATAGAGATTATAAAACGTTTAGGTTGCCAATTAATATAGTTTTAATAATTACGCGACTTCAAATCACTTAAATAGTGCGTTTATCGCTAATTTGTTCACTTTCGTTAAAACGTGTGCATAACTCCTAGAGACTCATGACTGCCAGGCTCGCCAAAGTGTGGCGATTTTTAGGTTGGCGAGAGTGGAGGGACGTTACTTAAAATCATAAGTTTAGTTAAAAGTTATCACTACATTCATTGACTGTTAGTCAGTACAAAATTCGCTGGGTTAGTTAGTATAACATAAATGTTTATTTTCATTTGCCACACTAATTTTTAACTATTTAAAAAATGTTAGAACTATTTAATATCCAAGCTGTACCAATTTTAATTTCCATGTATCCAATATAGCGATACTTTGCAAATCCTCCATGGTTCTATCTCGTGTAAACATCAAGCTGTGTAATCTTGAAGAACTGTTTAGAATCGCTTTAATTGCGAATAGGACGCTAGTATTGCAGAGTATACAAATTTCACCCATTTTTTAATTTATGACGTCAAGGTTTAACTGCCGTAAAAGATACACCAAACTCATTTTTAGTAAAAAAATTCCTAAAAATCTGCAAATTATGCTAAATATTCAGAAAAAAAATTTTTTAAAGAAAATTTTCTCCTCTATCCGATAATGTAAATGCCGTTTTGCTGCAAACGTAATTACCGCCGTTATTTCGAATTAGGTGAGGAAAAATTCAAAAAATCGCATAAAATTAGAAAAATTTCTAATTGGAATTTCGAAATTTTTAATAGTTATTATGCTATTTGGGGCGAAGACGAATCCAACGAATCAGAGATCACTAAAATCGGTCCAGCCATTCTTGAGTTATAAGTGTTGGAACAAACCCCACTTTGTTTTATGTATATAGATGATAATCAAATGACGATGAAATATCGTTTTCAATGGACAAAATTGGAAGATTGTTCAGTCTTTCCTCAGAAAGAGTAGACCTTAGATAAGTTTTTATTATTCTTAATTTAGAAAAACTTCGCTCAGCCGACGTTACCAACAACGGCATTGTCAGAAGTTTTCGTAAAAGCAACCCGTTTACACAAGCGTCTCAGATCCAGTTTCCAACAAAATGTTCAGGACGTCCAGAGGCGTTTTCTCGCCCAAAATCAAACAAAGAAAAATTAAAAATAAACCATTATGAATTAACTAACTGAATATTAAATCAAGTTGGTAAAATCTGAATACCTAAAATGTAAAAGTGTTACATATCTTTATTTCGGACGAGGTTCTTGATAGAGATCAGCTCTTCCCATAACTCAACTCCTTTGATGTCACTGTCATCCCCATCCGAAAGGAGATCTACAAAGTCTTTGAATTTTACTAACAAGTCATCTCTATTGGATAATACATCAAGTTTAAAAAGAAAACTAAAATTTGACATCTTGTCCTTGAGTTGTTCGAATCTCTCTTGAACAACCATTTGAGCTGTTTCAACAAGTGGTAAAAAAAAATCAACTCTGAAACGCTCTTGGGGATCAACCGGTGCTTCTCCATCGGCCTCATAATCAAACTGTTTCTTCTTCCTTCTAACCCGCGGTGTTTTGAATTTTCCTTCCACTTCTAAATCTTCAGCCAACTCTTTCACTTTCGCTAAACAACTAAATTATCCTGTTTCGCGGAAATTCGCCAAAAAGTCTCCAACGGACTTCAAAATAGACACAGATTGGATTAAATTCACGTTCTTTGATTGTCATATTTTGCAAGCGATGTTTATTTCAAAATGGATACCATACCATGCAATCAGTGACACTAAGAAGACAAAATCTTCTATAGCTTCGGATAAGGAATTTGCCTCACTTCTAACTTCATATTCAAATGATGCATCCTCGTAATGCAGGTCCCAAAGTGCCCGTCGTATTTGCACAATCTGATATCTTATAGCTTTCAGCGATTCAGTTCGTGCTTCCCAGTGAGTTGCACAAAGTTCTTTTAATGTAAGAGAAGGCCCAAATAATGATGATCCCACATCTGACTGCGAAAGTCTCTCTAACAATTTTCTCCAACGTTTTGCCGATGAGATAAAAAAAAACAAACAATCGCGGAATTGTTCCAAAAAGAGTAACTGTTAATACCGAGGATTTTGCGGCATCGTTCAGTGCCAAGTTTAGTCTATGACACAAAAGCATGGTACAAAAAAGGCTCTCTTACTTTTTTCTAATTTTTTTTCTATTTTTTTTTTCAGTCCGGAGTGTTTTGCCTTACCTATTTGCCCGATTATCATACCCTTGGGCTCTGCAATTAGAAATATCCAAGTCGTACTCCCGTAGTTTTTTAAGACTGTTTCCGGCATGTCTTTACCTGAAGTATCTGTTATTTCAATGAAATATAGGAAACTTTCGCAAATTTCAACTTTTTGCTCTTTTGTTTCATAAACATACCTCAAAACAACAGAAAGCTGTTCTTTCCTACTTAAACCGCGAGTGCAGTCCAGAATTAATGCGTAGTATTTGGCTGTTTTAATTCTACTAACTATTTCTTCTTTTTTCTTTATCTCCCATCAAAGTCAATAATTCGTTTTGCATGATTTTTCCTAAGTATGACAGACACCCTTGTTTTTCATTTCCCAATACTCTAGACACATGTTCTTTCATTTCAGAATCAAATTGAGCAATTAGTTCAACAAGTCCTAAATAATTTCCATTGCTCATTGTTTTGTTTTGTTTTTTTCTTTGTGGTACAAAGTCTCATTTGTCCCTCGGAAAGCCATTTGGTTCTGGGCGAGAAATTGTGTTATGGCAAGAAGTTGTTTAAGTACATTCTGCCATCGTTCTTTTTCTAGGGCAATTTTTTTCTGGTTTTCATCATCGATTGTTTTACCTGTGCTCAGTCACTTTTCCGCCTCTATCCAATTTTCATAGCATTTTAGGTGAGTAGAAGAAGTTTCATGATGATTCTGTATAGTTCCAATGTGCCTCCAATCACAGTTGCCACTTTGATATGATAAAGTTTTATTGGAACTTGCAGCACTAAATATCTTACAACAGAAACAGTAAACATTATTGTTTTGTCGAAAATACAATAGCCAACGCCTCTTAACTCTTCACGTAACCTAAGGTCTGCCTTCAGGCAATGGCGGATCCAGAAATTCTCTTTTGGGAGGGGCTAAATTTTAAAAAAGCTTATTTCACCCAAACAAAATATACAATAAAGCAAACTTTTCGTCTAAACCAATGTAAAAACTTTAGGGAGGGGCTAAGTCACTTTGCATGTTCAAAGTGCATAATGAAGCAGAATGTTACCCTTTAGCAATCTCTTTTGGGGGGGACTGAAGCCCCCTAGCCCCTCCCCTGAGTCCGCTACTGCCTTCAAGGCAGTCGCCATTGTAAGCCGACGCGACAGACAGACTAAACGCGTGATAGAAGACTCGGTTATCTACATCTTGTTGTTCAGTTCAGTCAAAACAATGGAGCGAAACGCTTCTTGAAGCTAGTCTCTTTACTGAACCTTCAAGTAAAATTTATTTGTTGAACTAAAATCTCATTCAAATGGTGATTTGCATTCAAACATACATAAGATACATAAATATTTAAATTTTACCACTTATTTTTTAAACATTTTTCTCATTTCGGCGCCCCTCTCGAAGAAAGAAAACGTGTGCGGTCGCACACGCCTTAGGCCGGCCCTGGGTTGATGTATGACCTGGGACTTTGAGCCGGGGCAATTACTTCAGCTGGGCTCCATTTTCTGTGTCCTCTACGGAACAATACCTTCTGTCCTACCGCCATTAGTTGCTTTGGTCTCGATCCTCTATCGCTGTAAGCTTTCGATACCTGTCTCAGTATTCCAAGTTTGGACGAAACATTCTTAATTAGTCTCGGCTCAAGGAGTTTGGAGCAGACGGGCAATGTTCCTTTCGTTCTTCTACCCATGAGTCGCTGCGTAGGTGATCCTAGATTTGCTCTTGGCGTGTTTCTACTATTTAGTAGAGCTAAATAGATATCAGATTCATCTGCAACACATTTTGATATTAGGGCTTTTGCTTCTTGAACATAGCGTTCAGCCAGACCATTTGAGCGTTTGTGTTCAGGGCTTGAAACTTGTATGCTGAAGTTGTAGTTTGCGGCAAACGTGTATAATTCTCTCGAGATCAGTTGAGTTCCTGCGTCACAGCATAGAGTCTCTGGAACTCCGTGTGTGGCAAACTAATTTTTCAAGGCCTTGATCACGGTGGTTGAAGATAAATCTCGCAGGATGCTGAAATCAAAATAGCCAGAATAACTATCTGCTATCACTAAATAATTTTTTCTAGCCAGATGAAAGATATCGATCGCACAAATTTGCCATGGCCTTTCAGGTATTGGGTTTAGCATCAAGGGTTCTTCAGGCTCGTCCCTTTGACGCTGTTGACATATCTTGCACTTCTTGACGTAAGTGGTCACATCATTGTTCATCCCGTACCAATAGACATTTTCTCTTGCTCTATTCAGCGAACGTTGGATTTCTAGATGTCCAAGATGAATTGTTTTCAGCGTTGCTTCCTTCAGTTTGTCAGGTATCACTATCCTATCACTTCTGAAGAGAATGCCTTTATGCACGGCAAACTCATCTCGAAATGTCCAGTACTTTTTTATGCATTCTGGGACATTTTTGACATCTTCTGGCCAACCTTCAAGAACTGCATTCATTAGAATGGACAGTTCAGGATCCACCTGAAGAGCTTCAAGTAACTCACTTGTCCTTGCTTCTGTCATAGGAACTACGATATGGATTTCCATGTGTAGTTCAGGAGTGTCATTGTCTATAGATGGTGTACAGTCTCTGCTCAGGGTATCAGCAATGAACATCTCGGTCCCTTTCTTATACACAATTTCTGGACGGTATGGGATTATGTCAAACATTATACGCTGTAAACGAGGTGGGGCAGAGTGAAGAGGCTTCTTAGCAATTGACACAAGTGGCTTGTGGTCAGTTTCAATGACTAGCTTGCGACAACCCCAGATATACTGATGAAAACGTAGACAACCAAACTTGATTGCAAAGGCCTCCTTCTCAATCTGTGAATAATTTTGTTGCGTCTGATCAAGTGCCTTTGTTGCATAAGCTACGGGTCTGCCTTCTTGCATAATTACTGCTCCTACTGAATGCTTGCTGGAATCCACTGATAAGACAATTGGAGAGTTCACATTGAAATATTTCAGCGTTGGAAGATCTTTCAGTGTGTCTTGTAGCTTTTTAAAAGCTGCTTGGTGTTCTGGTGTCCACAGCCATTCGACGTCTCTCTTGCACAGCTGTCTGAGTGGTCTAGTAATTTCTGACAGATTTGGCACAAACTTAGCCAAATACGTGACCATGCCGAGAAACCGTTGTAAGCTTGTCACACTATTAGGTATTTTCAAAGAATTGATTGCTTCTACTTTTTCTGGATCAGCTTTCAGTCCATCAGCTGTGACAATGCGACCTAAAAACTTCACAGTTTGCTGTGTGTACACACACTTGCTTGTATTGAGTGTTAGACCAGCATCATAAAGGATTTTTGTTACCTTTGATGTCAGAGCTTTTAATTTTTGCACTGTTTCAGCATGAATTAATACGTCATCCATGGCACATTCTACTCCTTCTATATTCCCAAGTAAATGTTCCATTATTTGTTGAAACACCTCAGGGGCAGAAGATATTCCCATGGGCATTCTGAGATACGAGAATCTTCCCCAAGGAGTTGCCATTGTGAGATATTTACTGGTACGCTCAGTTACCTTGACCTGCCAAAACCCTTTATTACAGTCCAATACAGTGAACCACTTTGAATTGTTGAGTCTAGAAGCAATTTCTTCTAAAGTGTTTAACGGATACTGTCTTCTCTTAATATTCTTATTTAAACTTGACGGATTCATGCACACTCTTATTTTTCCATTCCGACAAACTACCACCATGGGCGAAACTGCTGGTGTTGGGTCAGTTACGGGCTTGATGATCCCCATCTTTTGCATTCTATCCAGCTCTTTTTTCACTTTCTCTCGCATAGAATGTGGCACTCTTCTTGCTGGAAAAATCTCTAGGTGTGCATCTTCTATCAGGTCAAGCTCATATTCAAAATTTTTCAAACATCCAATTTCTTCACTGAAAGTTCCACTGTTAGTTAAATTATCTGATAAACTTACTGAGTTTATTCTCTTAATCAAGTTCATTTCTACACAGGAGTTCTTACCCAATATTGGCTGAAGGCCATCTTTTATCACAGTAAATTTTACAGTGTAATTTTTCCCTTTTACCTTAATATTAGCATCTGCTTCACCAATTACTTGCATTTTATGGCCAGTGAATGAAACTAGTTTCGTAATTTTAGAGTTATTAATTCTTAAATTTGCTTTTTTAGCAATGGTTAAGGAAAGTACATTGCACCATTGACGGTTTTACGGGGGGACGGGGGGGGTAATGGGGGTAATTACCCCTCCCAGGATTTTGAAAACGAAAGTGAAAAATAATTCTGCATGTTGAATTCGCTGTTGTGAAATAAACAAATAACACTATCTACTGGCAAACATAGGATTCCAACTCTTCAAATATAGCAATAAGTTTGATCGTCGGGGGGTAAAGATGCAAGGTTATTATTTTCGGTATTTACATACTTCATTAATTATGTGATTAATTAAACATTTCTTTCACATTTGATGATTAATTAAACATTCTATATCTATATATAAAGGAAGATGTCCTGACTGACTGACTGACTGACGATCATCGCCCAGCCAAATCTGCTGGAACTACAGACATGAAATTTTAGGAGCTTATAGCTTTTGTGCTCGGCATCATTTAAGAAGCGATTTTTAAAAAATCGAACCCAGACGGGGATGGCGGCCCAAAACGTTCTTTTCACGCTTCCCTTCATAACTCAGGGTTAAAAAGAGATAGCCGTACAATTCTTGCTTTAAAATGTAACAACACAAATACCTAAAAGTTATTTTCAGGGTTTTTTAGAATTCGCACCCAAACGGGCCGAAACGTTCTTTAACATTTCGGCCCCTTACGCCCTTACTTTTCACGTTTCTCTTCATATCTCAGAGGAAAAAGGAGACAACCGTAAAATTCTTGCTTTAAAATATAACTAACACAGATACCTAAAAGTCGTTTTCAGGGTTTTTTAGAATTCTCACCCAAACAGGCGTAAGGGGCCGAAACGTTATTTTACATTTCCTTTCATATCTCAGAGGAAAAAAGAGATGGCCGTAAAATTCTTGTTTTAAAATGCAACTAACAGCAACACCCAAAATTACTCTCAGGGTTTTAAAATTCGTATCCAAACTGGGGTAAGGGTCCAAAACATTCTTTTCACATTTCTCTCGATATGTGAGAGGAAAAAAGGGATAGCTTTAAAATTCTTGCTTAAAGGTATAGGGAATACAAATACTTAAAATTCGTTTTCTGGGTTCTTTCGAATGCGCATGAAAAGGGGGATAAGGGAGCAAAACGTTATTTTCGAATTTGCCATCATATCTCAAAGGGAAATAGAGATAGTCATAAACTTCTTCCTTTAGAATGTAGCGAACAGGGATGCCTAAAAATCAGTTTCAGGGTGTTTTAGAATTCGCACCCAAACGGGTGTAAGGGGCCAAAACGCTCTCTGACATTCTTTTCACATTTCCCTTCATATGTCAGAGGAAGAAGAGATAGCCTAAAATTCTTGCTTAAAAATAGAGTGAACACAAATGCCTTGAAATCATTTTCAGGTTTTTTTAGAATTCGCATCATAACGGGGATAAGGGGGGTCAAAATGTTGTTTACAAATTTTCCATCATATCTCAAAGGCAAAAAGAGATAACCACAAAATTCTTGCTTTAAAATGTAGCTAACACGAATGCATAACAGTCATTTTGAGAGTTTTTTAGAGTTCAAACTGTTGTGAGGAGCTAAAGCGTTATTTTCATTGTCTTCATATATCGAAGGAAAATGGAGATAGCCATAAAAATCTTGCATTAAAATGTAACGAACACAAATTCATGAAAATCTTTTTCAATTAAAAAAAAAATCGACTATTATAAAGGGTAAGTTGACAAAAAAGGTGTTTTTTTACGGAATATTTAGCTTTTGAGTGCTGTTAATTCCAGGACAAAGATTTTTGTCTACCGAAAGGGCGAATCAAGTTTCAAGGGTTGCCAGATCAAACAAGAAAAAACCTCAAGGTTTGCCAGTTTTGATGTATCAAGAAATTGGCATAAAAGAAATAAGTCCCCGAAGCGATATCTTCGATCTTTGTCGAGTGCCCCACCAGTGGCCAAGCGCATAACACGCTGCGCTGGGAGACGGAAGATGCCTGATCAAAACCAGGTCACGTCCGCCGACTTAACCGTTCGGAATTTTCCATGGTTTCCTCTGGAACTTAGCGTAAATACAGGTTAGGACCCCTTAGAAAGACCCCCACGGAGAGCACCTTATCACTCGGCCTAGAGCCCACGTGTTAATCGGCGGTAATCCACAATACAACAAAACACAACCATCTTTGTCGAAAGATTGCCTAACCCTATTGTTTATTTAATTGGGATATTGGTGTCTGTATTCGAGTAAATAAAGGTGAAGTATAGTTAGAATATGCCTGGCGGGGATTAGGCGCTTTTAACATAGATTTCAGTTTTGAAGAACAAAAGGACAAATACGCGGGGAATATGATGCACATTCCAAACAGAATTTAAAAAAAAATCAAGTATAGTTAGACTATGCCTGAAGAATATTCTAAAACAATTTTTGTAGGCGATTAAATATATAACCAAAATTTGTTTGATATTTATTTACTTATTTTCATTTGTATTTGTTGGTTTTGACAATATTCATTCCGTGCGAAGAACGGCTGCTTCAGCTAGTTTACATATATGAAGTGTATTGTGCAGTCAGAAGGGTCCCCTTTCTATTGTGCGCCCCCCCCCCTCAGTAGACAATCCTTCTCCGAGGCACTGAGTTTATTTAAAATTATAAAATATCATTACCCCTCCCAAACTGCAACTCTAGAACCGCCCTTGCTGGGCACCTGTATCTAATTTAAATGTACCTTTAAACTTGTTCTCGAATTCGACACTTTCGAACCAATCTGTCAGTATACTAGGTTCATCTGTAATGCTGCTGATTACGAAAGTGTTTTGGTTTCCACTTGATTCATCTTGATTAGTAACTGTAGCTACCACACGCTTGGATTTACAGAATTTAGCAAAATGACCCTTTAAATGACATTTGTGACACTCTTTATTGTATGCCAAACACTCTGCTTTCTTGTGCACCGTTCCACACCTTGTACACGATTTTCCGTTGTTTACTTCTTGTTTACTCTTTCGATAGTTTTGGTTCGCGTTTCGATTTAGCGTCTTCTTAACAGATTCGATTTTCAGCGGTTGTTCTTTGATGACAGTCATCTGTGATCTTGCTAATTCACCAGCCCTGCAGATTTTTACGGCTTTATCCAGGTTTAAGTCATCTTCTGCCAGAAGCTTTTCGCGATCCATATCGTTATGAACGCCGATCACTATTCGATCAGTCACTAAACTATCGCGTAGACTTCCAAAGTCACATGACTTACTTTTATTTAGTAGTTCCGTAAAAAATTTTTCGAATTTAACGTGTTCGCCTTGCACCACCTTGTTAAAAACGAATCTCTCGTACGTTACGTTGACTTTCGGAGTAAAGTAATTTTCGAATGTCTCTGTCAGGAGCTTCAACGTAGTTTTCTTTTCTTCACCGAACGTGTTGTATATACTGATTGCATCGGAACCCAAAGAGAACATAAAGACAGTAATCTTCACTTTTTCATCTTTGTTTTCCAAGTCGATTACAGTGGCGTACCAAAGAAATTGTTGGTACCAATCCTTCCATGCTTTGGATGGTTCGCTACCGCCGTTTAAGCTTAGCGGATTCGGTGCTCTCGTGTTTATCGCGGTGCTATTTGCTCTGTGGTCTACTGGCATTTTCTTTTAATACTTAATGTTAAGTTTCAGAATAAAATAGTTTCGGCACCATATAACATTAATTATAATGTCGTTAAGCCAGAAATGCACAGTGAGCAAAATATACGAGAGTAAACAAACAGATATTATTATTGTACAGTTAAACGGTGGGTTACAGTTAATCTTAGGTACAGTTAGTATCACAGTTAATTCTAATATTATTACAACAGGTATTGTTCCGTCCTTCGCTGAATAACACAGGTACACGCCAGTGGCTTGGCTAGATATCGCCCTTGGCTCTGTTGGCGAGATTGCCGCTTTGGCGTACGATTAATGATCACTTTTTCTTTCAGTATAGCTTACGAGGTGACCGCTTGTGCTTCGGTCGAATTTGATGCGTGAATTTGAATTTAATATAAGATGTGATGATACCTGGCTCTTGTGAAAGGATAAAACTTTGTACTTGTCAGTTATTGAATTAAATGGTTTGTTTTAGAATGAATGGATGATTTATTTGCTCTCCCACTTTGAACTGAGTAAAATTCAAATGCCAGTTGGGCGTTTTCATGGTGCCGAAACCCGGGATATAGTGTGTACTTGAAACCTTGAAATTCCTTTTGCCTACATGAAAAAGGTGAGCTGAACTTTTATAACTTCATTTGAATTTGAATTGACTTTCGGTATAATATGGAAACAGTTGAGAAGCTTAAAGCTAAACGTACTGTGAAGCGAACTGCTCTTACGAAGTTAATAAATAAATTAGAAGGTCTTCTATCTGAGGAAATTGAAAATACTAAAATTGATGAATTATTAGAAATAAATGAAGGAATTATTGTGAGAGAGGGTGCTTTGAAGCATTTAAATTCTGAAATTGAAGCTCAGTTAACTGATGAAAAGGAATTTGAGAAGGACATTTTGTCCACTGATAGTTATAATGAAAAAATATTATCTGCTAAGTACAAAATAAAGTTAAGGCTACGTAAGTGTAATGCAGATGGTCTGATTGATCTGAAAACTGGTTCAGCTACGAGTGTAGGTAATGTTAAATGCTTTGCCGGCAATGTAGAGGTAAATTCTTGTTCATCAATGAAACTGCCGAAGCTGAACATTCCGAAATTTTCTGGTAACGTAGAAAACTGGCTTGAGTTTTATAACTGCTTTGATACGTCTATTCATAAAAATATATCGGGGGAAATTCAGTTACCGGGTGTCCTCGCCAAGCGCCGATGTGTCGCCAAGCTTGGAGTTTGGTCGAAAGTTTGTTTACTTTAGCCTTAGAGTCAGATGTCTGTTGTAACCTGTGTAGATTGAGTTGAGGTGTTGGATGATGCTGTAGTTTGATGAAAAAACGCTCGGTGGGTTCATTAAACGATACCAGGATGTTTGGTAAAGGGATTTTGTGATTGGTTAAGGCAATTTAACTGTAATCGGTAAACCGAGATTTTAAAACGAGGAAATTTGAAATCGGTGAGTCAGTTCTTGTTTTGTGTTATTGGTGTTTGGTATGTGGTTAGTATATGTTGGTTTTGTGGTTAGTTAGTAAAAGAAAGCGTTTTCGTGTTATGTTATTAGCTGTTGTGCGTTTTGGATATTTTTCAGGAGTTTCTTTAGATAAAGGTAAGTGTTTTTTTTAAAGAATTTTTGCAATTGTTTAAGGTTTTCAATGTGAATTGTAAATGTGTATAAGTAGGTTATTTAATCCACCGATGTTGTTTTGAGTTGAAAACGGGCCTGTGTTTGCCCAGTTTACATTAGCTGTATGACTAGGTTGCTTAATTCACTGTTGTTCTTTTAGTTAAAAACGGTTTACTGGTTGCCTAGTTTACATAGCTGTACAACTAGGTTGGTGAATCCACTGAGGTTTTTTTAGTTAAAAACGGACCACTGGTTGCCGAGTTTACATAGCTGTACAACTAGGTTGCTGAATCCACTGAGGTTTTTTTAGTTAAAAACGGACCACTGGTTGCCGAGTTTACATAGCTGTACAACTAGGTTGCTGAATCCACTGAGGTTTTTTTAGTTAAAAACGGTCCACTGGTTGCATAGTTTACATAGCTGTACAACTAGGTTGCTGAATCCACTGAGGTTTTTTTAGTTAAAAACGGTCCACTGGTTGCATAGTTTACATAGCTGTAGAACTAGATTGCTTAATATTCTGAAATTTTTTTAGTTAAAAGTGGTTTACTGTTTGCTCATTTTGAATTGCCTGTTACTGAATTTGCTGACAATTTTTAGTGTTAAGTATGGATGGTGTATTTTGTTTTATTGTTTTTTTTAAGTGGAATATCTGTGGAATTTTAATGTGTTAAAGTAATTTGTATTTCTTGACGGTGCTCAACATGTTGTATTATTTTATCGTATTCTAAAATGGTGTTTCACACGTGAAAAATTTGGCGAAAAAAAAAAGCGCCAAGTAGCGGGTGTTGGCGAGAAAAAAAAGTCGCAAAAATAGGCGACACCCGGTAACTGAATTACTCCCAATATATCATTATCAAAAATTGAGAAATTTGCGTATTTGGAATCGCTTTTGACGGGACCGGCATACAAAATTGTTGAGGGTTTTCCACTGACAGAGGAAAATTATGACACATGTATGAAGCTTTTAGAGGAAAGATTTGGCAAAACTGACATAATCATTAATGACCATATGAACAAGCTTTTAAGCATTCATCCAGTTAAAAGCTCTTCAAACTTGTGCGCTTTGAAGAACTTGTATGATTTAGTTGAGGTTAACATTCGTAGTTTAAGTAATTTAGGAGTAACTTCGGGCTCTTACAGTCATTTATTGAATCCTATTTTGTTGAAATTGTTACCACATGATTTAGTTCTTGAATACTATAGGAAGCGGAATTCAAAGGAGGATTCCGATGTAACTGCATTGATTTATTTTATCAAATGTGAAATAGAATGCAGAGAAAGAACTTTGTCGATAACTAATGCTGATAACAGCAGAAATTCATCAACTGGGTTTAGTGGTCAAGCAGAAAATCGTAATCGAAAATATTTGAATAAACCAAGTTACGCAAACACTTTAAATGCTAATTTTAAATCTTATTGCGTCTTTTGTAAAAATAATCAACATTCTTCTAATGAGTGTGCTAATTTTAGTGATGAAAAGAAGAGACAGAAATTAAAAAGGGAAGGAAGGTGTTATAAATGCTTCTTAAGATCTCACTTATCTTCTGCATGTTTGAGCAAGCTACAAACCTGTGGAAAATGTGGAGGTACTGACCATAATAAATTATTTTGTTCTAAAACCCCCGTAAAGGCTGAGGTAACGGATAGTCAAACTATTGTTTCTAATTCACATTGCGACTTGATGGATGCTAAACATGCTGTTTTACTGCAAACTTGTAGTGTCACTGCACAGTCCAATTCAGTAGCAAAATGTGTAAGGTTATTACTTGATTCGGGAAGTGAGAAGAGTTTTATAACGAGGGATTTAGCACGTGAATTGAGACTACCTGTTTTGAGAAGAGCACATTTAACAATCTTCGCTTTTGGTATCAGTCAAGGACGTGAAGAGGAATACGATGTTTTTAGAGTTAAACTGCGAAGCAATCTGAATCCTCGTCGCTATATTTTTGTTGAAGTACTAGGTACCGATTTGATTAGTGCCACAGCCTTAAGAGCTCCTAGATGCGATCAAGCGATTAAGAAATATATAGAAAAGAAAGACTGGACGCTGGCAGACCCCTCCCCGCATGAATCAGAAATCAGCATTTTGCTTGGTGTAGATTATTTCTGGACTGTTCAAAGAGGCATAGTCGAAGAAATTAATGACAAATTGTATGTTGCTAATACAGTTTTTGGATATACGATTGTCGGAAAAACAAATTCTGAAAATAGTAAAATCATTAATTCACATTTTGTATCATGTGGGGGTGAGGGAGAAAACTTTAATTTGGAACGCTTTTGGAAATTAGAAACTTTGGGAATTTCCGACGATAAAAATGAATCATTTTCGCAAAGTGATTTAGATGTTATTGCTTCCTTTAATAATAACTTGAAGTTTGTGAATGGAAGGTATGAAACAAGATTGCTGTAAGGAGAAAAAAAAATGAATTGCAATCCAATTTTGATGAAGCTAGGCACAGACTTTTTGGTTTAAGATCGAAACTAATGAAAGATGTTATGCTACTGAATGAATATAAAGAAATATTGGATGGACAATTGAATTTGGGTATAATTGAGGAATGTGAATACAGTGAAAATGAAGTAAATACGTACTACATGCCTCATCGACTAGTGGTGAGGGCGGACAAGTTTACGACTAAGGTTAGAATTGTGTTTGATGCATCATCGAAAAGTAAAGATGCTAAATCGTTGAATGAATGTTTACTGTCGGGTCCAAACCTAAACCCCAATATATTAGACATAATTTTAAAGTTCCATTTTTATAAAATTGCTTTCGTTAGTGACATAGAAAAGGCTTTTCTCCAAATACAGATAGCTAAAGAGGACAGAGATTTTCTGAGATTTATTTGGCTAAACGATCTTGGTTTGAAAAGGCTTACTCTACCTCGACTTGAGCTCATGGCGGCTGTAATCGCAGCCAGAATTGCCAAGTACTTGAGAAATGTTTTTGGACTGAAATCTATCGACGTGTTTTTATGGTCGAATTCGCAGATTTGCCTTCACTGGATCAAGAATACCGCAAAACTGTGGAAGCCATTTGTTTCTAATCGCGTCACTGAAATTCAGGAAAAGACTCTTCCAGAAAACTGGAATTTTTGTAAAAGTGCAGATAATCGAGCAGATAAATTGACGAGAGGAATGAGCCCACAATCTTTAAGAATTGATGAGGTATATTGGAGAGGTCCGCATTGGCTATGTCAGCCTTCCAATGGTTGGAGTAATTTCACACCAGAAGTTAAGCTTGACAGTTCTGTTTTGGTTCCCGAAAAAAGGGTTCAGAATGATGCTGTGGTGAATGTAGTGCAAGAATCAAACATCGAAGATTTTACGAGGAAGTTTTCTTCATGGAACAAACTACAACGGGTAACCGCTTGGTGTCTGCGATTTCTAAGAAAACCTTCTACTGTTCATGCTAAATTTTTAACAACGAATGAATTAGATAATGCAACTAATGTAATATTAAAAGCCGTTCAGCGCCAACACTTCTCTGAAGAAATCCAGTGCTTGGTCTCAAGAAAGCCCATAAGTAGAAACAGCAAAATCATATCATTGAATCCATTTTTGGACGATAATGGAATACTGAGGGTAGGAGGGCGGCTAAAGAACTCTAAATTTTTGGAAAATCAAAAACATCCGATTATCGTACCGAAAAATCATTACGTTACAAGCTTAATTGTAAGATATTATCATGAAAATCATTTACACGGCGGAACACAATTGTTACTTTCTGCAAGTCGGCAAATGTATTGGATCATTAATGCTAGAGATGTTGTTCGAAAATGTATTTGGAGCTGTGTCAAATGTAGTAGGTATCGAGCGAATATGGCCACTCAGTTAATGGGGGACCTTCCTCGATCAAGAGTAGTACCTTCTAGAACATTCTTGAAGGTTGGTGTGGATTTTGCAGGCCCCTTTCAAATTAGAAGAGGAAGAGGCCTTCGTCCTGTAAAGTGATATGTTTGCTTATATGTATGTTTTACTACGAAAGCAGTCCATCTTGAAATGGTAGGCGATTTGACATCAGATGCTTTTATTGCATCATTAAGAAGATTCGCAGCGAGAAGAGGGAAACCACAAGACATCTTTAGCGATTGTGGAACTAATTTTGTGGGCGCTAGCAAAGAGTTAAAGAAACTTGATCTCATCATTCGAGAAGGAAAAAAATTTCACGACTATCTCGCTGATGAGGGTATAAAATGGAGTTTCAATCCTCCCTCTGCTCCACATCACGGTGGACTCGGGGAAGCTGCCGTAAAGTCGATGAAGCACCACCTTAATAGGGTGGAGGGTGCACAAGTTCTTACCTACGAGGAGTTCCTGACGCTTCTTCATCAGGTTGAAGCTTGTTTAAATTCCCGACCTCTAAGACCGGTAACAGCTGATCCGTCGGATTTGAGTGCACTTACACTCGGGCACTTCATCATTGGAGCCCCTTTGACATCTGTACCCGAACAGAATTTGACCGAAGAGAAAATACCAATATTAAGACGATGGAAGCTCGTTCAGCAAATGCTTCAAGGATTTTGGAAGCGTTGGTCATCTGATTATTTGTCTCAACTTCAGCAAAGAACTAAGTGGAAGACTCCTCAAGTGGATATTGCAGTTGAAGATTTATGTTTGATTAAAGAGGATAATTTACCTCCAACTAAATGGAAGCTTGGTCGTGTGCTTGAGGTTTTCCCTGGATCGGACAATAGAGTTCGCGTTGTGAGACTTAAAACAACTTCTGGTGAACTAACACGTCCAATTACAAAACTTTCCAAGCTCCCTATACTGAACTCAGTTTGAGCTTTGAACTGAAGTTTTAGATTTTTATAAAATTTTAAAATTTTAAAGTTGCCTTTTAATTGCTGTGTTTTAAACTAACTTTGAGTTAAGATGAATGTTATGTTTTATTGATTGTTAATTAATGTATTAATAATTCTTTTGTATTTTTCAGTTTTCATGAACCATTTGTCCATGGCGGGGGAGGATGTTCCGTCCTTCGCTGAATAACACAGGTACACGCCAGCGGCTTGGCTAGATATCGCCCTTGGCTCTGTTGGCGAGATTGCCGCTTTGGCGTACGATTAATGATCACTTTTTCTTTCAGTATAGCTTACGAGGTGACCGCTTGTGCTTCGGTCGAATTTGATGCGTGAATTTGAATTTGATATAAGATGTGATGATACCTGGCTCTTGTGAAAGGATAAAACTTTGTACTTGTCAGTTATTGAATTAAATGGTTTGTTTTAGAACGAATGGATGATTTATTTGCTCTCCCACTTTGAACTGAGTAAAATTCAAATGCCAGTTGGGCGTTTTCAGGTATGTTTAGATTCGTGGTTAACACAGGTGAACACCATTGTGACATTCGCGTTTTATTCAACTCTGCACTCTAGTAACAAGCAACCGTACTAGATGTCACTAAGCCACTATGTCAGAAATGAATGTGATTGGCTAGATTTCGGGCGCGTTCAGACTGCCACTTTTGAGTAACTCGAGAAAAACCCAAGAAGTTCAGGATGCCCGATTTGAGCTTTTCGAGGAGATAAACAAAGCGTTCAGGCTGCCAAGCTGAGTAGCTCGAGTTTTTCCCAACTCCCCAAGGATTTTCCTTGGGAAGTTGGGGAGATAGATCATGTGACCTTTGTTTATTGTTATTGTTCGCTCCCATTGGCTCTACTGGTTAGTAAATACGTGCCGCCCCTTTTTTCCCTATTAAATACCCAAAACCGTTCACGATGTCAATCTCCCCGAGTAAAACTCGAGCAGTTCGTGTTTTACTCGAGTTTTACCCGAAAGTGGCAGTCTGAACGCACCCGAAATTTCCGATCCTATAAAATCACATCTTCATATTTTTAGGTTAAAAAAAAAATGAATATTCAAAGTTAAAAAAAACCCTGAAAATACCCCTAAAAATATAACACCCCTAAAAAAATAATACCCCTAAAAAAATCCCATTCGACTCTTTTAACCCCTAAAATTAGGGAGAAAACCCCTAAGTTGGCAACCCTGCTAGTCATATTACGTAAGTTGTTGTTGGAACATGTATTCGGATTTGTGTGCTTGACACCAGGGACCGCTTATAAATCCACTTAAAAGAAAGGACAAACACAACGGAGGGGGGGCAAATGCCTTGGGGGAAGACTTTTCTGGGTATCTAGCACGTATTCACGTTACATATGGGGAAAACCACCCAAAACTCCAGACCGCTATACTCCAGTTCAGCTTAACCTGACAGTACGGGGAAGGCTATGCCTTGTGTCCTTACGACCTTACAATATAGTTCGTCTGTATATGTACTACTATTTATGTTAAATTCGTCGGTAAAGGGGAAAAAAACATGTTTATATAATGAAAGCGTGCTCAATAATTTAATATTTCGCCTATATTTAAATGAAAATGTGTTTATTGTATCAACGCTTTGCTATCCAATAGCGTCAAAGCAAGTTTTGGTGGAATTTTTTAAGGAGCGAAGATCGTAGCAACCCTCCCCCACGCCAGAACGAGAAAATCCATTACATTCTCCGTTCTTTACTTCTTTTCTTCCTTATCTCCGCTTTCGTACGTCCGTAATAATGGCTACTGCCCTTGTATCGGATGATTATATTACGTTCCAACCGCATAAGGCTGGAAAACCGCTTAGAAGTTCCGCTAAGGTTATTGTCATGAATGTTTTCTGCAAGTTACGTAAGGAACATTTGAAATTTGGGTCCCTTTCAAACCGGGGGCCCTTAGCAAAGTCCCGATTTGCCCATGCTATAATAAGGCTCTGCATTCGGGCCATATCCCTTTCTTTTAATTATTACAATCTTTTTTTAAATTTTGATGCCTTACATTATATTACATCTTAATATATATATATAATGCTAATGTTCGTTTGTAAAGACAGGGTTTTCTCTATCACCACCAACTCGAATTATCTTCCCGTTGCGGTGGTAAATACCCCTTGCTCTCACGGTGAAATTAAGGGAGTTTGGTCGCGGTGGGTGGTTGTGGGTGGCGAAAATGTGAAAAAATATATATCTGTCCTTTACTAACTAATGAGAACTTCTGAATTTCAACTCTATTAAAATTTAATGTTTATCGTCTGTTGCCATATCAGCAGGAAAACTGAATCTCGAGCAATTATCGTCTGCGAACCATTTTACCTGAAACAAATTCAAGTTATTTTAACAAGTGAAAAAGAACAAATTATTTGAATATTCTAGAGTGTTCTGGTACTAGCAATTTCGATGCTAAAACTAGCAATGTGTTATCTATATATATATAAATGAAAGTTTGTGGGTATGTGTGTGTGTATGTATGTATGACGTTGAAAAAAACTCCAAAACCGTTGGACCGGCCACCATGAAATTTGGTACACATAAGTCTTTTGTCACAGAGAAAAGTTTTATGATATCCATTTTACTTTAGCTCGCCGCTAGGTGGCGCTACAGAACGTCGAATTCTATTCAACCGCTTATTATGAAAATACCGTTTGACCTATCTTGACGAAAATTGGTACGTATGAATATTTGAACACAGAGAATATTTTTACGCAATTCATTTTGATATAACTTGCCGCTAGGTGGCGCTGCAGAGGGTCGAATTCTATTCCGTTGGACCGCTTGGTATGAAAATACCATTCAACCAATTCTCATGAAAATTGCTATTTATGGATATTTGAACACGGAGAAGGTTTTTATGCTATTTATTTTCCTCTAGCTTGCCGCTAGGTGTCGCTGCAGAACGTCGAATTCTATTCCGTTCGACCGCTTGCTATGCAAGTACCGTTCAACTGATTTTGATGAGAATTGGGCGGACGGATATTTGAAGACGTAGAATATTTTTTCTTTATCCATTTTGCTGTAACTTGACGCTAGATGACGCTGCAGAACGTCGATTTCTATTCCGTTCGACCGCGTGCTATGAAAATACCATTCAACCGATTTTTATGAAAATTGGCACGTATGGATATTTGGACACGGAGAATATTTTTACACTATCCATTTTGCCATGACTTGCCGCTAGACGTCGCTGCAGTACATCGAATTCTATTCAGTTCGACCGCTTCCTATGCAAGTACCGTTTAACTTATTTTGACGAAAATTGGTACATATGGATATTTGAACACGGAGAATATTTTTGCACTGTCTGTTTTGCCACGACTTGCTGCGAGATTGCGCTGCAGTACATCGAATTCTATTCCGTTCGACCGCTTCCTATGGAAGTACCGTTCAACTAATTTTGATGAAAATTGGTACACACGAATATTTGAAGAAGCAGAATATTTTTACACTTTCCATTTTGCAGTAACTTGCTGCTAGGTGGTGCTGCAGAACGCCGAATTCTATTTCGTTTAAGCGTTTTCTGTGAAAATACCGGTCAACCAAGTTTGATGACAATTGGTACACATGGATATATAAACATGGAGAATATTTTTACGCTATCTGTTTTTCTATAACTGGGCGCAAGATGGCGCTGCAGCGCATCAACTTCCTTCAACCAATCGCCATAAAAATGTTGATGCTTACACATTTGAGCACGGAGAATATATTCTAACTATTCATTTAGCTGTTACTCACTACTAGATGACACTGCAGCGCATTAATACTTCAACTCGCCATTAGATGGCAATGCAACGCACCAACTTCTTACTTTAATTCGTCGCTTGATGGCGCTGCAGCATATAAAGACTGTTCAACTGATAGCTATGAAAACTGGTATAGATAGATATTCGAACACGGAGAATATTTTGGCGTTATCCATTTTGCTATAACCTGCCACTAGATGTCACTTCAAACTAATAACTTCAGGACTGTTCAACTGCTCCCAAGAAAATTAGTAAATATAGATGTTTGAACGAAAGGAACATTTTTGCCGCATCCGTTTAGGTATAACTCGCCTCCTGTACCGTTCAAATTGGTACACACAGATATTTGAGCACGGAGAACACTTTTACGCTATCTATTTTGCTATGACTTGCCTCTAGATGCTGATACAGCGCACCAACTTCAAAGCCGTTCGTCCGATCACCTTAAAAAATTGGTATACATACACATTTGAGCAGAGAGAATATTTTTTTAGTATTCATTTGGATGTACTCACCACTTAATGGCACTGCAGCCAGGGCCTGATTTACGGGAGGGCATTCGGGGGGAAGCGCACTGGCCCCCAAACTGTTCTTTAACTTTAAAAATTTGTAAATTTTGAAAAGCTTTCGAAAGAGGGTCCCCTAATTAAGCTTTTGCCCAGGGCCCCCAACTCGGCAAATCTGCCCCTGACTGCAGCACTTTATTATTTTAACTCGCCACTAGATAGCACTTGAGCAATCAACATCTTGATCGTTCAACTAACCTCTCTGAAAATTGGTATTCATACACATTTGAACACGGAGAATATTTTCGCGTTATCCCTTTCGCTTAACTCGCCCGTTGATGGCGCTGTAGCGTATTATTACTTTAATTCGCCACTAGATAGCGCTGCAGCGTATCTTGAGCGTTAAACTGTTTGCTATGAAAATTCTTACACATAGATATTTGAACATGAAAATATTTTGATGCTATCCATTTTGCAAACACTTCGACAGTTGATGGCGATGCGCCTAATCATCTTCTTGACCGTTCAAACGGTCGCCATGAAATTCTTTATGCATAATTATTGAACGCAAATAATATTTATGCGATAGAAATTTCGCTATATCTATTCATTATAATCAATAGTAATTAAAACAAACCGTAATATAAAAAAAGAATCCATTCATTCCCGTGCGAAGAATGGGGCATACAGCTAGTAAACATATAAATCAGGACTAAAACACATTCATTGTTGTTTTACTATGTTTATAAGACAAAAAACTAAACTGAATTTTCATGAAATAATATTTTATGAAATATTTGTAAATTTTTTAATTAAAACATTAAAACAAAAAAACAAAACGGCCCTGGGCCGTGGCCCAGTTGTCCCGTGCGTTAATCAGGCCATTTCCTTTACCCCTCCCCACCCATCCTTCGTAGTCATTTTACAGAAGATAATTCTTCTTTTAAAATAGTCATCGTTCCGTGACTTCCCTCCCTCGTTGGCGGCAGTGACGTCTACTCGGGGTTAGTTTTAACTTCGGGCGTAACTTTAAACTCGGGGCGTTGAAAAATGTAAGAGCCCTATGACCATCTTTGAAAGGAACAAAAAAGTTCAAGCAGTGTAGGGGTCGGTGCAGAAGAAAACTGGGTCCGTTTTGCGGCCCTTTCACAACACAATCAATTGAAACGGCCCTTCATTCGCATTTTACCCTGTATTTTAATCTGTTTTATCAATTATTTTAATAAAAAAACTGACTTATTAAAAATTGGCATGAAAATTCACAAAAATGGGACCCTACAAAAAATATCTGGATCGGCCCCTGAGTTGTGTATGTAAAACGATGAGAAGGGGATATTAGGATTAACCTGTTCACTCCCATCGTTTGCAAAGATACTACGATGAAGATTCTCTTCAGTGCCTAGCGTTATTTCTCGTCCTGCTGTCTTTGAATGCAGTCAGTTGGTATGTGAACATCTGTTTTGAGAAACAACACTGGCAAAGAATAAAAAAAAATACCGTTGTGTTTTTATAACGATGAGAGCGAGCAAGTTCGACTGGGTTTCAAAATTTAAAAAGAATGACTAGCACCTATGAAAATCCTGAGCACGCGTTTAATAGTATTTTAATAATGTGAAAAATAATGCCCTAGAAAATTAGATAAACTCCTTTTAAATTTTTAACCAGGTATGGGCAATCTTTGGTAAGTTTCGGGCCAGATTTTAGGGTGTTAGCGAAGTCGCGGGCCGTATAATTGTGAGTTATATGAGATTTTCAATGGTTTATAAGCGTTCTGATATGTTCCGCTGGCCGGATCAAAAGTCCGCCCCTTCCGCCCGCGGGCCGGAGGTTGCCCATATGTGTTTTAAAGTCTAATTTATGATGCACGTAATTTAGTTACCAGAACACTGCCTTTTCATGCTAGTGAGATAGGGGCAGGGTCGACCATTCTCAATTCCTTTTAATTTTTCTTTTCTCAGCACAATGCAGTGCTTTAGACGCCTTATTTGTCTCGAGAAGCATATTTTACTGGCACATCGATGCAAAAGATGCCTGTTTCAATATTGCCACATTCCGGGGAAAGAAAGGAAAAAGCATTCCGAGTTTCACAGTCCAGTCATTTAAATTAGAGGATTTTCTTACGTTCTTTGTTTTTCTTTCTCATTTTCTTTTTTGACTGGACTTGCACTGCAATAGAAAACGCCGAAAAAAATAGCAATTGTTTAAACTATTTTATATTTAAAAAAGAATATGCATATTAACCCGTAAGAACACGCGTCCCAGTCACATTTTTGCTTTCAAAAAGGAGAGACATTTCTCAGAACAATTCTGGCCTCCTCGTACCTTTCACGGGGAAGGTCAAGAAGGGGTGGTTGAAGCAATGCCGTTCCTTTCTTATCACCCCTAGAGAGTAAATACTCCCACACGTGTACGTACTAGAGCAGCATTAGTACGAAGGACGGGCGATAGATCGCCAAATAGGGCAATTAGTCAAAGAGTACAAGGGAGGAAGACCAGAAAGGGCGCACGAATACTTGACAAACGGCGCAATAAGGCACTCGTACCGGTGCCGTGCTCGTAGCGTACGTGCTCATAGCGTACACCCCATCAAGGGTGCTTGTAGCGTACATGTGGTGCTCGTAGCGTACATCTCCCCCTCCACTTGTTTCCGTTCTCACCACAGCAAATCCGACTAAATGTAGACCTACTTTAGTAGCGGCCATTTTGGTCCACAAAATCGTAGTTTAGAAAACAATAAAATATGGGGGAAAAACCACCTTCTTGCAAGAAAATTGAGTTGCTGGCCATCCTATTGCTGTTCTCTTGTTTAAAGGTGTGCAAGCAATCTGTGTATATAATATATTATACTAGAAACTTCTTAAAATGATAAAAAACCATCATTTAAAAATATATTGCTATTTAAACTATTAATTTTTCTATCTGTATAAATAAATGCCTTCTTGCTGCGTTCCCGGCTGAAAATCAAGCTATCAGAAAGAAGAAAATGTAAAAGTGTACAGGCATTAGGCGGTTTTACGGGGGGGGGGGTAATTACCCCTCCCAGGATTTTGAAAACGAAAGTGAAAAAAATAATTCTGCATAGGAAATTCACAATCGCGAATTACAGCGCCCGAGCCCGTCTCATTTTAGTAGGGGGGGGGGAAACAATTTTGATCGATGGGGTCGAAGATGCATGGTTATTATTTTTGGGATTTACATACTTCATCAATTATATGATTAATTAAACACTTATTTCACATTTGATGATTGATTAAACATTTTATTCACATATATGAAGTGTATTGTGCAGTCAAAGGTGACCCTTTTCCTCTCTATGTCCCCCGGTAGTCACTCCTTCTCTGAGGCACTGAGTTTATATAAATTATAAAATAAATGGGGGGGGGTTATATAAAATTATAAACTCCCTCCCAGACTGCAACTGTAGAACCGCCCTTGTATACAGGTTCCCGCAAGATGAACAAAGAAGGGCGGAATTAATGCGTAGTATTCCTAGAAATAATTGGACGCCAAACAAAAATGCATATGATTGTATATTGTATAAGATCTTAAATTTATCTTATAAAGCTTAAAAAAAATATTTTTAACTTTTTACATTATAATATGAATACTTTTTACTAATTTAATGGCAATTTGGTAAAGAGCTGAAGTATGTAGATCTAGGGTTCTGGCCTACAGCGCGACTGTTTTCAGTAGTTGTAACCTGAATAAGCGCTAGAACCCCTCAAAAAGTTCTCCGCTCAAGGCATGCCTTAAGCAGGCAGCCCTCATGTAGATCTGCCTTAAACACAAAATCAAAATAACTCACATGATAACTTACACTGAAAGTAAAAAGTTTTATAGTTTTAATATTAAATAAAAATCATTATTTCTTCCAGCCCTATACCCTATTAGAGAGGGTGTCTTACAAGCACAGACCTAGGGTTTTCTTCTTTAAATATTGATCTTAGACATATATAATTAATTACAAAGTTACTTTATGGTGTCGAATAAAATTTTCAGGAAATTAAATGTAAGTAAATACAAACTTTTACTTTTTATACAGCCCTCTTACACAAATTCCCAATAAATAAAATATACTCCCTAGCATTAATGAGGTGATGTAGAAAGTTTAAGCTTTCTCATCAGAAGGCTTACAGATGTTCGATCAAAGTCTGTGAGGTGCAATAAGCTTTTCGATATCAAAAATAGTAAACATATAATTATTAAAACTATTCAAACAAAGCTAATTAACTATTAATTTTAATCACAGTTATATATACCCAATATTTTACATTTTAAGAAATGAATTTTAAATCATTTTAAGCCAGTTTCCTTCAAAAAGTCTTGCTGTTTTTTTTTTCAGCATTTAAAAAGTTGTCTAAAAACATTTCAATTACACTAACATTTAATTTAAAAAAGATTTTTTAAGAGTTGTTTTTGACTTATTAATACCATAACTTAATTTTTAAAAAGGCATCTTTAAAATAAGAGTACCAATGTTTAAATTGATTATTTTCAGAAATAAAAATATTATATAAATATATATACTTATAAATCTTCCTTATTTTAAAATTTATTATTTAAAAACAAAGAGCTAACAAGAAAAATTACCATGAATCAGAATAAACTCTTGCACTTATAAAAAGAAAACCAGTAATAATAATCCATAGCTCAACGCTAGGTCTCCCTCAATCCGATCGAGCACAGTAACCTAGCAATTCAGTAGGTTTGGGGGGGGGAGGAGGGGGATTCTGGACACTGAAAGACATCGATATATGATTATTTTTACAGGTGTTCCGGATATCCGTATCCGTATCCAGGGATGGAAAAAAAATATCCGGATCCGCATTTTTTTAGCGGATCTTTTAACGATATTTCAGAATAAATGAAAGAAAGAAAACAAAATTATTTCGTTATTATTTATTTATTTATTTTTTATAATTAAACATAACGTGTTTACTTGCGTAATAGTCGCCCTCGCATAATAGTTTCACCCCCGTTTTGAAGCAGACAAAATTTCTAAAAATATTTTTCCTCTAGAAAAGCCGCAGTCACGTATTCGACATTTATGTCTATAAAAAAATATTACTATAATAAAAATATTACTAAACAGAAAAATGCCTCTTTTTGCGTCTGAGATACCTTTTGTTTTACTTTAATGTTTTATAGCCAGCACTGTTTTTGATATTTGAAGCTCTATCCAGTATTCGAACATGCTAAAAGACATTCTGAAATATACACCGCTTGATACATTTTTTTATTTTAAACACTTCATTATAATTCCGAATCGGCCGTAAAACAGTTCCTTAAAAAAAAAAAAAAATACAATGACTTTTTCTTGACTTGATTTAAACTTCACCTTATTTGTTCAAAATAAATAGTAGTAGTGAAATCTACAATTTTGTGGACTAAAATGGCCGCTACTAAAGTAGATCTATATTTAGCTGGATTTGCCTTTTTATTTCTTCTTTTTAATTATTACTGTGGTGAAAACAGGTGGCGGCGAAGAAGTACGCTACGAGCACCACATGTACGCTACAAGCACGCTTGATGGGGTGTACGCTATGAGCACGTACGCTACGAGCATGGAACCCTGGTACCTTTCCACGCACTGTCAGGTTAAGTTGAACTGGAGTGGCAGAACCCTGCTCCCACTTGAGCCATCTACCAATGTCAGTGGCTTTAACCGGGGCCTTCGCTAAGCAACGGGCCTGCTTATGAGTTGCCATCGCTAAAAATGAGTTTATCATTGAGGCCTGTTTTCCCCCGTCACAGTATTCTATTTTATTATTATAAGTATTATAAATGTTATATTATTTTATTATTTTAAAACAATTTTTTTATACTTTTGTCGTACTAAAGAACTTTGGATGTAAGTAATCGTTTTGTGAATCTTGCGCCATTTTCTTTCATGAAAATTTATCATAAAATTCGAACATTTTGCTCTGAATGTAAAGGTAAGTGAACGCTTATAATGTATTTAGAAATTCTAAAAATATATATGTAAATCATGTTTAGTGAATAATTACTCATGTGTTATTTATAAATAAATTATTTTAATCAGAAATCGCATTACTTGAGTAGTTTTTATTCTTGTAAATAAGCATGACATTGTGATACTATTTAGACAATTTAATTTTGCCAGTTGAAAATGTTATTTATCAGTTATATATGCCTTGATTATGTGATTACGACTTACATCTGGTACAGTGCAGAAATACAGTAAATTATAAATTATTGATTTTTGCCCGTTTATACAGAAACTTCAAATGTAGTTAATATTTTGTACAAGCGTTCATTATGCTTGCTCAATTCCTAAGTTCGATTGAGAAAGCGACAAAAGAATAATATATACTACATGAAATGTCTTTATTAAAGAATAATTAATTTAGGGTTCGCGCTATAGAGCGTATGCCGAAAACACTGAAATGCGCTTTAATACATCATTTGTTAAAGATTAATCTTGAATTGTTTAAAATAACGTAGGAAATACGACTACGTTCATGAAATATTCATTATAAAAATGTCTTTCTCATTTGTGTATTTAGTTATTTTAAAGTATGTTTAATATATCTTCGGTCCCAGACAGCACATAAGCTTAAATCAAGCTTGACATTTCTTTGAATTTGACGCATTAATGCAAGCTTGACAGTTCAACTCATTCTAAGCTGGCAGCAAGCTTGCAGGAGTCAAGTAGAATTGTCAAGCTTAAATACAGCTTGATTTAAGCTTGGCAATTGCTACACGCCTGATTTTTCCTTTTTAAAGGAATTGATGGCGCCATCTGTGAAAGAGAATGGACATTAATTGTCTAGCGTCCTCAAATTTCCTGAAAGTTCGTAAAAGAAGTGTTTATTTTATTACCAGTGCCATATTACCGGCAAGGCAAACGGGGCAACTGCCCAGGGCCTACAGATTTTAGGGCCCAAAAATCTTACATCTTACACTTTTGTAGTTTTAAAATAAAATTACAAAGGATAAAAAAAAATTCAGAAGTTAAATAATTTTTTTAATTATAAAGTATGAACAATGAAAATAATTCAAATTTACATTTGTATAAATTAATTTAAACTTATTTTTAATTCTTCGAAATGCTCTATATCGATATAGCATACCAATATGTAGGAAAATAACTAACCACATTTGTAAAGAGAATTTTTAGCGTTAAAAAATAGCAAAATTTTTCAATTATTTGTTATTATAAGAAATATTTACAAAAATGACTAAAGTGTTTGTATTCAATACATGTTATGTTAGCAACTGTGATATAGCATTTCGAAGTAACGTTTAACTATCTGTTTCTTTGATTTCAGATTACTTAACACAAAATTTGTGTTAAATAAGTAAACCCATTCTATATTTCCAAATATGAAAATTCTTCAAAAAAAAATACAATTATACTACGAAATTGATTTCAAAATCAGTCGTTTGTCTCGATTTTGGCCAGCGGCAGTATTGCTCATGAGTGTTGCAAAAGTTTTAAAACATGTGTTGCTCTTAAGTTTATATTATGTTTATTTCCCTATTATAGAGTCTCTAAATCACACGTAAAATTATTTTAATTTTGATGCATCCCATGGAAAAATAAATAACATATCGCCCTCTAATCAATCTGTCCAGAAAACCGCTTAATAATTCACTTCAAACTTTAGTCATAGTTGCACAAGGCTCCGGTGGCTGAATGGATAACGCGCTCGGCTACGAATCGAAAGGTCCCGGGTTCTATTCTAGCCACGGACACTCGATGGAAACAGATTAAAATAACTTAAAATTACAGCATAGAGGGGGAAAATGCGCGGAAAAATAAAGTATGTGGGGCGCGTTCGCCAGCGGGCGCCCCGTGTATTTAGAAAAAAATTTTTTGGAAATTTTTTAAAGCTTGAAATGTCAAGCTTGATGTGTCAAGCTTAATGCAAGCTGGGCAAGTGTAAACTAGAACACTTGATTCAAGCTTGCATCAAGCTTACACGCCTGGAATTTTCAAGCTTAATTCAAGCTTATTGACTTGATAAATCAAGCTTGCTGCAAGTTTGCTGTGCTGTCTGCGGTATATGTTGTATATGATTATTAATCATTGACATCACTAAAACTTAACTGTGAACTTTATTAAGTATAACACACAGTTACATCGTAATACCAAGCATTACATTCACGCTACAACTGCGCACATGGTTTTTCTCCGGCACGGTTGCAGTCGGAAGTTGAAGTCGTTTTGTAGCAGAGAGCAACACCTCCTTCCCACTTAGCTCTAGTCCCTATACCTTGCCGGTAACCTTATCGTACGTGAAGGACGACTAGGGTATCCTGGCGGGATAGTTTTTCCACCCTGTAAACACTCCGAAGCTGTTGGTGCTGAATTTGGTTGATCATTAGGGGAGTTGGCCACACTTGCTTGTGGGTCAAGTACTGGGGGCACGTTATCGCTTTCCTGTCCAGTTACTTCCCACCCTGGACTTTGTATATCATCACTACTTTTGCCAACAGGAGGATCCTGTCTGGAGCGTAACTGATCAACATGCCTCTCTGCCATAGAACCATTAGGAAGTTCAATTGCATGCATCTTTTCTCCCATATCACTTCTGATTACTCCTGGAATCCACTTTTCCCCCTTTCCATAATTCCTACAGTATATGTTCTGCCCAATCTCAAAACTTCTACTGGAGGTTGGGGTTAGTTTGACTGGAGCATGCACAAGATCTAGCCGACAACGTATCTGTCTCCCCAACAGAATTTCTGCAGGCGACACAACATGCAGGGTTGGGGAGTCCTCCTAAAGTTCATTAAAATCATGGATAGCCTAATGCTCACTGACTCACCTTGAACCTTTTTAAGTCTATTCTTAAAGAACTGCACAGTCCTCTCTGCCTGACCGTTCGAAGAAGGTTGATAAGGTGCTGTAAATAAGTGCTTGATTCCATTCCTATTAACAAAAGCTTCGAATTCCCCCGATCTGAAATTTGGACCATTGTCACTAACTATTGTTTCTGGAAACCCAAATCTTGCAAAGATTTCATAAAGCTTTTCTAAGGTTATAGAGGTAGTAGCTTTTTTAACTGCCATGGCCTCAATCCACTTAGAATGTGCATCCTGGACAACCAATATCATCTGATTGTCTATAGGCCCTGCATAATCTATGTGTATTCGTGACCAAGGCCGAGTTGCTGCTGGCCATGGCTGCAAACTTTTACTAGGCATAGTAGAATTTTCTACACAAATCTTGCAACTACCCACCCACTTCTCAATATCACTATCTATATTGGGGCACCACAACAAGGATCGGGCAATGCTCTTCATACCTGTTATACCCTGGTGGGCACTGTGCAACTCTTGTAGGATCCTTTTATACAAATTTTTAGGGATAACTACCCTATTGCCCCAAAGTATAATGTTCCCCTTCAACGGCGACTCAAAACGTTTCCTAAAATAAGGTAACAGGCTTTCATTCTCTAGATTACCTGAGAAAGCATTAATGCTTCAGGCCACCCATTCAAAATTAATTTAGACACCTTATCTAAAATAGGGTCCCTTAATGTAGCATCACCAATATCTGCCACTGATACTGGACCAAGCTCAATTCTCTCTATTAGTAATACCGTTTCCATTGGTAATAGTGGATCAATAGTGGAGTTACTTGGCAAGGGTAATCTGCTACATGCATCCGCATTACTATTTTGCACCCAGGTCGGTAGCGCACAGTATAGGAATATGCTGATAGTGTTAAAGCCCAGCGTTGAATGCGGTCATTCGCCATGGCTGGGATATGCTTACGTTCTGAAAGAAGAGAAACCAGGGGGCGATGATCCGTATAAAGGACAAATGGCCGACCTAAAAGGTACTCTCTAAAGCGTGTCACCCCAAACACAAGGGACAGCGCCTCTTTTTCTAACTGTGCATAATTCTTCTCTGCTGATGAGAGAGTTCTAGATGCAAAATCAATTGGACGATCCTTCCCACCAATGGTGTGGGAAAGGACAGCACCAATGCCATAAGGAGAAGCATCACATGCCAAGGTCAATTCCTTTTCAGGATCATAGTGAACCAGCAATCCTGAATTACAAATAGCATCCTTTGCTGCTTTAAATGTAACTTCTTCTTTCCTAGACCATTGCCACGGGACTGATTTTTGCAAAAGGTTGTATAATGGGGCTAATTTAGTACTCATATCTTGCAGAAATTTAGAATAAAACGTAATCAGTCCTAGGAAGGATCTTAACTCACTGACATTTCTAGGTGTTGGAGTTTCTTTGATTGCATTGACTTTTTCATCTACAGGTCGGATACCATCTTTATCGATGGTGTGACCCAAGAAAATTAATGAATCACAAAGGAAACTACACTTTTCCCTTTTTAATTTTAATCCTGACCTCTTTAACCTACTAAGCACCTCCCTGAGATTGCACAAATGTTGCTCAGCTGAGTGCCCCGTAAAAATAATGTCATCCAAATAGACTGCTGTATTAGGAATCCCCGCCAGTAAGGTTTCAATTACTCTTTGGCAGATTGCAGGAGCTGACGAAACTCCAAAGGGCAATATAACATATTCGAATAATCCTATATGTGTATTAATTACAGTGAGTTTCCTAGATATCTCATCTAACTCTACTTGATTATACGCATCCTTCAAGTCTATTTTACTAAACTGGGTACCCCCAGCTAGACTGGCGAAAATATCATCTGCTTTGGGTAAGGGGTATTTATCAGGGTCAATGGCCAAATTTGCAGTTAACTTATAATCCCCACAAATTCGAATTGACGTTTTATCCCCTTTTAAAACTGGTACAATAGGGGCAGCCCATTCGGAATGACGAATCGGTTTCAATATACTAGCCTCTTGTAATCTATTAAGTTCATTTTTAACTTTATCTCTCACGGCAAAAGGTAAGGTTCTAGCTTTGTAGAAAGCAGATTTTACATCCTGTTTAATAATTAACCCAATTTGATAATCTTTAAAAAGACCTAAATCATTAGAAAATACATCAGTGAAATCATTTAACACATTTTGCATAGTAATATTAGACACATTTAAGCAAAAATTCAATGGCAAGATATTAAACATTTCAATTAAATTTCGACCACACAAATTTGGGTCCTTGCCCTCCACAACCAGCAGCGGTAGCTTCTGTGTTTTATTTTTGTATCTAATTTTACACACAAAACTTCCCAACACTGGGATGGCTTGACCAGTGGAAGTGGACAAAGCTTTATCCGCTGGCTGTAGAGCAGGACAGCCCAATCCGTTGTATGTCTTAACCCATTTATGCCTAGTGTCCCTTTTTTGGGACGGCATTTCCGCTATTAGTCGAAAACGTTATTTATTTTTCCTAGCCTTTATTCATGAGTATTGAGCCTCAACTCTACAAAATATTTTAACATGACCCAGTAGGATGTTGATATTTCGATTTTTATGCATAATGATTTTAAAAGAAATCATCCTTTGTTCAAGAAATTGACATCAGAAATATATCTATTATTTCTGTTTTCAGTAAAAATCGAAGAAAGTCGCAAAAATATCCAGGTGTCAAAAAGATCGGCTTCTTTTTATCGTCCGCGACATCGTTAGCTTCAAAGTCGAGCTCCACATATTGCGCCCACGATTCGACTGACGCGTCGAAGTTTGAAATTCGTCCGAACGAAGCCATCTCTTTTACTCTCCTTTTTCTGTACTCGTCGCCAGTTAATATATCTTCGGTATATGTTGTATATGATTATTCATCATTGACATCACTAAAACTTAACAGTGAACTTTATTAAGTATAACACACACTTACATTGTAATACCAAGCATTACATTCACGCTACAACTGCGCACATGGTTTTTCTCCGGCACGGTTGCAGTCGGAAGTTGAAGTTGAAGTCGTTTTGTAGCAGAGAGGAATACAGCTACATGAGTAGTGGATGCAGCAATGTTAAATATCCACTTGTGAAACTAAAATAAGCAATCGTGAATCATGAGAGTAAGCGCTACTTTGTTTTTCCTTCAAATTATATGCATCTATTTTCTTAATGTCAATATCTATCATAGCAAACAAATTAATCATGAGTTCGTACTTGAATTAGTAACACAATTGCTACTTAAAACTACATTAAATAACGTTTGAAAGCAATGGAAAGCTTAAGAAATGCCTGATGTATACGTGAAGACTCGAGCATCGGTAGGTCTCTTTGGATGGCTCATCAAAATACACGCGCAGGCCCGTTACTAATTGCGAAGGCCCCGCTTTAACCTAAGGCGACCATATTTCTAAACAGTCTTTTGGGGACACATCAAGCATTGTCCTCGAATCCAAGGAAAATTTGAGGACACCAGAACATATTTTTGGGGACATATTCGGGGACACAACATATTGTCATATATACCAGTTCCAGTGTACCCATACTTTAAATCTTGACTGACTTTGATACTTAAAAATGAACTCTAATAGCTCTTTATATCAATTGTGTATTCTTATTTCTAATAAATTAATGTAGTAAAGTATTTCATCCATTCATAAATATTTATTTAAACCAGAAGTATGAAAGGAACATCATGTTCAAATATTGCAATTTATTCAAAATTTAACTCTTGGTATAGTATTTGTATTTTTCAGAAGACATTGCTTTTTACATTGGATCATTTTGTGATAATTTTTCATGAAACGTTGTACACCCTCTAAACAGTGGCGTGCCAAGCAAGGGCTTTTGGCACCCGGGGCGGACATTCATTTTGTAACCTCTCCCCTCCCACGAGCAGTTAAAATTCGTTTTTTTCCCTACTAAAATTAAAGTACTATAACAAGTACAGAAACCTCCCGAATTGGACACCCCCATCATTTCGACACTTTTCAGAAGAACGAAACGTGACCATAATATTTACATTGCATCCAACCTCCATACTTTGGACATCTCCTTGTCTCGGATGTTGGGCACCCATAAGCCGACTTAAGTTGAAAATCAAACAAAATGCACCAAATTTTACAAAGAAAACCGACAACCTTTTCCAGTTACTCAAAAAGCAAAAACCGGCTTACTATAGGTACAATGTCAACTGTATTCTCGACATTGTTTTTTCTTTTAACGATGAAATAATTTTCTCAACCTCCCATGTCATACAGTTTAAAGCCATAACTTCAAAAATCAAAGGAAAAGGAAACGTAAATCAAGAAAAAAATGACGGTGGTTTTATATAGAATAAACTAGCCATCTAGGAAGCTTCAAATAGTCTAGACATTGTCCACTCACACACAGATTTCTTGAAGTTACTAAAGTAGATGGCAATATTAATGATACGAATATGTAGGGATCCAGCCTCTGTTCAACAGTTCTATAGTATTTAGGATATACCCCACTCCTCGGAATTTGAATTTCTATTAAAACTTAAAAATTCGAACCTCTTATTAGGACCAGACGTAAATGCTATACCTAAAAGGAATAACGATATAAATGCCCTGGACTGCCTAAAAAAGTATATGCGTGTACTAGGAATACGAATACATTAACGTAAGTGATATTTATAAATTGGAAACGAAAATTACGAGCGATAAAGTAAAAAATTAAAGATTAAAATAAATGGAAATTACGAATTATTTTTAATCGCAAAAAAAATAGGTATGTTCTTTTTATTAATTATTATTGTGATCTTCCCCCCCTTTTTTTAAAGAATACATTTGCACAATTTGTATTAAAAAGTAATAAAAATTATAATTTACTTTTATCAATTACATACTAATAGAATCAATATTCAGCCTTTCATCCCTTAAGTGAGTCGATAAAATGAGGATCAAGCTTTCTTGGGAAACACAACACTGGGGGCCCCGCGTCAGGCTGACTATCTGACCGGGGGATGTGCTACTGCATGCCAAACCCCATGGTCTCGAAGGCATGGTTGGTTATCGCAGGCATTGGCCCACTAGGCCTGTTGTGCCACTGAGTTTAGTTTTAGAATCAATATTTATTGATTCTAATTGTTATGTCATAATAATAATAATAATTCATCTTATTATTATGATATAACAAACAAAATAAATCCACGTTTGTGGGTAAATCCGTAAGTTGAACACTTTTCAAGAAAACCACAAGTGTCTAACTTACAAAGGTGTCATTGTACAAATTAGTAAAAAAAAAAAAAAAAAAAAAAAAAAAAAAAAAAAAAAAAAAAAAAAACGACTTTAAACAATAATCTATCTACATGGAATAGGACTTTTCGTCTTCTTAGAAATGAAAAATTTTTAGTATCTACCCATTTCATGCTCTAAGGGAGCCTTAACGACAATTATCTCTCTGTCTGTGAAGCTATTTTTGTTCGCGCATCACGCATAAAATGCTGGGTCGAATTTAACCCATTTATGCCTAGCGTCCCTTTTTTGGGACGGCATTTTCGCTATTAGTCGAAAACGTTACTTATTTTTCCTAGCCTTTATTCATGAGTACTGAGCCTCAACTCTACAAAATATTTTAACATGACCAAGTAGGATGTTGATATTTCGATTTTTATGCATAATGATTTTAAAAGAAATCATCCCTTGTTCAAGAAGTGGACATCAGAAATATTTCTATTATTTCTGTTATCAGTAAAAATCGAAGAAAGTCGCAAAAATGTCCAGGCACAAATGGGTTAATAAAACGTTTGAGGATCATAAATAGTTACTTATTTTGAGCTATAGGTTATCATTTTTAAAAATTTCATTTGTTTATCACACTTTCACGGCTGGACTTAATTAAATGAAAGGATGCTAGGTTGTTACTAAACTTGAGCTCAGTTTGGTATCATGGCTCGGTATGGAAGATGCATAAAATTAAACATTGAAAATGGAAGTAATGCGTTTTAAATACACTAGTTTCCAAATACAAGGAAAAAAAAATAGCGATAACTCGCTCAAAAATAAACCAATCTGTATGAAATAGAAATAGGTTGTCAAGTTGCTGCTGAAAAAGAGTATGGCTGCAATATGCAAATTAGGGAAGAATTAATTTACTAGGAACAAAACACCTCATGTTTGAGATCAAGCCTGCGATTTTTGCTGCGACTGTAAGGCAAGAAATCGGAGGTGGGCGAATTCGTAACAATGCTTTCCTGACATCATTAGCCTGAAGAACTGCAATGAAGAGCTTTTGGGAGTCTAGAACTGGAAGCAAGACAAAATAAGACGGAAGCAGCTAGAAGGCTAAATGTCAGTTATTCAGTGGTTTATTGATTAGGCACCAATTTCTAACTACACCTCAGGCATCTAGAAAGTTCAGTCAAGGGCGGCCAACTGTTACGACCAGCGCCGCGATCGATATTTGTCATTATGTACACGAAGGAATCGAACGCAACTCCTATTTAACTCAGATCCTCCTTTGTTGCAGCCGTCATAAGGTTACTGTCAACGTCAACCGTGCGTAGAAGACTTCACGAAGGTAGTCTGTACGCGAGGTGACCAGACATTTGCGTGCCACTCACATCACGCCACAGAAGGGATCATTTGAAGTGGGCGCACAACATGTCCATTGGACGGCTAATCAATGGCGGGCTGTTCTCTTTACGGATGATTCCAAGTTTAGTCTCCAAAGCGATAGTTAGCTTGTTTGTTTGTTACACACAGCAGGCAGCCGACCCATTTCGGGTTTACGGCTATGCACCCTACCCGAGGAGACACCTCCCTAATTTTGAACCAAATTCCGGATGAGGGGCGTACAACCGGATTAACACCCCCAGAGGTATAATCGAGAACATAGGAGACTTTGGAGCCACGAACGGATTTTACGTGTACCAGCTCCCATTAGTGTACACGGACCTAACAGCAGTTCAGGCGAGACAGGTCATCACCCTCCCAAGAACCGACCGGAGTGGGTGCTACTTCACTTTCGGTGTTCTGATGGGTACCGAGCTTAAACCGACTGGGCCACCGTGGAGACCCAAAGCTATAGTAGGCGTTGTTTGATTTGGAGAGAACCTGGTACCCGTTATCATCCATCAGTCATTTGTGAAAGAGATGCATGTGCAGAAGGCAGTGTCTGTGTTTGGAGTGGGATCTCTTTGGGTGGACGCACAGACCTCCATCTTTTTCCAGGTGTAACCATGAATTCTCAGACTAATAAAGTTGGCATCCTTAATGTTTATGTGTGTCCTTCTGCCGGATCATTTCCTGCTTCAGGATGACAATGCTAAACCGCGCATGACTCGCACCGTAGATTATCTTCAGCAGCAAACAATTCAGCACATGGTGTGGCCAACTCGATCACCTGATCTAACTCCAATTGAGCATGTCTGGGATGTTTCAGGAAGACGCATAGCCGCTCTCAATCCTCCTCTGTAGTCCCTTTCCACGCTTGCCACTGCTTTGCAAGAGCAAATGGCTCTCCCTTCCAACGATACTGATAGATCGCATAATTGACAGCATCACGCATCACTGTAAATGCTGTATTGCTTCTAGAGGGGATCATAGTCTATATTGAAGTTACTTTTCCTAAACCAAACTGACATGTCCAATTTGTTGATTTTATTCATGTGCTAAAATTTGTAACACCATAAGTGCGTGGCAATTTCTTTTCGTGTTATTTTAATGCATACTATCTATTGTACACTGTGGGTCAGTTTCATTAAATTCTACATTATTAACTTTTCATTATTAACTTTGAGTAATCGTCAATTTTGTGATTTTTCCTATAATGACAACTAGTGTGTACTAACGTAAATAGTATACAAAATGACGTGTATTATTTTACTGCTCTCAATTTTGGCCACGCACCCCTTTTTGCTTCCTTGCCTAAGATTTTAGCAACGCCGTTGGCACTTACACACACTAAAGCATACCTTTAAAAGCTCTTTAAAGGCTCAAGTAAATCATTCTGATGCCAAATTAAATTGGTAGAGGTCATCTGACCTTTTGATGAGTACCGTCGCCTGGGAGGATTTGTGAGATATTTATTCCACTTTGACACCCCTTCAGATATACTATAACACTACTACACTACTACAACAGAAAGCTCACAAGAACATACAAACTGTACAGTTTGTGTAATTTTTATTGCAACCCCGAAGTTATTTCGTTGCGCAGTCTGTCAGCACCCTCTTCTTCAAGTTAATAATAATAGACTGCCGATTTACATCGGTTACATAGTTTAAATTATTTATTACATAATTCGTAGAAACGCCTTTTTTCTCCTAGCATCAGTATATTCATCATTTTATTATTTGAGTGAAGCGAGCGAAGTGGAAGTAAGATGTGTTTATAAGTATGATGTGACAGCACCTTATCACCTTCCTGCCCCCCCCCCCCCGCTTTCCCTGGGACACTGGTGTATCCATGTCTAAGGGCACCGGCAGGGTTTCATTCGGTGGAAGGGGGTAAAAAAAGGAACTTAAGTTCAAATAAAGACATTTTTTAATGAATTTAGTTCTATTTCCGCTTTCATTATCTGTTTTTCAAAACCCAAGCGGGGGGGGGGGTGTAAGTGCACGCACTTGCAGCACCCTTGTCCATGTCACGTGAAAAGAAAAATAATTGGCAAATCAAAATACTTTACTATTTGTACAAATGTACGAAAATGACACCCCCTTTGCTCTGGTAACCGGGGCGGACCGCCTCCCCCGCCCCCCCCCTTGGCACGCCACTGGCTCTAAAAAAAGTGCAAGAAAATTTTCGTACGTCAATTTCAAGCATGGTTCTTCATGAAAAGTGATTAATCATTAACAAAACTGAAATGGGAAATTTGGCTCATAGTCGGATACTTTATTGAATGTCTGTACACGCTACACACACAATGAAAACAAACGTTTTCAGAATTTCATTGTTTCTCAGAGTAGATGACGCTTTTAGTTGGTTTATTTTTCTTATTTCTTCAGTTTTTCTGAAACAAATAAACTAAACAGAAACTTTCAGGGACATTTGGGGACAAAGTATTTTTGGGGACAAAATAAAAAAAAGATCTATATTTGAGGACTGTCCTCGAATTTCGAGGACTTATGCTCACCTTACTTTAACCACTGTGCTATACATTGGTTATTACGTAAGTTAGTCCGATTTGAAAGTACGCTGATATATGTTCTGAGAGTTTCATGACAGAAACAAACGCACGCGTAGCGTTTTGCATTGCCTCCATGTTTTCTATGCGCATTGCGCTTAACCCATTTGTGCCTCGATATTTTTGCGACTTTCTTCGATTTTTACTGATAACAGAAATAATAGATATATTTCTGATGTCAATTTCTTGAACAAAGGATGATTTCTTTTAAAATCATTATGCATAAAAATCGAAATATCAACATCCTACTGGGTCATGTTAAAATATTTTGTAGAGTTGAGGCTCAATACTCATGAATAAAGGCTAGGAAAAATAAATAACGTTTTCGACTAATAGCGAAAATGCCGTCCCAAAAAAGGGACACTAGGCATAAATAGTTAACAGTATTTATATGTTAAAACAAACGCTAATTTTCATTCGTTAAAACTATTTAAAAAAAAAAAAGTTGTGAAAAGACATCGTCCATCGTCACTGTATGATAGCTCTATCCGAGCCACTGCGAAGACTTTTTTTAGGGGGGAGGCAGAGGTAGATAAACTGCCAAGTCAAATATCGATTTTTACCAACTTATTTATTTTTTTATCAACTAAATTACCAGCTTTTTCCTTTTTCAAACTGGGTTTGTGTAATTTTGCCAAGAGTACCAGATACAGGAAGTAAATTATAGTTTTTGTTAACATTTTCTTACCAAGTTTGCCATATAGATATCAAATTTTGCCAGGTTTAATAGAATTTTGCAAATGTCAAGGGCCTCTACATCCCTCCCCCCTTTAGAAAGGGCCAAAGCTGAAGCTACTGGAAAAACGGCATACTATTTTTTGAAAACCCCACTGCTTATTGTGTAGAAAATTAGATCATTCTTAATTAATAAAATTAAAAAATTCACTTTAATAATCGTCCTCAATTTTCGAGGACAGTCCCTAATTTCTGTTTTTGTTTCCCAATTTGTTCCCAAAATGTAAAAAAAGCTATTGGGAATATAGGCCCTTATTCAGGTAGATTTAGTAGCTACTAAACCTATTGTTTAGTTGCTAAATTTAGTAAGGTGGATTCAGATGGAATTTGGAGGCGGGGATACTAAACAGGTGACCAAAACAAGCTGCTAAAATCACGTGACCAAACAAGCTGCTAAATCACCGACTGAACAAACGTACGCCTGGAATAAGCGCTCTGATTGGTGTACTAGCTTCACTGTTAATCCCTCATTTTCCCCTTGGTGTTAGTCATGTGTTTAGTACACAGAGGTATATTCTGTGGAGGGGAAGCTTCCGTGGTCGAAAGCCACAATTTTGGCATCTAAATTTGAAAGCCTATAGAGGGCGCCCTATGATGAATAGGGTCCGGATCGGCGCGAAAAACGAAAACAAATAAATGGACGATGAATATGATATCACTGTATTTTATTTTAAACATAGCTACAAACTGAAAATAATGCATACACGAAAACAAGTTAAACGAACAAAAATGAAGCCGGGAGTGGAACTCGAACCCTCAAGTACCACGTTTATGGACGTGAGACCGTGGGACGTGAAAGAAATGCCGTTCATTCACCAGGTTAAAGCATCCCCTTGACTGATTTCATACAAGTTGGGACCGTTTAGAAAGACCCAAATGGAGGGCACCCCTCACCTCGGCCTAGATCCCTCGTGCAGATAAACGGTCTTGATTCTTTATTTGTGGGATTACGGACGATGAGCTACGCGTGGCTCTAGGCCGAGTGGTGGGGTGCCGTCCGTGGGGGTCTTTCTAAGGGGTCCTCATCCGCATTTAACGCTAATTTTCGGAGGAAACCACGAGAAACTCCGAACGGTTAGGTCGGCGTAAGCGATGTGTTAGGGAGCATGGGTCATTTCATACTATACTTTTACATTAATTTCAAAAACAGAATGTATTGATGGCTAGTTTAAATAATAAATGAAATATTAAGAATTAATAAAAGATTTATTTTTTTAAAATTTCGCTAAAATAAATATATGAATTACGATTAAGGAGTGGAGGTGTATCAAGATACCCGAATTCACGCTAATTTTCGGAGGAAACCACGGAAAACTTCGAACGGTTAGGTCGACGGACGCGACCTATTGATGGCTAGTTTAAATAATAAATGAAATATTAAGAATTAATAAAATGTTCATTTTTAAAATTTAGGTACAATAAATATATGATTCAAGATTACGGGGTGTTTGTGCATCAAGATAGCTCTGTTCAAATTTATGAAAATGGCTATTTTCATACTTCTTTGTCCAGTTTCCTACTAATGATAAAAAAGCAACTTCTATTTCAAAAATTCAAGTGGTACACGTGGGATCTAGGCCGATGGGTGGGGTGCCCTCCGTGTGGAAGGGGTCCTAAGGAGTCCTAACCCGTATTTACGCTAAGTTTCGGAGGAAACCACGGAAACTCCGAACGGTTAGTCCGGCGTACGCGGCATGGTTTCGAACGAGGCACCTACCGTCTCCCAGTTCAGAGCTCTATGCGCTGTGCCACTGGTGGGGCTCTTTGTGTTATGGCAAGGTTACGCATGGGCTAATCTGCTTAGGATATGAAATGCCTTGGTCGGAGGACTTTCTAAGGGATCCTTACGTTTGTTTAGATTAAGAGCTAATAGAATTGATTTATTACAGGTATTTTAAATGTTTAGTAAAGTGTTTAATTACTTTAAATTTATATATATATATATATATATATATATATATATATATATATATATATATATATATTACTTTTAAATATCTTATGCAGCAAAAATTTCCAAACTTCAAAGCTTCTTAAATGCATTTAAATGCAATCATGATGAAAAAATAACTGAATTCGAAGATCTACATTATCCATTCTCTAAGCCATATCCATTATTTTTTAATGTCAGTGCAGTAGATATTTTATTTAACAATGTACAATGGAAAAACAGGTTGTACAAGAAGATAGAAAACATTAAACAGGATGCGTAGATCAGAGCAGTTCGTTTTTGTTTGAAATGTAATGTAATGTGGTGTTATGACCAATTATCTGCGCAAGGGATCTAGGGAGGGGGATTGCTGTACGTGGGGGACTTTCTAAGGGATCCTAACCCGTATTAAAGTGAAGTTTCGGAGGAACCACGGAAAACTCCGAACGGTTAAGTCGGCGGAACCGACCTGGTTTTGAACCAGGCACCTTCCGTCTCCCAGTTCAGGAGCGCTATCAGTTCGGATATTGGCCGGGCTATCTTCCAGGGATGTGGATTGCCTTGGTTGGAGGAGTTATGATTTTTTCAATTTGCGATAGACGGCTGAAGTGTGAAGGTTCTGAGTTGGTCCCATAGCTTGGCTGTAGATCTAATGGTCTGGAGTTTTGGTAGGCTTTCTCCAGGTTTAACGTGAATATGCATTAGAACCCCTGGGAAAGTCCTTCTACCAATGCACCCCCATACTTGGCAGATCGCCCCAGCGTATCGTTGCCATAATCAAACAAAAAAAGAGTCTCGAGGGTTATCTGCCGCTTCGGAGGAGAAATTTTGAAGGGTACTAAAGCGAATTCACGTTACATCTGTAGAAAACCATCAAAAACTTCGGACTGTTACACTAACGCCACGCGAAAGGCTCGAACACGGTACCTTCACACTTCAGCCATTTACCACGTTCGATGTCTTTAACCACTTGGAATTGTGTGGCGTCCCCATTTTTTTAAATGCTCGCTATAGACGCCTAGAGCATTCATCAGTATGTTTTGTATTATAGCAAACCTGAACGAGGGACATCTGCCTACGGGAGTTGACTTACTTGGAGTGCGAGTACAGCGAGTATTCAAGTTACTTCTGGAGTTACACCGAGTATTCAAGTTACTTCTGGAGTTACACCGAGTATTCAAGTTACATCTGTAGAAAACGTACCAAAAGTTTAGACCGTTAGATCGAAAGCCACGCAGTAGACCCGGGCGCCAGACCTTCACACTTCAGCCATCTATAATAATATTCTACGAATCCAAATATGTTGTTATCATAAGAATAAAACATATAGAAACGTACAGTGCGCTGAAGGGTGAAAGCTCATCGTTTAGGCAAACGACGCGCTTGTCCATCTAACGGTATATAACAATATTTTTTTATTAGTTTGCACAATCTATGATGTGTTTTAAACAACAATTTTTATGTATTTAGTGTATCCATTGTGATAGAAATTCTTTGGGAAAAACAATAACCCGATTAGGATATGAAATAAAAGAATGTCGCTCAAAAGATAAAACTAATGAAAACGGAACAATTCTTGCACTCAAGGTGTGCCGGGACGGCCGAATAATTAAGGCACCTGACTTGAAGACCGGAACAGTAACATGGGTCCGTGCAGTTGTGTGTGTGTATGTGAATGTAGGCGGCTAAAATGAATATACTTGTATTTGTTGAAAACTTCAAATTCTATTAAATTGTTAACGGAATGTATTTCCCATGTTACATCACCGAGAGAGGTTCTCTGGTCCGTTCATGTACAACTGTGAGTTTGAACCCTACTCCCAACTTCTTTTTTCATTTAAATTGGCTTAATAATATATTTTAGAGTAAAGTTTGCTGGTATATTTAAATAAAATATAGTGATACCATATTCATCTTCCATAAAGTTGAGCTATTAGGGATTGCTTCTAGCAACAGTTATTAAATTAATACAAAAGTATTGTCGTTTCTTTCATTACCCAGACAGCACAGCAAACTTGCATCAAACTTGCAGCAAGCTTGATTTATCAAGTCAATAAGCTTGAATTAAGCTTGAAAATTCCAAGCGTGTAAGCTTGATGGAAGCTTGAATCAAGTGTTCTAGTTTACACTTGCCCAGCTTGCATTAAGCTTGAGATTTCAAGCTTGACATTTCAAACTTAAAAAAATTTCCCCCCCAAAAAAATTCCTAAATACACGGGGCGCCGAACTCGCCCCAAATATATAACTTTGCCACGCATTTTCCCCTCTACGCTGAAATTTCAATTTAATTTAATCTGTTTCCATCGAGTGTCCGTGGCTAGAATAGAACCCGGGACCTCTCGGTTCGTAGGCGAGCGCGTTATCCATTCAGCTACCAAGCTTCGATGGAGCTATGACTAAAGTTTGAAGTGAATTATCAAGCGGTTTTCTGGCCAGATTGATAAGTGGGCGATATGTTATTTGTTTTTTTTATTTTTCCATGGGATGCATCAAAATTAAAATAATGTTATGTGTGATTTAGCGATTCTACTAATAGGAAAATAAACATAATATAAACTTAACAGCAGTACACGTTTTAAAACTTTCGCAACACTCGTGAGCAATACTGCTGGCCAAAATCGAGACAAACGACTGATTTTGAAATCAAATTCGTACTATAATTGTATTTTATTTTGAAGAATTTCCATATTTGGAAATACAGAATGGGTTTACTTACTTAACACAAATCTTGTGTTAAGAAACAGATAGTTAAACGTTAAGAAACAGATAGTTAAACGTTACTTCGAAATGCTATATCTATATCACAGTTGCTAACATGTATGGAATACAAACACTTTAGTCATTTTTGTAAATATTTCTTATAATAACAAATAATTGAAAAATTTTGCTATTTTTTAACGCTAAAAATTCTCTTTACAAATGTGGTTAGTTATTTTCCTACATATTGGTATGCTATATCGATATAGAGCATTTCGAAGAATTAAAAATAAGTTTAAATTAATTTATACAAATGTAAATTTGAATTATTTTCATTGTTCATACTTTATAATTAAAAAAATTATTTAACTTCTGAATTTTTTTTTTATCCTTTGTAATTTTATTTTAAAACTACAAAAGTGTAAGATGTAAGATTTTTGGGCCCTAAAGTCTGTAGGCCCTGGGTAGTTGCCCCGTTTGCTTTGCCGGTAATATTGCACTGGTAATAAAATACACATCTTTTACGAACTTTCAGCAAATTTGCGGACGCTAGACAATTAATGTCCATTCTCTTTCACAGATGGCGCCATCAACGCTCCTTTAAAAAGGAAAAATCAACCGAGTATCAATTGCCAAGCTTAAATCAAGCTGTATTTAAGCTTGACAATTCAACTTGACTCCTGCAAGCTTGCTGCCAGCTTAGAATGAGTTGAACTGTCAAGCTTGCATTAATGCGTCAAATTCAAAGAAATGTCAAGCTTGATTTAAGCTTATGTGCTGTCTGGGTAAATTCAAACATATAAAATTTCAAACACCTTTTATTTTGTTCGTTAAGTGTGTTTGCGAGAGTTCATCGAGATCGAGTTTGGGCCAAGCTGGCCGGCTTTTGGCGTGTACGTAAACTTGTCTGTCCATGTGTTGTAATTTGTAGTTGGTGGTAAAGGGAGATGATCTTGAACTTGGAAAAAACTGAGATGAAGGCCATAAAATAGCCAAACATCTCGAAAAACTGTGTCTTTACATTGTCCAATCAAGATACATAACTGCAATGTGATAGACCTATCATCTCTATCAGTGGCGTAACCACGGGGGGAAGCCTCCCCCAACCCCCACGAAGAATTTTTTTCATACAAAAGGTATTTTCTTCACTCTTTAATCTCACGCACGTATACACAGACCTGAAAACCTCGCTCGGTGAGGTAACACGGCAAATACATTCCGTTCACAATTTAATAGAATTTCAAGTTTGCAACAGCTACAAGTATATTCATTTTAGTCTTCTACATTCACATACACACACACAACTGCACGGGGCCGTGTTACTGTTCCGGCCTTCAAGTCAGGTGCCTTAACCATTCGGCCGTCCCGGCACACCTTGAGCGTAAGAATAGTTCGGTTTTCATTAGTTTTATCTACAGAGCGACATTCTTTTCTTTCATATCCTAATCGGGTTATTGTTTTTCTCAAAGACTTTCTATCATAATGGATACACTGAATACATAAAAATTCATGTTTTAAACCAATCATAGATTGTGTAAACCAATAAAAAAATATTGCTATGTACCATTAGATGGACAATCGCGCCGTTTGCCAGAACGATGCGCTTTCACACTTCAGCTCCCTGGAAATAGTAGATGGGCGAAGTGTGAAGGTCCCGTGTTCGTGTCCCATCGCGCGTCCGTCGAGATAACCGTTCGGAGTTTTCCGTGGTTTTCTCCGAAATAGCGTAACTACGGGTTAGGACCCCTTAGAAAGACCGCCAAGACGGGCACCCCCCCTTGTGTTGTCCTTTTGTCGAGGATTTATAAGTGGACTTCGAGCCAAGCACACAAATCCGACATGCATGTTCACAACAATAACAACACACTTCAGCCGTCTACTATGCTCTTCGCCTTTTCCATTCGTCCATTGTGGCCCCTGAAAAAGAAATGAATCATAAAATTCTTGCTTTAAAATGTAACAAATATGAATCGTATGTTCAGGCACAGCTCTCAGGCACAGACCTGAGACCCTCGCTTAGCATGGTAACGTGGCTAATTCTCCAGTAGCATCGCCCAACTTAACAATTTCATAGAATTTGGAGCTTTCAACAGATACATATACCGTCAATTCCGGTTATTCTCTGGGGACGGGCAAATTTCGTTCACTATATCCGATTTTTCTTTATGTAGAACAATAAATCTTAAGGCAAAACAGGAAACTAATATTTTATACCCATGCTGAAGTTTATTAAGTAAATCAAAAATAACTGATCGCATTTATGGTTAAAGAAATATTTATTAAGTAAAGTAAACATAATAAATTCCATTTATGAAATGAATGTGCATTCCATTCAGTTGGCAAAAGGTGTTGTCGCTTTTAACCTGTGATATTACTGCGTTTGTATGATAGCGGCAACGCTAAGGTAGGACGATCCGCCAAGGATGGGCGTGCCTTGGTAGGAGAACTTTCTAAAGGGTTCTAACGCTTATTCACCCGTTACATGCGAAGAAAACCTACAAACTCCAGATCTTTAGATCGACAGCCGCGCAATGGGACCCGAACCCGAGACCTTCACACTTCGGCCAACCTGTGATATTACATCGGTGATAGAAAATGAAATCGTCCAAGGTCAAGAGCAAAATTTCAGCTTTTGGTTCACTTTCAAAAGTACCCTGCTTTTGTTAGAGAATGCTTTTAAAGATTAGAATACATTACAACATTGCATACATTTATGATTTCCCTTGTTTATTATCATTATGTCACGCACACAAGCATGCGCAACCGTAACGTTCCGTGTTACCTTTCTGGTCTTCAAGTCTAGCGCCTTAACCATTCGTCCACCTCGTCACATTTAACTCCGTCTAATGAAAATGTCGTTAGTAAATGGTAGGCCGGAACTCGGGACCTTCACATTTCAGACATGGCTCTGAGATGCTAGATAGGACCATAAGGCTAGATAGGCGTCTGGAGAAAATAGACCAAAATTTATTAGATCGACAGCCGAGGCGTAAACCGGAACACTGAACCTTCTCATTTCAGTCGATTACCATGGTCAGTGTTTCAACTACTCGGCCACGGCTGGTCCAGAAAACAAAATCTATAAAATTCTTACATTAAAATATTGCAAATGTTAATCCTATGTTCAGGCGCAGCTGGTGTGATGGTTTGATCAATGCTACACTGGGGCGATCTGGCGATCTGCATAGGATGGGTGGGGGGTCTTGCTAGGAGGGCATTCTAAGGGGTTCTAACGCGTATTCACGTTATATCTGGAGAAAACCGGTCAAAACTTCAGACCATTTGACCGACAGCCGCGGGATGGGACCCGAAAACGTAACCTTCACACTGCAGCCATTTTCAGTGACTTAGACACTGTACCGTGGTGGAGCTGACACAGCTCCTTTGAAACTAAAAACGTGATGGTGAAAACTTGGGTAATATTCTGTAATTGTTAACGACTGTCTTTAGAATAAAAATGTACGAGGAACAATAGCGATCATGGCCTATCACATTGAAATTATATATTCTATAAACTCTCACAAAAAACACACAAAACGAACAAACTAAAAGTGGTTGAAATTTTATGTTTGCTTTCAACGAAAAAACAATATTTTCGGTTACAAGTAATAACTGTTGGGAGAAGGGATCCCTAACTGCTTAACTTTATGAACGATAAATATGATATCATAGTACATTATATAAAACATAGGAAGAAACTCCACCTTAAAATAATACGTATTACTAACAGAACAAAAAAGAAGCCGGGAGTGGGATTCGAACCATCAAGTACCATACACATGGACCTGAGACCCTCGCTCGGATTAGTAACACAGGTAATTCACCAGGCGAAATCCATCATTAACAGTTTCATAGAATTTGAAGCTTTCAACAAGTACATTTATTTAATTTCCTACATTAACATTCACACCATATTCAGTCTACAAACACACATACTACATTCATACACATGCAAGCGCAGCTCTATGTTCCGTGTTACCGTACCGGCCTTCAAGTCAGGTGCCTTAACCATTCGGCCATCCCGGCATGTTCCCTTACCTCTATTTGAGAATCTATTAAAAATGTCGTTGGTTTTGTTTAGGCAAAGAACGCTATGGGTTATCTGCCAAAGGGAGAAATGCCTTGGGGGCAACGGATTTACCCGTTAGTGAAATATTTTTACTAAAACCGTCATAATGAAGTACAGTAAAGCCATTTACAACTCCAAGCTCTTACCCGAAGGCGTGAATCGTCGAAATCTGTATATCTGAATTAATACACTCCATTTATACAGGTAAATAACTGCGTATATTTGGCCTAAGTTATACTTTTACTGATTTACCACGCATGTTTAAATATGTTATGTAGATTATTTGTTTTATAATGCTGCTTGCAATGTCATAAAAAAATCCTCCTTATTGATGTTTATTATGAGAAAGCAAGAATTAAAATTGCAATTTAACTTTCATGATCATTGCTGTGTTACTGTTTTCATAAATTAAAACCTGCTCATTAATTTCTACAATTAATATGTTATATTTTTATGATAACAAAATAGTTGGATTCGTAGAATATTATTATAGACGCCTGAAGTGTGAAGGTCTGGCGCACGGGCCTACTGCGCGGCTGTCGATCTAACGGTCTAAACCAGTGTTTCTCAACCTTTAATGGCTGACGGCACATTGAAAATATCTAGAAATATTTCCGGCACGCCTGAACATAAAAATTGCAAAGGTTATGTGATACAAAAAATTGATGAATATAAATAACTTTAAAGAATTTTTTTTACCAATAATAATAATAATAATAATAATAATAATAATACATTCAATGTATATCCTGTTCAGCCTGTTTTTGCATGGGTCTTGCTGCAAACAGCTGTTTCAAAAATTGGCAGAACGGTTTTCCATGCTATGAAATAAAAGTTTCGCTCTTCTTGGTGTATAGCTTACTGAAAGTGAACAAGACAGGACATAATAAATAGAAAATGTCACATTGCTGATATGACACCACGCAGTTTTAATAATTTTTCAAAAGCCCTGGCGGCACATTAGACTATATCTCACGGCACATCAGTGTGCCGCGGCACACAGGTTGAGAAACACTGGTCTAAACATTTGGTCCGTTTTCTCCAGATGTAACTTGAATGTCAATTCCTGTAAGCAGATGTCCCTCGTGTAGGTTTGCTATAATACAAAACATACTGATGAATGCTCTAGGCGCCTATTGCGAGCATTTAAACAAATGGAGACACCACAAAATGCCAAGTGGTTAAAGCCATCGAACGTGCTACATTTCTGAAGTGTGAAGGTACCGTGTTCGAGCCTTTCGTGTGGCGTTGGTGTAACAGTCTGAAGTTTTTGGTAGTTTTCTACAGATGTAACGTGACTACGCTTTAGAACCCTTCAAAAATTTCTCCTCCGAAGAGGCAGATAACCCTCGAGTCGCTTTCTTCGTTTGATTATGGAAACGATACGCTGGGGCGATTTGCCGAGTATGGGGGGGGGGTGCCTTGGCGCATGGACTTTGTAAGGGGTTCTAACGAATATTCACATTAAATCTGTAGAAACCTTTAAAAACTCCAGACCATTAGATTTACAGCCACTCTACGGGACCAACCCAGAACCTTCACACTTCAGCCGTCTATCTTAAATTGAAAAATTCATAACTCCTCCGACCAATACCTGGAAGATATCCCGACCAGTATCCGAGCTCATACCGCTCCTGAACTGGGGCCTCGGCACAGTGGTTATGCCACTGAAAATGATAGACAGCCGAAGTGTGAAGGTCCCGGGTTCGGTTCCCATCGCGCGGTTGTCGGTCTAACGGTCTGGAGTTTCGGTAAGTTTCCTCCAGATGTAACGTGAATACGCGTTAGAACCCCTTAGAAAGTCCTCATGCCAAGCCCCCCCCCACATCCTTGGCAGATCGTCCTAGTGTAGCGTTGCCTCATTCACACAAATCAATCCTGAACTGGGAGACGGAAGGTGCCTGGTTCAAAACCAGGTTGCGTCCGCCGACCTAACCGTTCGAAGTTTTCCGTGGTTTCCTCCGGAAATTAGAGTAAATTCGGGATAGGACCCCTAAGAAAGACCCCACGGGGGCACCCCACTCCTCGGTCTAGAGCCTACGCCTAGCTGATCGGACGTAATCCCACAAACAGACAATCAAGATCGATTATCGTCACGAGGGATCTAGGCCGAGGTAGGGGGTGCCCTCCATTTATTTCATTCTAAAAGGTCCCAACTTGTATGAAATCAGTCATCGGGATGCTTCAGCCTGGTGAATGAGCGGCATTTCTTTTACGGCGAGGGTCTCACGTCCATAAACGCGGTACTTGAGGGTTCGAGTTCCAATCCCGGTTTCATTTTTGTTCGTTTAATTTGTTTTAGTGTATGAATTATTCTAAGGTAAGGTTTGTAGCTATGTTTAAAATAAAATGCAGTGATATCATATTCATCGTCCATTTATTTGCGCAATTGGGGATTGATTTCCTCTCCCAGCAATGATTGCGTCTACCAAAAGTATATTATAGTGTTTTATACATCAAATTCAAAGAAACAAAATTTACACAAGTTTTTAGTCACAATTATGCTGTGCCGGAACATACGATTCATATTTGTTACATTGTAAAATATAAATTTTAAGAGCAATTTCTTTTTCTGGACCCGTTATGGACGTGTGGAAACGGCGTAGAACACAGTAGACGGTGTGAAAGCTCATCATTCTGACAAACGGACCGCTTTTCCATCTAAAGGCGCATAACAATATCTTTTTATTGGTTTATATAACCTATAATGTGTTTAAAATGTTAATTTTTATGTATTCAGTATATCCATTATTTTGTGATAGAAACTCTTTTAGAAAAACAATAACACAATTAGCATGTAAAAGTAAAGAATGTCGCTCCAAAGATAAAACTAATGAAAAGACACAAAAATTCCGAAGGCTGGTACGGTAAAACGGCCCGTCCTGATGCGCATATGTGTGTATATGTCAGCTGAATGTGTGTGTACGCGAATCTAGAAAACTAAATTGAATATACTTGTATCTGTTGAAAAATTCAAATTCTAATAAATTGTTAATGGATGTTTATACATGGTGAATTTATCGTGTTACTACGCCAAGCGAGGTTCTCAGGTTCGTGAATATGTGGGTTCGAATCCCACTCCCAGCTTCTTTTTTCATCGTTTAAATTGGCTTAACCTTTTACAAATCAAATTTAGATACAGACATATTTTAAAATGTTTTTTCCACATACTTTGTCTTCTAATGCGTTAGTTAAGGTGCACTAGTCATTTAAATGGGGGGAAATATTGTATACAATTTTCACTGTATTCGAAATTGGGGGCATGGGTCATTTTTGACTATAGTATTACATTGGTTTCAAAAACGGAATGTAGTGTTGGGTAGTTTAAATAATAAGTCAAATATATATAGTAAGAGTTCATGAAAAATTATTTTTAAATTTAAGTAAGATATAAATTAAGTTTTGAAAGGGGGTGTCAATATAGCTCTGTAAAAATTTATAAAAATAGATATTTTTATAATTTATTGCATTTTCCCCGCTAATGACAGAATGCAACTTCTATTCTAAAAATTCAAGTAATCTTTTAACTATATCTGCTAATTTTTTAAGCAAATATTGTTAAAATTTAATTTTTCAATAAATTTTTAATTTGATGTTCCCAATTGGTAACATTGGTCTGTAAAAGGTAAATGATATGTATTCAGGCCCGTAGCTACGGGTGGGCCTACGAGGGCCGTGCCCACCCTGCTAAATTCTGTGCCCACCCTGCTTCTGGGCTATACAAGCGGCTGTATCATGGTCTATCTGAATTGGAACATAAATAAATACTGTTTTGGTTGTTCGAAATCAGGTGTGTCTCGAAATACATTGTGATAACCGTTAATTGTCACGCTGAAGTTACTTGCTAACTGGTTGCTAGGTTACCGTTATTACATCTCTTCACTGTTGGACATAGTGAAATTCCTTGTTACTGATGGAATGCCACTGCAAGGGGATAAGGAATATGGTGAATTTGATGACTCTTCTTCAGGTTTATTTAGGCAGCTTTTTGAATATACATTTAGAAAGGACAACAAACCAGCTGTTATTATAACTAGAATACCAAAGAATGCTACATACAAATCTCCGGAAATGCAGAATGAAATTATTTCTATATTGGTGAAAATGGTTCAAGAAGAAATTGCGAGAAGAGTTCAGGGAGCAGATGTTCCATTCTTCACTATCAAAGTGGTGGAACAAAAGATAAGAATGGGAATAAAAATGTGTCTATCGTCATCTGTGCCGCAAAAGAAGGAATTCTATTTGAATATTTAGTTAGCATTGCTACTAAAGTTTATCTGGATGCAGATTGCAGTGTGTACATATACAACAATTCTGGGTGAGCTTAATAAACTGGGACTAGATCCAAAACACATCATCTCTCAATGTTACGATGGTGCTGCCGTCATGGCTAGAGCTCAGAGGCGCCGACTTTACAAAATTTCTGTGGGTGCCCTAAAAGTCCGTGGAGGGGGGGGGGGTTAATAAAATGTTGAAAGTCGCACAAGGTTTGTAATTTTTGATAAAGGATCGCTAAATTTGGTGCCAAAACGCGACAATTTATTTTAAAGGGGAGTATAGTTGGAATGTACTTGGCTATAAGATTATAAAATAGTTTTAGTAGGTGATTTTAAGATGGATTTTGATTCCGGAGATGGGTTTTTATGGAACAAGGAAAAAAAATACGGCACACTCATGAATAACGATACACTTTCCAACTTTATGGAATCTTTTCCAACTACCCTTCAATCTTTTCCTATTATTATTTGCTTCCTTGCTCGTAACTACTCAAGCATTTGACTTTGCGTGCACATTTTTACCACTGGGAAATGGGTAATACAAATAATCATTTTAGCTCCACATAAAATATCCAATATCTGAGGGTATGGATCGAAGAAACTATATCTGCCTCACGGGTTTGGTACACAAATTAAAATAAACTAACTGCACCAAGGATTCGAAAAAATTCAGGATGATTCTTTACAAGCTGCACTACACACTGCAATAAATTCGAAAACTTTCATGAAACTTTCAGAAAAAAATCTTAAACGTGGAACTGCTCAGCAAAGTATTTCTAAGAGTGGCCATTCTGCAAAATTTTTTGTTTATTCCGGTGTCTAGTAAAGTAATGAAGTATTTCTGATGAAATGCCCTTCTTTTAGAAAAATCTGCTTGTGCTGGAGTCACCTTAAATTTGTTTGCCTTAGGCGAATTCTCTGTCAAAATTCGAGGATTCCTGGGCGCACACCCCCTTTGCCCTTCTAATAAATCAGAACTGAAAGAGGTGTATTACACTATTTCACTTTTTTTTTTTTTTTACTTTTAGAAATAGAATTTTGATTGGTTTTAACTAATCATTATAAATTTCAAAGCAAAAGAAAAGTGTATTACTACGTTTATTGGAAAAAAAAAAAAAAAAAAAAAAAACATGCAACAATATTATCACAATCAGTCACATTTCTTGTCATGTAAATGGAAATTTTGTATAAAAAGTGATTCAGTTTTCGAATGTAACAATTCATGATCAATTTTATTCTTGTTTAATCTATCTCATCCCTGTCTGAAATCCTCAGACTTAATCTATCTCATCCCTGATACATTTTTCAAAATATGTTATTCATAGTATTGTTTCTCAGCTCATTCATTTCCTGTTTTTTTTTAATTATTATTATTATTTATTTATTTATTTTTTTACATTTTTGTGCCCCTATAAACAGCTGCAGCTAAGCCTTGCCTATTTTCTTTTCTTTTTTTTCCCCACAAATTAAAAAAGTTACAAAAATTATACCTTTAAAATAAAACTAGATAGTTTTCTCAGAATGAATTAATGCAACGTTTTCTATGTTGAAATGTGTGTAGGACCACATAAAAAAGATTGGTAACTATTTAATGCAAACAGAAAAATAAAGTAGAACAAAAAAGTTGTTTATCATAGAGTTAATAATTATTCAAAAAATATTTTGAATTGCTGGCCATATAACCTCCAGGCATGATTTTGAGTATCCTCCGGAAGTAGAAATATTTTACCCTCTACCATTAAGTGGTCAAATTTGCAAAATTACGAGAGACATACATTTCAGTAATGTGTGTTCATGCGCCCATGATTTCAGTATAATTTTAAAAAACAGCATTGGACTAGATCAAAGCAAATAGTACCTAATTCCGCTTGTCAAACAAGAACAAAAACTGAACAAAATATTCGCAGAAAATGAAACTGAAGGCATCTCGAAATGTTAGTTGTGGACCACAGTCTGTTCCATCCTTTTCAATAAATAAATGAGCACTAAAATCATTCAAAAATAAGAAAAGGAAATTGAGACTTTAGAAGAAAGTGACACAAACCTTTATACCTTAGAAGCCTCGCTTTGGTCTCATTCAATTAACACCAAAGCACCGACACTTTTTGATGAATGGGCATCTTTTTTTTGTTCCAGAGACATACAAAGTGTTGTATATTAGGTGCTTGTAAACAGACAGACCTTGATGTTCTCTATTTACAATAAAAACAATTAAACCTACTCACTTCGGAATACTGCAGTAATATTATTAGAACTATCTCAAAACATTTCCATAATGGGAATGAGTCTTTCACCTAACTCCTGTGTTATCTTTCCCGCGTGAACTTTCTTCTGATTGTAGCCAGCGGCTTTGTCTCAAATTCTCCGTTTTTCGGTACTCTTGGGCTAACACAGTCTCATTGTATTCATACATTTTCCCATGGAGGACGAAGATTCTGGGATGAGGTCTGTGGATCAGAAAGGGGGGGGGGCACTTAGGACTTCGGCTGCAATGGTCAAAGGCATTGCCTGTGGGGCTGCGGGAAGTCGCACATCACATTGTGAAAAAGCTTTGAATTTTAGAAAGACATTGTTTCCATGGGTGCCAGATAGGAAGGCAAGTGGCAGTGGGGAATTGAGATTTGAGCCCGCCTAGTCATCGGTATAGTAAGCATTTTTACAGCATACTGAACTTCTAAGTATTATTTTCGTGCTAAAATGTCTGAAAATTAAGATGACCCCCATACATCTCTAAAGTAGTCCTCATATGAGAAACTATTATAATTATTATTTTATGTAGACAAAAATATTACCTGTTTGGATTCCTTTTTCTTTTTTTTTCATGCACTTTTTAAAATTTTAGAGTATGTGCTAAGTTACTACTTATTGGAATTTTATTATAATTACTCCAGTTCCGAGGCACATAAGGGTGTATGCCGAAGAAACAAAATCTGCATAACGGTCTTAGTACACAAATTAAAGTAAACTATCGCACCAAGGATTCGAAAAAATTTAGGATGATTCTTTATAAGCTGCACTACATACCGAAATAAAGAATAACACGTTCTTTAAAATTTTCGATTTTAAAGAATTTTTTCTAAAAGTTTCGTAAATGATACAGGTTTATTGTTTATTTCAGTGTATAGTGGAGTTTCTAAAACATACATCCTAAAAATTTGAAATACTTGACATAATTAATTTTTTTGTATTTGTATACCAAAATTTCATGGGTTTTTTTTTTTCCGAACTACAGCGATAAGCTGAAAGTAGCCTTTAAACAGGGTTTAATTTCTATCCAAAGAAGTGCGAGAGCCCTTTTTTTTTTTTTTTTTTTTTTTTTTGTATTGCAATTAACAAAAATCCACTTATTAATTACCTAATTTAAGGTATTAAGTGAATTTTTGTTACCTATGTATTAGTTTGCGATGTAATAAAATTAATATCAACAGAAAAAATTACGATGGTAATTAAAATTTTAAATTTAGTGTAAATTTCACAGAGAAAAAAGTAGTGGAGCGGAGCTCCCATGCAAATAAGCACTTCCTTTAAATACATGCAAGTATTTAGCACCCACGAAAACTTTTCTGTGGGTGCTTGAGATCTGACGTAGTACATAAAAAAAAACAACCGTCCCTCACTAAAATTTTATTTTCGAACTATGCAGTTGCAAAGCACTCGTCGTCATCAATGGCGTGACTATACCGTTAGGGCCCGTAATAAATTCATTGGAAAGGGTCCTTCCTCATTGTACAGAATCTCAACCAACATGTTGCAGTTCACTTTTTCTAGCTTTCTATTTGGGAAAGGCTCCCCTTCCGGCCGGGGGACAGTGGCTTTTGCCCGTTCTACCGCCCTATAGTTACGCCAGTGATTGTCTCATCGAAGTTCCTCATGCGCATCTGAATTATAAAGGACATGGTGCTCATATAAGGAAGTAGGTGGAGGCTCGGGTCCCTCCCTCTAGCCGTCGGTATAGTGAACTTTTTATATTAGCTAACCTTTTTTTCACTATTTCAGTACTAAAATGTTTGAAAGCGCGATTGCCGATGACCTTACAAATGTAATAAATAACCCCTCCCCCCTCCCTCCACGTCTTAAAGTACTCATATGGACGTCCATACCGAAGCACCCACATACATTTGGCCTCATTAAAGATTTTCTTTTAAACTTTTAAAATATCACACAACTAATAAGCAAATAAAGCATTTTTGTACTGAAATAATGCAAAAAGTTCAGTATGCTTTACAAATATTCATATTACGTAATGGCATAATTGGGGCGGGGGGGGTTAAACCCTCCTTGAGTGTACATCACTGTGTTAGGGGTTATCAGACGATTGCTGGTGCTCAGCATCCAACGTAATTTTTTTACAAGCCCGAAGCACCCACATAAACGTCTTTTCCTAGCCCTTTCTGCGAACTTCAAAGTATGACTTGGCACTAAAATTTCTGTGGGTGCTCAGCACCCACAGAATTTTTTCAGTGGGTGCTTGAGCCCCGGAGCACCCACGTAGTCGGCGCCACTGCTAGAGCTTACGGTGGTGTGCAGGCTAAACTCAAGGGTCAATTCAAGAAAGAATTTCCTTACATTCATTGCTACAACCATAAATTGCACTTAGTGGTTATAAGTGCTATTTCAGGGGACAAAGATTTGTGCATTTTCTTCGATATCTGCTGTGGACTCTATAAATTCACCAGAAAGCATCACGTTGCAAATGTGTATGAGGGGCAAGCACGGAATCGTCTATTGCCTCAATGATGGTCCGGACGTTATCGCTGTACCGTAGCGATTCTAAATAATGACTCAGGACTTATCAAGGTTCTTCAGAAGTGTGCTGACTCAAAGTCTAGTGATATTTCAATGGAAGCAACTGAGCTGCTCTCCCAAATTAAAACTCCTCGGTTTGTATTTCTTAGAACACTTTGGCATTCCCTTCTATCCCTGTTAGATCCAGCCATGCACAGCAGTCTAAAGCTATGGACTTGCTACAAGCGAGAGAAATTGTTGCTAATGTTGTAGAAGAAATTAAAAAGCATCGAAATATTAAACATTTTTACACATTATACATATCGGCTATGACAATGCTATCTTCTGGGCACGCTGAAGAGATTCCGGCTCCAAAACATATATGTGTGGTTCCGATTCATTTCACAGATTTCATCATGACTGAGTCTGTAGGAGGACGACCGCGTTCCTAGGAATCCAAGGAAATGTTGCTACAAGAACTACTAGGAATGCACCATGATGCCTTTGACCGAACAATAGCAGAACTGAATTTACGCTTCAGCCCAGAGAAGACACAATTGTTACAGAGTATGACAGCTCTCACGTCCATGACCAGCAATTCGTTCCACATGCAGCACCCCAGGTGTCAGGAAAATTTATGCTATATTGATTTGAATGGCACAACTGTTGAAATAGCAACGGCACAAACTTTCTTGCAAAAGAAAATATCAGAGTCGAATATTTGCTGTTTACTTTCCTTAGGCTGCCTTGATAATTAAATATAAAGATTTTTGGCAATGAAGTATTGTTTTAGCCGTTAAATAGTTTTGTTTTGTTTTAGTTTGCAGATTCAAATAACGTGCCCACCCTGGGCATTTTCGGGCCCACTTATTAAACTAACCCTAGCTACGGGCCTGTATATATTACTTTAAAACACTTTGAATTTACAACACTTAGCGCACTTATCGACCGTCTAAAAAAGGGCGCCAAGCACAGGGCTAAAGCACATTTTCGTCACTGCCGTTTCACCAAACTTTGGAATAATTTCAGTTTTTGCGAATTTTGTTTTATGGTACAACCCTAGAGTACTGCTTAGTGTTTTTATTTCAAAATTGACACAACAATGGAACCATCGCTCGACTTGGCGCAAAATACAGACCGCCATATTACTTCTTTAATTTTTTACAGTGCATTTGCATATTACACAAAAATTTTAACATTCGCACAACCACCTCCATACAATTTTTAACTGTGCCAAATTTCGCACTCATCCGTTCGCGCAATGTGCTAGGGACACAAATGTTTTCCTTAGCGTATTTATATATACATAGACACCTAATTTGCTGTACGATTAAGCAGGCTGAGGATTGAACATTTTCTCCAGGGGAGGGGGGGGAGGGACATTTGAAAATAAACATAAAGCATACACTATCATCAGTGGCGTTGCTATACCCTTGAGACCCACGGCAAATTCATTGGATGGGGTCCTTCCTCAATGTAAAGAAGCTCAACCAACACGTTGTAGTTCTCTTTTTCGGACTTTCTATTCGGGAAGGGCTCCCCCTGCAGCCGAGGGATATCGGCTTTTGCACGTTCTGGCGCCCTATTGTTACGACACTGATTATCACTGTCATAGAAGTTCCTCATCCTTCATTCCATAGGCGTAACTTACTAAGAGAAAGGAGCAATTGCCCCCTCAAAAATTTCAAGAACATTCAGAGTTTCCCCTATTTGAAAATATTTTTTACTATAGGAAACATTTTGCCCTTGCAATGTTACATGCCAAAACATTTTGCCCCCTCCCCAATGCTACATGTCATTTACACCAATGTCATGCGCACCCATGTCCTTTGGAATTCACCAAAGGACATGGGTGCTTATATAGGGAAATAGGTGGAGGATCGGACTCCTCTTTCTGCCGTCAGTATAGAGAACATTTTTATAATATATACTGATTTTTTTTTACTATTATTTCAGTACTAAAGTACTAAAATGTTTGAAAAGGCGACATGAGTCCGCTCCGTTACAAATGCAAGAAATCCAGCCCCTCCCCCTTCTTCCACGTCTCAAAGGACTCGTATGCGCGTCCATGCCGAAGCATCCACGTAGATTTGGTCTCGATGAAGCCGAAACTTATAAAATATCTAGACAACTAACATATACACAACTACAGTCTGTTTCACCCTAACTTGGCAGTACAGATAAAGCTACAGTGACCGAATCACAGACGTAGTCATAGGAACAGGTTACACAGGGAGAGAAACAGGTTACACAGGGGTGTCTATAACCATTGTCATAGCCCCATATTTGGCGGGAAAAACATCTTTTTTTTCTGTTTTTTTTTTTCATTGTTATTATGTATTACAAGGATTTCTATTATGTCTATAATAACTTAAGTTGTTTTATGATAGAATGATTTTAAATTAGTTTATAATAATATGAATAATTATTCACAATTACAACGAAATATCGTTAAAGTTTGGTATTCTTAGAAGGAAGAAAACACACACAGAATGGATTTTTAGGATTCATTTGGAAAAGCCGTTTTATATCAAAATTTGTTATCTTTCACGAATTTTACAATTTTCATGAAAAATATTCCTTGACTTATAACATTTCAAAAATTAACCGCATAATAGAAAGACATATAATAATAGAAAGACGTATAACCGCATAATATAAAATTTTAGACAAATTTACAAAAAAATTTTCAGATTGGAAATTTGCTGTTGACAAAAAGTGCAAATAGAATACGCAGTTCAATAAGCATAATTTCTATTAAAAAATAATTGATTTAATGATAATACGAATGCAAATTTTGGTTCCGAAATTAGTTTAATATTTACTATAAAAACCATTTTCATTAAAACTTGTCATGCTTAAATGACTATAATAAACCAGTTTCATAAATGTTTTCTGCATATATTTAGCAGAGTTTATGTGAACAGCGTTCATCAAAACGGAAGCATAAAGCATGAAAAAACATTTATATTGCGATGATTCGGCTGCTTTCTTCTTTTTGTCGTATGACTTAAAGAGTACATAAACACATTGTTTAAAAAGAAAAAAAATCTCATAATAAAAAATTGTTTCTATATTCATGCAAGATTCAATACTACATTTTTAATGCAATTAAAATTTCAATGAAATCTTACTTCTACATTTTATTCCCCTTTTTTTCTGTTTGATACCCACAGGAGGGAGCTGACCCACTAGGGTTTAAGGCTGTAAACCCTCCTGGGAAGTGTCTCCTAATTTTGAACCAATTTCAGATGAGAGATCGGCACTTGGATTGGCACCCCTGAGGATCGTCATACATGGAGGTCATTGGAGCCGCGACAGATTTTACGTGCACCAGCTCCCTTTAGCGTACACAGCTTTTTTTAAAAATAAGTATTAGTGATATTGAGAAAAAAATATTTTAATAATAACAGTATTATTTTCATCATAAGCATTTATACATCTTCACTCAATAGTTCTGAATCGCTGTCAGTAGAATCACTGTTCAGAGATACAATTAAGTTCTGATTTTCCCATACTTCATCTACAAGTCCATCAATTTCCCACATCTCTTTCTCTTTCTCGGTTACATGATTGATGCAATTCATCCAATTTTGAACAGAGACCTTCTCTATTCCTTGAATTACAAGATCCCTCACATTATTAAGTTTAAAAGTTTTATTTTCTCTGGCAACATGCCCTTTCACTTGACTCCAAATCATTTCAATTGGATTTAGCTCACAGTGATAAGGGGGAAGTCTTAAAACTTTATGGCCAAATTTTTCGGCAATTTCTTCGACTCTATAGCTGTTATACAAATGTTTTACTTCGTTGACTTTTTGCAAAAGTTCAATTTTTATCATGTCTGAATCCCACAAAATGTTCTTTTCTGATAACCACTCTTGGATAGCACTTTTCTTCCAAGAAGTTGTAGGAATTTTCTCTTTCTTCACAGAATGATATGGGGCATTGTCCATCACAATAGTGCTGTTGTGTTTCAACTTCGGCATGATATTCTCAAACCATTTCTCAAAATGGTTACCATCCATTTCTTCATGGTAGTCGCCAGATTTTTTCTCAATAAAAATATCTGCAGCATCTCTAACAAATCCGTCGCTGCTTCCAATATGAGTTATGATCAGTCTTCTTCCTTTTCCTTTAGGTGCAGTTAAACCTACTGTTAAATTTGAAGAAGAGGCTTCATAACTGTTTTTAATTTTTGTATCTTGCCACACTCGACTTTGGGAATGTCCTTCGTTTACCCACGTTTCATCCAAATAATATATTGATGCATTTTCTTTCTTTAATTCTCTAATTTTTCTTAAATAATTTCTGCGCCATAAAATGATGTCTTGTCTTTCAAGAAAACGGCCTCTCTTTTCCTTTTTTCAAAAGAAAATCCCATGTCCTTTAATAATCTATACATAGTCCGGCTAATGTTTTTTGAAAATATATCTGAATCATCGTTCACTTCTTTCAGAACTTTGTCCAACGTAGGAATCTCATTTCTTCGAAAAAAACTATGAATTTTTCGTCGAATGCATGACAGCGTAAAGTCATCATATTCCATCAGCCTTTTACGCTTGCCTACGGCACCAGGTCGCTTTTTTCCAGGAGTACTTAAAGCACTTGATGTCTTCTTTTCTTTCTTTAAGCGAAAAACTGTTCTTTTCGACACACCAGTTAATTGAGAAACCTTTTCAACAATTTCATTCACAGATTCTCGAGGGTTTTCTTCTCGAAGTCGAGAATAAACATTTAATATATTTCTCCGGGCTCCACTTTCGATTGGCTTTCCACGTTTTGATGGAGTATACAACGTGGTCGGTGACATTCCTTTCTCAGCCATGATCAGAATATCCCAAAAAAGAAAAAGATGAAGAAAATATCAAGAGGAAAACTTATAAAATAGGCACGAGAGATCAAATTATAGGTACGAACGATAGTAAAGACGCAAAGAGAATGGCACTGAATTGGCGCGGAAGATAACCAAGATAGCCAGGAAAGCGACCTTGAGAACCAGTTTCCCGCCAAACTGGTATTCCATCCCGTCGCTGTTCCAACAATATTAGTACGCTTTGGTTTAAAAACAAATGCTTTTAGCATATGATGAACTTGAAACATATGATTAGAAATCACAATATATGGAATGTTTGACATTTTTTTTACAATTTTTTACGCATATTCTTCATTTTAAGTTCCAAAACAACATAGAACTATTTTTCAGGCGGATTCGTACATTTTCTACCTTTCCCAATGCTGACAAGTTAAGGTGAAACAGAGTGTAATAAGCAAATCGAAGCTCGGTGGTGTAACGGTTAGCGCATCGCATCATGCTGCCGTCCCACAGGTCCAGGTTTGAGGGTGAAGTAGAAGTGGGAAAACACGATTTTCCACTTCCAATGGGAAAAACCCGATTTCCTACATTAAAAAACAGTTTTTAAATTTAAGCTTTTGGATAACTGTAGTGGATTGAATTGGGGAATTTGGGGCTGTGCAGGTTCACTCAGCCTTTCATCCCTTGAGTGGGTCGATAAAATGAGGACCAAGCTTGCTTGGGGTCAAACAGGGGGGAGCTTCGTGTCAGGCTGACCACCTGGCCGAGGCCGCACCCCAAAGCCCATGGGTTCGAAGGAGCGGTTGTGCAGCACAAGTCTTGGCCCCGCAGTCGGCTGTGGCGCCAATATTTGACTTGAATAAATAAATAAGACATTTTAGCACTGAAATAAGGCAAAAAGCTCACTTTGCAATAAAAATGTTTTATCAAAATAAATTCCTCCGAAGACTTTTAGATTTTACAATTGAAATAAGTTTTAAAACCAAAAAGGTACTTTTACTTTTCCCAATAAGGTGTCATCTTTGGAAAAGGATTTGGGTATCTTTATAAATGATATCAATGTTTGATTCCTGCCAGGATTAGTCACATTGCCTCATACCCATGAAAATAAGCTTTTATTCACTCAACGTAACTGTACTCTGAACCTCAGAACCCCCGAATTATTCATTCTTTTTTTCTGCGTGAATGGGGAGGAGCGAGGGGCGGGTATAGTAAACATTTTTCTTTAAGATGAGAAGAATGTCCCTTGACAGTGATCTGGAAGCTTATTTTCATCAAAACTCTATTTTGTGAACAACGTTTACTTAAAAGTATGTTTTATACTCAAGTAATAGGGCGGGGGGGGGGTTAAAGACCTAGTTGATCAACGACCTGCCTTTCAATAACAGACCGTTAAAATGTTTGTAATGTTAAAAATATTTTTCCTGCTAGAAAAAGAAATTCTGCGTTTTTCTTAAGAAAAAAAAACTTGATAGTAGTAAAAAATTATAGAATGCCACACCAAGGAAATGTTGAACACTCTCATGGGCGGGGTCCAAACCCTATGGACGCTCTTGTCTGAGGCCATCGCATAAGATAACTGAAATCCATGCAAAGTTTTTCAGCTAATTTTCATTTTTAATACTGTGGTTAAACTTTCCTTTCAAATACCTACCCATTTTCAGAATAGCATCATGAGAATGTACAAGGATAATTTTATGCCACGAATTATCTAAACGAATATTTTGTACTTCTCTTTTAAAAAAGAATACTTGTGGATTATAGGCTTATGGGGCAAAACTTTTATTTGTTTTAGAATGAGAAAAGGAAAAAAAAAAAAAGAAGCACATGTAATATACAGAAAAGAAAGCTTTGATAATATTAAGAAAAAATCCTTAACATATGTAATATGTATCATAACTGACCTCTCCGTCTGGAAAAAAAAAGCAGTATGATTATAAGTAAGATGAATAAGTTTCGAACTTTGCTGTGAGTTACCGTATGTGTATGTAATGTGAAGACCTGTGCCCCCCCCCCCCCTAAAAATAACCTTGCCTCAAGAATTTCGTTCTGGATATGTACTGATCATCAGCTTTGAGGGCGAAATAGAAGTGGCAAAACACGAATTTTTTACTTCCAATGGGAAAAACTCGATTTCCTACATTAAAAAAAAGTTTTTAAATTCATGCTTTTGGATAACTGTAGTGGATAGAATTGGCTAATTGAACCAGACAAACGCAGACAGGTAGGTGTCTCGCAATGCAGCACTTCGCTCGTGAGTGCAGCTATCAACCGCGAACCCACCCACAAATTTCTGGACTAGTCAACGTGAGCCTATGTTATTACATGTCTGCCTTGCTGATGCTGATAGACGTTCTAGATAGATACCTGATTTTGGTGCACCCCTCCCGTTTGACGTTGCACCATCAAACTGTATTAAAAATAATAATATCCGCATTAAAAGAAAGAAGAAAAAAGACATTACGTTTTTCATGCAACACTTAAGGCTGTTCTTCGAAAAAAAAGAACTCTGTTTTTAGTCTTGGTACACAAATTGAAATAAACTAATAGCACCATGGTCTCCTAAAAACTCCAGATGATTCTTCATAAGCTGTTTTACACACTGCGATAAGCGAAAAAACTGTGGCTTTTGTGAAATTTTCAGAAAAATTTCTTAAACATGAATCTGAGCTGCAAGATTTTTCAAGGAGTGACACGCTTTGCGAAAATTTCCGATTTTTAAGAATTTTTTCTAAATACAGATTGACCTGTCTTCGCAGTATGTAATACAGCTTGTAAAGAGATAGTTTCAAAATTTTGAAGTGCATGGCATAATTAGTTTATTTGTAATTATGTACCAAAATCACATGATTTTTTCGAATAATACCATTAAATGTTTTGATGTACATTTTAATGTGTAATGTAATCATGCCTGATTTTAGCACTTTTCATTGCAGGCTGCCAAATAAACGGAACATGTCGCTTATTTGCCCTCGCAACTGAGGAGATACACATGCTATGGTGCTGAAATTCTAGTCATCCCGCTTTGCATCCGGAAAGTCATATGACCATGGGGGTTCGACTAACTTTGTCTGAAATAGGCATACTAAGATTGACCCTCCCCCTCCAAAAAAACCCAGCAACAACTTTGTCTCAAGAATTCACTAATTTAAAACCTTTGTTTCAAAAGAAACTTCCCTTTCCTACTTTTGACTTGAAGTACCAGCAGTAAGCTGATGCGCTTGACGTATATCGCAAATAGGTACGGGTCTTGCAATGCAGCATTCCCACGTAAGTACAGCCATAAACGCGACCAGCCGCAAATTCGTCCAAAAATCTCTGGACGAGTCTGCGTGTGCCTAGCTTAGTATTGTAAGCCTAACTTGATATCAGGCGTTCTAAGATAAAGCGGATCAGCATTCATCATTTATCCTTTCAAACGAACATGACATGACAAAATTTTATTTCATGGAACACCTAGGCTGTTGAAGGCTAAATTTCCAGTTTCTAAGATACAATCCTTATTTGTTCAAACATTAAATAAATGGGGCCTCCATGTGAGGCGTAGTCACGTCAAGAAAGAATTTTTTTTTTTTTTACAATGTAAATAATAAAACAGAAATATGTACATAGATAAAAAATGAGGTAACAATATAAATGATTGGTGATGAACAAATTTTAGACTAAAGAAACACAAAAACAGTAATTAGAATAGTGGTTGTAAAGTTCCTAGTCGGTATTTTAGAGTAAGACCCTTGGGTCTTTTGCAGTTTACTTCTTCTCGGAAATCGTATCTCGGCTCAGCCAATAGTTCGTTCGGAACATTACCGAGATTGGTGAAGAAATTTTCACCAATCTGATGCACAATTTTTCTAAAGGAAGGTATTCCGAGATCGCGTCGAATAACAGTATTAGTGATGAACAAATTTTAGACTAAAGAAACACAAAGACAGTAATTAGAATAGTGGTTGTAAAGTTCCTAGTCGGTATTTTAGAGTAAGACCCTTGGGTCTTTTGCAGTTTACTTCTTCTCGGAAATAGTATCTCGGCTCAGCCAATAGTTCGTTCGGAACATTACCGAGATTGGTGAAGAAATTTTCACCAATCTGATGCACAATTTTTCTAAAGGAAGGTATTCCGAGATCGCGTCGAATAACAGTATTAGTCAGGTACCCGTGTCCATGCCGTATTCGGCGGAAATTGCATTGTGTTTTCCTGATAATATATCTAAATTAGTTTTGGCGGTATATCCCCAGATTTGGCTGACTAAGTCGCCGCAGGAAGCACTATGTATTTATATAATTTAACTTTATTTTGACGGCTGAGCTTATTTTGGTAAAGAAACTTCTCAAGTTTTTTTTTGTTGAAAAACTCTCCGACTAGCACACTTGTTTCGTTCAGTTGCAAATCGCCAACATTAAGTTACTTCATCTATTAAAAGTTCGCTGCATCTTTAAGCAGCGTTTACAAGATAACTTATGCGTAAAGGTCACACATCTAAATGAACGCATCCAACTTTTTTCCTTCTAAAGAAATACTATTCTTAAATTCTGGTGATAATTTTTTTTAAATTAAATCAACCTCAGAGAAAAGTAAATTTGTTAAGATATCAATAATTTTACATTAATAAATACGAAAGTAATTTTTTCCCCGCTGGTCTAGTCCTTTGCATTTCTCATCTCGCAACCTGATCAAGGCGTAGGCAGTGTCGCAACTTACCGAATGCTCCCTTCTCTGATGGAACCGTACCTGATTTTAGTGCACCTCCCCCCGTTTGAACGTGGCGCCATCATACCATGGAGACAACTGGAGAGAGCAGCCTATCTTTTCGTAATGCACCAGAGTGAGGACGAAATGTGTTCCTTCGCGCCGCATCACACATAAGGTCAAACGCGTAATATGCACGCGCACCACGCATATGACCGAAACACAAAGCATCGTGCGCATGCGTTTTGGTCACATCCGCGGAAGCATACTTGACACACCTTTTTAGCCACTTTGCTCTCTCCAGTTGGCTCCATGCATCATACTGCATTAAAAATAATAATCTTATTTTATTAAACTTTAAAAAAAAGTAATTACGTTTTTTGTGTAACACTTAAATGTTTTGATGTACATTTTAATGTGTAATGTTATCATATCCTGTGGCGGATTAATGCAAGTTTGTCCGGGAGGGAGGTGATTAGTTAGAAGATTGACATATACATCGATTTTATGGAAGTAAAATAGGATCTTTTACATTGATTTCATTTTTCTCGATAGGGGGGTCGGTCGCCCCCTCCGCTCCCCACCCCCCTTTAATCCGCCCTTGCATATAGACATGTTCTGGAGAAATTTCTACTGTCATAGTAGATATTATAAATCCTCATGGAATAAAATGGACAAAAAAATTATTCAGAAAACAAACATACGAATCTTGGCTTACATTCCAATATTGTTTGTGTTAGGTTACTTATGTGAGGCCGTTAGGGACAAGATAATGGTAACGCTGATCGCTATCCGCATTTATTGCCTGTCGTCCCGATCATTTGACCATGCAAGTAATGGGAGATGAATATCTGAATATCTTGACCAGTATTTTCGGAATACTAGTGGCCGCATTCGTAAACGCCGAACGAGTTACACTCGTGCAACGAGTTTCTACCTAAGGTGTTCGCAAAGGAAACTGAGTGCATTCAGTTTAAAAACTAGAGCGTTCGTATACAAAACTGAGTGCGATTAGTTTCAAACGAAGTGAACTGAACGCGGATTAGGTACACTGAGTTTGTTGAGAAGATTACTTGCTGTACGCTGTTTTTGTTTAGAAATGGCATCCGTTGTTATGGAAAAGTATGTTGTCATAAAAAATATTTTACGTTTGCTGAAGCTGCAATTATTACTTTTTCGAGGAGGAAATTCATGCATACGTTATAAACTGCTACGAAGGTACATACTTTTTCTTAGGTAATCATTTTCTTGTATTTTTCATTTTAGTAAATTCAAAAATACATGTTTTAGTGTTGAAATTGAAGTTGATTTAACCGTTATTATAGCGAAATTTGAACTTCTCTTGCTACAGGGTCGTACCCAGAAAAAATTTTCGGGGGGGGGGGGGGGGACCAAGAGGTGAAAAGGCTAAATTTTTCACAAAATGGCTTCATTATAATTGTTTTGTTAACAAAATTTTAAATTTCGGGGGGGGGACCGGACCCCCTGGTCCCCCCCTGGGTACGGCCTTGTCTTGCTAAATACTTTTGAAAAAATGAAATTTAAGTTGAAATTTCTAAGTTTTGATGTGTGCACTTCAATTACGGGCACTCTTTCTTTTAAAAATCCTGTTGATTTTATATTGAGTATGTACTAAAAACGCTCCTCAGAAAAATTAACACATTCTCAAATTGTAAACAAACACGTCTCCTAGGCGACGAAACTAAATAAACTGAAGTTGTTCGTAAAGTCAAAAGAAACTGATAACCTCTGACAACACTAAACACACACATTCCAGATTTCTTACGAAAATCCGCGCAACGAGTTTGTCGTTTACGAATGCACCCACTGTTCGTACGGTTCCTTAATTTGCTAAAATTCGAACGTTTGAAAAATTGTCCTAAACCGTCGTAAACTATTTGAGATAGTCTAGAAAATTTCTTTCCATATTTTATAGAAAGCAGAACCACTTTTAAAATACCGGATCAATCTAGGAAAATATTTCATAAGCTCAAAATTATATCAAATTCGGGAATCCGGACTAAGCCTGAATAAATCAGACAGAACGACAACTGTTATCTCTTCTATATTGAAACTCAGAACTTCGTCCAGTGTCAGTAGTGTGACGTTAAAGGCTGCATTCGTAAACGACAAACTCGTTGCACGAGTTTTCGTAAGAAAACTGGAATGCGTGTGTGTGTTTAGTGCTGTCGGTGGTTATCAGTTTCTTTTTCCTTTATGAACAACTTCAGTTTATTTAGTTTCGTCGCCTAGGAGACGTGTTTGTTTACAATTCGCGAATGCGTTAACTTTCCTGAGGAGAGTTTTTAGCACATACTCAATATAAAATCAACAGGATTTTTAAAAAAAAAGAGTGGCCATAATTGAAGTGCACATATCAAAATTTAGAAATTTCAACTTAAACTTCATTCTTACAAAAGTATTTAGCAAGAGGAATTCAAATTTCGCAAATAACGGTTTAAATCAACTTCAATCTCGACACTAAAACATGCATTTTTGAATTTACTTAAATGAAAAATACAAGAAAATGATTACCTTTGAAAAAGTATGTACCTTCGTAGCAGTTTCTAACGTATACCTCAATTTCCTCCTCGAAACACTAATATTTGCAGCTTCAGCAAACGTAAAATACTTTTCCCAACATTACTATTCCATAACAACGGACGCCATTTCTAAACAGAAACAACGCGCAGAAAGTAAAACTCAACGAACCTAATTCATTATTCTCAGTTTACTTCGTTTGAAACTAATTGCACTCAGTTTTGTATACGAACGCTCTAGTTTTTAAATTGAAAGCACTCAGTTTCCTTTACGAACACCTAAGATAGAAACTCGTTGCACGAGTGCAACTCGTTTGTCGTTTACGAGTGCGGCCTATATCAAATTCGGGAATCCGGACTAAGCCTGAATTAATCAGACAGAACAACTGTTATCTCTTCTATATTGAAACTCAGAATTTCGTCCAGTGTCAGTAGTGTGACGTTAAAGGCTGCATTCGTAAACGCCAAACGAGTTACACTCGTGCAATGAGTTTCCATCTAAGACGTTCGTAAAGGAAACTGAGTGCATACAGTTTTTAAACTAGAGTGTTCGTATACAAAACTGAGTGCGATTAGTTTCAAACGAAATAAACCGGTCTGTGCTAAGGTTTCGTCAGTTGTTTAGAAGATACACTTGCTGAACGTTGTTGTTGTTTTCAAATGGCGTCCGTTGCTATGGAAAAGTATGTTTTTGTGAAAAGTATTTTACGTTTTCTAAAGCTGCAAATATTATTTTTTCGAGGAGGGAATTCATGCGTACGTTAGAAAATGCTACGAAGGTACATACTTTATCAAAGGTAATCGTTTTCTTGTATTTTCCATTTTAGTAAATTCAAAAATGCATGTTTTAGTGTCGAGATTGAAGTTGATTTAAACCGTTATTTGCGAAATTTGAATTCCTCTTGCTAAATACTTTTGTAAGAATGAAGTTTAAGTTGAAATTTCTAAATTTTGATTTGTGCACTTCAATTATGGCCACTCTTTCTTTTAAAAATCCTGTTGATTTTATATTGAGTATGTACTAAAAACTCTCCTCAGCAAAATTAACGCATTCGCGAATTGTAAACAAACACGTCTCCTAGGCGACGAAACTAAATAAACTGAAGTTGTTCATAAAGGAAAAAGAAACTGATAACCACCGACAGCACTAAACACACGCATTCCAGTTTTCCTACGAAAACTCGTGCAACGAGTTTGTCGTTTACGAATGCAGCCAATGATTGGAGAAAATAAGATTAAGCTTGTACTGTACTCCCAACAGCAGCGTTTAACTAATCGAGATATTTCCGATTTATGTGGCCTTCGCCTTTGTCTCTCAGCACTTGAAGTACTGTTTAAGATTGCTGGCTTACTCAAAACGCCATTTTCGTTGCAAAGGCAGTATGCTGTGTGTCTGCTCTTTTCAGTGGCCCAGATTCATGGAATGGCAAGGTAAAGAATTTATGTAATGTTAGTTTTTTGAACGCACTTAATGAAATAATAGTAAGTGAATGTTACGTTTAGTTACGCGAAAAATTGTTTAGTCCTTTACCCTTTTTTTATTTTGATACTGCTATCTGGTGCACGAGTAGTACCATAGGTTAGTTATGTAAAGCAGATCCCATTTTAATTGTCTACACAAATACATTTAGTTTTACATAAATTTAATTTTTAACCCCAAAAATTTTATATTCTATAGTACATGTATTCTTTAAATTGCTTGTCTCACACGATTGAAGTTCGTGATGTTTTAAAGACTCTTAAAGCGTTTTAGGTGTGGCTTACCTCTCATTTAGCAATGATCACCCAGCAAACACACACAGGTTATCTGAACGTCTATTAACGTTCAGAAGACGTTTTCTGAGCGTTAATAGAGATTCAGAGAACATGTGTGTGTTTGCTGGGTATTTACTGTGCGTTAATATTGTATTGGCATAAATGATTTTACACTTCAGAATTTATAATACATAGGTTTGTTTCCACAATCCCTAAATTCGCGAAGAATTTCCTCTTGTCATAAAAATTAATTTTGTTAGTGGGTGTTCTTCTTTGTTCTGTGGTGATTCAATTGCAGTGGTTCCCAACCTTCTCGACGTTGCGTCCCCTCCCGCCAACAACCAATAACTTGAAATGACTCCCCTCTCCCTCCCGTTCCTCAGAATAGTTTTTTATTCTTCAACAATGAGCATGTAGTCTCCTTTTCTACAAAATATTACCGGTAAATTTTGAATAAAGATTTTCGCTTTAAAATAGTTTTGGAGAATCGCTGCTCTTTAGTATTCGCACATTCTAATCCGTTCAAATGTTTCCTCATGGAAAGTTTCGGCAATTTTCTTACTGTATTATTAAGTTACAACGCAGTTTGACTTGGAAATCTTATCAGTAAAAATTAACGGAATGTACGAAATCGTCTGTATAAGGATGCCAGTTCTATCTGGAGTTTCTGGAGTATTCCATCGAAGTACCTAACCACACGTGTCCGTCAGAACAGACAGCTTCGTCTTAATTTCACGGTAGTCAACGGATAAGTTAGTCGCAATGGTTTCAGCAAATCTCTTTTCCCAATATTCAATTATGACTGAAATGTTGAGTTATCACTCAATTTATAAAAGAAAATTCACATTTCTTAAATTTAAACTTGGTGTATATGCTCTGATGGTGATAAAATTTAGTTTCGGTATGACCTATCATAAAATACAAAATACGCATAACTGACGTAAGAATTGCCACTTCAAATTTAATTGCATATTTCTGTACAACGGAAGTATTTTGCAATTTCTTGTAAAATTCAGTGTTTGTACTGAAATACTAAAATTCAGTAGTTAGCCCGGCGGGTATATTGCACATGAACAAAGACTCTTAATTATACAATCTTTTGAAGAGCAGTGGGAGACGATTCAATATCAACCCATTAGGGAAAGTCTCATTTTGGAAACCTCTATCGGATTCTTGTTCTTACGTAATTTTTTAAAAATATAGATATACCGAACTTGTATGTATATTTTGAATGTTAAGTTGATATTAAGTTTCAATATTTTATAGTAGCGTGAAGATTTGAAATAGATTCATTCATCAACGAAAAAATTTATAAAGATGGTTTCTTTTGTCGAAAGAAAATTCTTACTGTTAAATATCGTACCTCAAACCTAAAAGTTAAGCTTTTTTAAGGCATTTTATCTAAGGCTCCCAAGACTGAAAACGCGGCAACTTCTATAGTATTAACGAAATAGTTTAGTGTGCAAAGGAGAATTTTTCCTTAGTCTTATTTGACTATACCGTAATGAGGTACTGTTCGCATGGGCTCTGTAATTTGCACTAATTTTATTTTTCCCACAATACGTCCAAGAGTGAATTTCACAGTATGTTCATTAGTGATAAGCGAAAGCTCTCTGAAAGGCCACCGCTATTACGCGACCATCTGTCAAAGACTGTAAATTCCTGGTCCATAATTTCTGGCTTCAAGTTCGGTGTCAAATTTCCTCCATTAAAGAAATGCCATTTAACCAGTACGTCACTGAAGGACTATTTTTAAACTTTTCAGTCGAAAGATGCAAAAACTCAACCGTGTGAAATGTCGAAACTGTTTTCTGTCTGAAATCTGTAGTTGACGAGAACTGTCCCCTTGTCTGGAATCGTTAATGCTGGAGTTTTCATGAGTTACTCAGATTCCCGTTTTATCTGAAATCTGAAGCTTTTACGATTGTCATTTGTTTAGGAGGCGGGAGGCTTTTCTTTAATAGCTGTAGATTTAATATATTAGTATATAAACTTTCTAGTGTAGTTACATTGTGTTGCTTGAGTCTCTCATTGCCTTGAAAACTTCAAATATAAAGCTTTTCGTAATTTTCTTTTGGATTTATCAATGTGCTGCTTTAGTTTTCATAGAAAAAAAAATTGCCTCCAGTAAGCAATTTCAGATTTTGGGATCTCGTCATTTCGGACAATTCCGTATACTGTGCTTTGTTTACATATCAATGTTTTTGTTTCAAATGTTTTTGCATTGTGAACAATCTGACGCCAGAGTGAGCGATGCACCGCCAAAGTGAAGTTACCTGCCGGTGGTAGTTGTGACTGGCAACCATAAAGAATACGTCTATCGTCAGTTTGGGTTGATATTTGATATTGTTTCATGTTATGGATGGAAGGGAGTGAAAGTTGTGATAGTGTTGGAATGTTATTGAAAAACGTAACTTGTGTTTGTTAGAAATATTGTGTGAATATAAGGCTAAATAAAAGAAAACATGCTGGTGTTACGTTATAAGGCGATGGGTGTTGGGGACATTTGAGCGGTTATTAAAAAGAGCACTTGCCTTTTTTGTTTTTTTTTAACGAATCTTTGCAACGTTTAAGGTTTTAATGTGAATTTTAAATTGATATTGATGTGTTATGTCTTCGTAAGTGCTATTTACGTGCTATTCTAATCGTATTGACTTTATAAGAGGTGTAAAACTAAGTTGTTGATTCCACCGATGATTTTTTGAGTTGAAAACGGGCCAGTGTTTGCCCAGTTTACATTAGCTGTACAACTAGGTTGCTTAATTCACTGTTTTTTAGTTAAAAACGGTCCACTGATTGCGTAGTTTACATAGCTGTACAACTAGGTTGCTGAATCCACTGTATTTTTTTAGTTAAAAACGGTCCACTGTTTGCTCATTTTAAATTGCTGTTACTGAATTTGCAGACGTTCTTTGGTTAAATATGGACGTCGATTTGTTTTAATGTTTCTGTAAGTGAATATATGTGCAATTTTAATGTGTTAAAATACTTTGACTTTGCTGATCGTGGAAAATGGTTGGCGACAGTCACTGGAGCTTGGCGGTTGCCAAGCTCCAGCGACTGTCGCCGTGTTCACATGGGGTTTGCACCGGCTTGTATGATTTTACCTTTCTCGAAACGCCTGTCATATTTTGTGTGTGATTAAGGCAAAGCTACACTAGGGCGATCTGCCAAAGTGAGGGGTGCCTTGGTAGGACTTTCTAAGGGGTTCTGACGCCTATTCACGTTACATCTGAGAAACCTACCAAACTCCAGACGTTATGACAGCCGCGCGATGGGACCCGAACCCGGGACCTTCACACTTCAGCTATCTACCATTTTCAGTGGCATAACCACTGCCATGGTGAGGCACATGGATTGTACTTAAAAGGCGCACTTAAACAGTTCAGTGACTTTTCTATAAAAATGAAGTTCATTCTCGCATTCAATTGCAGTTGGTCCCGGACCATCGTTGGATGACTGAAGATATAACAAAAAAGTTCCGTTGGATTTGATGGACTTACTAAGGCAGCTGTAGGGTAGTGGCGATACCTCTAGTCAATGGCCTTCTCAAGTGTAATGACATTGAAGGAACTGGTTATAGTGGAGAGCATGGGACAAACAGCAGTCAGAGTCTTCGAGTTGGAAGTTCAACGTTATTCCTGCAATTGAAAGGTAAGCCATTTTCTATACTTTATGTTGTATGCCCAGTTGTGCTTAGAGTACTCTCGCGTCCATCTGAAAGCTGTGTACATGTGCTTTATCCGGTGTCCGTTAATGTTGCTTACCGAAATGGTCAATATTTTACACAATGCCATTGCTTAATTTAGTTCAAATATTTCTTGCATAATAATTTCTAAATTTTAAGTTCTTCTAGATTAATCGTGCCTTTAAGATATTGTCTAATGTTCCATATATAGCAAACTAAGCAAAGGATTTCAGCACAGTTGTTTAATCTTACATTTGGTATTAGCTTAAAAGGCCAGTAGACGATCCTGTTAATTTTGTAAAAGTTAATTTGCATAAAGTTGTTGGTTACTACTTAAAATGAACTTAAAGATGAACTTATATTTAGCGCAGCAGAAGTGTACAAAATCAATAAAAACGTACCACAACAGCACGTAAGGATATGGGAAAAGTACGTTAATCCATCCTTAATTTTTGTACATAGTGTTGTTACTTGATAAATGTTTCTTGGTTCTAATCTTTAATTTCCCCTTTGAAAATTTGTTTTGAAAATATAAATTAAATACTTAGTTATTACGTTTGATTTTGAAGAGTTAAATTTTAACAAATCTTGTACTTAAATACTGAATTTTCACCAAAATTGAAATTATGGAAATTAAAAATATCTGACCATAAATTCCTAAGTCTTCAAACTTTTAACAGTACGTTTTGCCCAAATTCGATGCTTTGCTTGAAGCGGTTCGCCAGTTTCTTGGCATTAGCACTTAGCTTGACTTAAATAGTAAGCAATGTTAAATTAATGATAAATTCGTAAAATTCATAGGCCAAGCATGGCAGACTAATCAAGACACTGAACACGGTAGATGGCCGAAGTGGGAAGGTCCAGGGTTCGGCCCTGCTGTCGGTCTCACGGTCTGGAAATTTGGGCCATTTTCTCCAGATGTAACATGAATACGCCTTAGAACCCCTTAAAGGCCTTTGCCCAAATCATAGCCCACTACTCAAATTGCTCTCGTAGAGCTTTGCCTCAACAACAATTAGAGAATTCGTAGAATTAATATTAATGGTGCTAGTAGTTTATATTGAAATTCGTATTGGTCAATGTTCTTTATTTTTAGACTGGTCTGAAAATGCAGTTATCCTATAATATAAATGGCTAATATGTAGACGCTAATTCCTTCAAAAGCAGATACAAAAAATTATTTGTATTTTATGAAGTGTTAAAAATGCATTAAATACTAAGTTACTTTGGAATAGGATTATGAATCAAATTTAACTTTACCATATTTATGAAAACTTGCCTTTAAAATTTAAATAGCACTTGTATAGCTGATAGTCGTATTCCATTCTTAAGATTTTCTTTGAATCAGTTAACATTTTAATAAGTTTGAACTAATTGTTGAATTACCAAATTTTGCGAAATTAAAGTATACAGCTGTTATAACAAGTCTTCAAAATAATAAAACAGCGAGGAATAAGAAATTTTATTACATTTGAACCCAGTTATAATGAACTTAAAGGACCAAACGTTTCGTTATCTATATCCGGTAGTTCGCTATATCCAAACCATTAAATAAAATAGTAAAACGGCGTGACCAAAATTTTAGTTTGTTATACACGGGTTCGCTACAACCGGTTTGACTGTATACGAAATTTAAAATTCAGTGTCTTGTTATTTAAGTATTGGGTGGTTATAATTAAACTTCCCCTACAAACAGCATTCTGCAGCTGTAACTGGTGAGCAGATTGCTACGAAATTTGGCATATGGACTGTATACGAGATGCTCTCAAGGGAATTTTTCAGAACGTTTAGCTAAAAATGTCCTAGATGACACTTTGCATGGTGAAATCAGCTCAAATATTACCCAAACTAGTAAATAAATGTCCAAAAGCTATTGAATAAATGTTAAAATTGTTAGTGTATTTCAAATTAGCTATCTCAATCATTAAATTCGCAGTTTTTCATGTAGAATGCTAGTGGAAATTTTTTCAACAAATATTTTTTTGAAATTCCTTGATCGTACATCATGTGTACCCAATATACCAATTTTGGTCACAATCCGTTCGCCCGTTTTATCTATAGAGCACTGTTCATAGAGAAGTTTAATTATAACCAGCCTGTACAGTACATATATATTTGCATTTAATGTTAAAATTATGTTTTAACAATTTTAGACTTAACGAAATTGTGAATGTAGGATGGAAAATCGAGACCATAATACAGATCTTGGAAAACCTTTACAACTAACCCTCCCTCTTTCCAGATATTACCAAATTTTTCTTTCCTAATTTCAGTTTTCTTTTTCAGATCGCAGATTTAAGTTTACTTGGTCACACAACTATTGTTAGACGTCACTGAACTTGGCTATTATAGTTATGGATGGAAGTATTCCTGACTGAAATGTCTACAGTGGGACTTGGGTAACACAAACCTGCAGGAAGTTCAGAAAGCAATGATTTATTCTGCGTTCAAAGTCACAGGAGCGTGGAAGGATAAGTTCAGGTTTCACGATCTCCAAATGCAAGGTATCGTTGCGCACAGTTTAAGACGGACTGCGTAGATGTCATCAATGTAGACCCCCACCTTGGCGGCTCTTCATATTTTTAATTATTCATGGGTTTGATTTTTTTTCTTATTTTAGCATTACAGAAAAAATATTTTGGCTTTTAAAAGGCGAGAATGTTGGCTTTAAAGAGTGCAATAATTTAAATTTCTTATTAATCGCCTTTGTGGCACAATCTTATGCACAAGCAAAGTACACGTAAAACTCCTAGATTTCATTGCAATTGATAAACATTAAATTGAGTGTTCCCTCATTTTTCTAATTAAAAAAAATATTTTCCATATTTACGGAGAGACTTCAATCAACATGAGCAAAGTTAATTTTTCAGCAAATTTAAAGTTTCACTTTCTCAAATTTCTAAAGTTGGACGTCGTGTAGCTCATTCTCATTTTATTTTTAATGAGTAAGACAAAATGCTCCAGTCTGGCACATAATCTTTGTTTCCGTCGTCAGTTGCCAACTGCTTCGGACTAGAATTAACCACGATTTTTAAGTGTAATTTTTGCTTAAATTATACCAAAATTTTAAAGTTTAATCGTGTTCGGATTACCATTTCAAAATTATTTTATAAAGCAGTTTAGAAAAAGTAGATATATTTCGGAGTATGGAAACTTTGCCTTAGTGCATGAAAAAGATGAATATCGCAAGTTTTTGAACAAGCATCATACAGGAAAGTCTTACTTCATTGAAATGTATTGCATTTGGCTATCACTCATCTTCCCTAATGTATTATTTACTTTTCTTCTGAAGGGATGAAATATTTCAAACATGGACGCCTGTATTGGCGCCTAAAAAAAATCGATTTGTACAGGATCCATGGTTCTAATATTTCTCCCAGAACCCACTCATTTAAATTTAATAGGCTTCAACATATTTCATATCTTGGTTAATAACTTACCAATTTGGTTATAATTGGCTGTTTAAATACTTAAGTGTCGGAAAAAATTAATTTGCTGTATAGTGCTTGGAGTTAAATTTTGCGGTATCTATCTGCTTCATACGCTAAGGCAATTGAAACAGTTGATGCTTGTGAGCTTAGTATATTTAAAAAGTATGGAATCTAATTAGTGTTAGGTGGATTCTTAAGACCGCCATCATTTTTGAAACGGTAAATTAGTCTTAAAATTCCGATAGTCGAAGTCTCTCCTAAAATCTATTTTGGAACAGTTTTCCCAAATTAGAGCTACAAGTTAGTACACATACAGGCAGTTTGAGAGGTGACCTTAAACTTTTAACTGGGAAAGAGTCGTTACATTTTTGATACTATAGAGAAAATGAGAATGTCTAAATATTGGTCAACATAGCAACACTTTTTCCTGCCTTATCAATTCTTCCTATCTTAATGAAATGAATCAGTTTTACATTTCGTTTAGTAATATATCTTAAGGTTTATAATCTTCAGTGTTCTGTACTAAGGTACAAGGGCGTAGCCTGAGGGGGCTGCAGCTCCCCCCCCACGAAAAGGTACCTTTACTTAGCTTACAGTTTGGTACCCAGACTCCTGCGAAATAATCCTAGCTACGCTACTGCTAAGTTAGCCTCATTGTTAAAGAACCTGGGTTGTATTTCGTGCACTTAAGTGTCCCAAACTGTCTTCTCGATCCTTTCATTGCATATGTCTTAACCTGTACTACTTTTGTATTAATTATACTAAATTTTTCTGAATATAACTATTCCTCTGCAAGTTTACTATTTGCAGTGAAACCGGTCTGTGACCTCTCTCAGAAATGAAAACTGATCACGTAAGTGACCCTTATTTTACTTTTGTCTAATTTTACTAAGCACTTGTAGTACCATTAAGAATGGATAAATTTAATTTTTTCCAGAAGAAAGGAAACGCGCATAAAATAGTTATAAAAATAAATTCTGTACGCAAGACTTCGATTAATTTCTAAAATTGGACATTAATCTTTAAATTCACTACTGAAACTTTAAAATCAAAGCATGTTAACCTTGCATTGCATACTGTAGCCACTTGGCTGCTCTTTTTACGCAATAAAAGGAATTTTGTAGTTATCGTCTAAAATATGCATTCAAAATCATTTCCGTAATGGCCTAGTTTTGAAAAATGCATGGCCACAATATATTTTGAAGCTAAGTATCGTGAATTCATAGCATGTGTCTACATTTCGCTGATAAATTTTTGCCCAAATTTTTGATCACTTCAAATTTTTATTGCTGAATGAAAATAAATGCGGAACTATTAAAAATAATAGTATGGGACTAAAGTAGAATTACGCTTATTACTCTAGTGTTAAGAGCTATAGTGAACATTCAAAATTTTTGAATTTGCAAAAGTTTTCCTTGATTTTTCTGAGAAACTACAGCTGAAGTTTTTAAATATGAGTAAGAGTACGCCTAAATGAAGTTACAATTTTATTTTCAGCCTATTTTAAAGTATGCATTATAGGGCTAATAACCTGGACGAAACAGAAAGATTTTAAAGAATGTCATGAATATTTTACTCTTATAGATGAATAATGTGAATAAAATAAATCTCTTCATACTTACTGTTTAAACATAAATTTGGGCTGTCAACCTGTCGGTTCATTCACACAGGTGCTTCGTTTACTACATACATTTCTATAGCATTTTTACGATTTAAAATTTATTAGTGGTCACTAACGTTTTTACGAAAATTGTAACTTATTCCACTTAGGATAAATTTCTATCAAATTTTTATCCGAAGTTATTCTAGAAACTTGGGTAATTTTTTGAAGATATATTTGAACGTACTTTTTGAAGTTGATATTTCGTAAGAGTTGCTTTGCTACATTTGTATCATATTTCAGTTGATTGCATTGTGTGTGCAACCGTTAAACTTAATATCAGCCAAAAGTTACTAGTTTCAGTGTACGTAAAACTCTCTTAAACATATAGCATTAATGTATGACATTTAAAAAGCACAAACGTAACTGTACTGCAAAATTAATTTCCGAATTTTTGTTAATTAGAATGTTCTCATGATATGGTTATTAAAGTGTATATGAAGTATCTTAATGTGTACATCAAGAAGCTAATTGAATGATTTTTACTAGTACGCTATTCAAACATCCATCCACTGTAGTAAGAGACTTATAACTGCCGAGAGGGTTCATCGGTGGTTACATTGCACTTCAAAGTGTTACAGTAACCTGCACCCCTCTTCCAGAAGAGCTCGAGGTACTCTGTCGAGGTGCTTGGTACTGTCTATAGGGGCTCTTGGTTCATAAAACTCCAGACAACCAATGTACTAACCTTTTTAAAATGGAGCATTTTTAGATAAATCCATTGCACAGGAAAATAACGAAAACAGCGCTCAAGTTTGCTTAATTTTTCTGCAACTAAATGAGATTTGTAAATGTAGTTTCATTTCTCTAAATCGCATTTGAGACAATTTATTTTCCGTATTTAAAACGAGACTTCGATTGACATGAATAAACTAAAAATATCTAAATAAAATTTAAAATTTTAAGAAATCGTAGGTCCTCAATATTTTAACTTGAATGTTAAGGCATGTAGCTATTTTTATTGTATAAAATATTCATGCAAGTTTAAATTGTACCACGGTCTCGCACTGCCCCCCCCCCACCAAAAAAAAAATCCTTGGTGCATGAAAAGAATACTGCAAATTTTAAACAAAGCATTATATAGGGAAGTCTTGGATTGCATTTGGCTATCCCTCGCCTTATTTTAAGAATTGCTTTGGTATTTTCATCGGAAGTAAAGAAATATTTCAAACATGGTATCTGTATTGGGCCCTAAAAAAATATATTTGTGCAGGACCATGGTTCTAATATTTCTTCCAGATTCATTAATTTAAACTAAAGTCTTTAACATTTTGTGGATCTTGGCTATAACCTTTCAAAACCTTTTCGGTGTTGACCGTCCATAAAATTATATAGATGCAAGAAATTTTTCCTGTATATTGCTTAGTTTAAAAAATGCATCGACATTTTCTTCATACACCGAGGAAGTCTAAACGCCATGCAATCGGTTAACTTCAATGAATGTCACTAATCTACTGTTAAGAGCATTTTAATGCGTTTAAACAGTTATTCTTGCAGTTCTACTGGAGTTTAAGCTTTTCAAGCTGAGCGAAGGACTTCCTTGACGGCATTTCTAACATGCTCCCGACAGTAGATCTGTTAGGAACTCACTATGCATATACTGAACTTCTATAACATTATCAGAACATAGAGATAAATATTTTATAAGATTTGAAATTTAAAAAAATGTGCGTAAATACTCGAAGAAAAGTTACAGGCTGCTTTTGAAAATTCTCTGGCAGAACAGCCAAGTTAATTAAGATAGGCTTAAAGCTAAAACAAAAATGTAAATCGTACAGTTGAATGCTATTGCTGTATCTTGAAATAGTTAATTTTTCACCTTAGTGAAATGCAGCGGTACTTTTTGGGATAGGGCTATTTCGCTTCGAGGTATTTTTTTCATTGCAAGATGTTCATTAAAAGGTACTTCATATGCACATATAGTGTGTATATATACATATATAATGTGCATTCATATATGTATAGTCGAATTATGCTAGTTTCAGTAGTTTATGCAGTAGCATGACAAAATGGAATAGTGATTCTCGCATTCATTAACAAAAATTGCTACAATGACTTCATTTTGGAAAAACCTAATCTTTAGAAATGTCGTACTTCAAACCTTTAGTCTCCGGACGGTGACGCCTATACGCGTTAACTGGAAGTTTGCCGTGAAAGACAAACGCGTATACTTGACGAGAATAATTTTGCCACAGAGAACGGCGAACGAGTTTTACTTCTTATTGGAACGATTTGCATTTTCAACGAAAGATGTTGCTACATTCCTAAAACGATCTCTGAAGGTTTTCGGTTCTCGGGGACAAGTCTGTTTAAGTGTTTTGGTAATGTTAATAAAGTGCTTTTATTAATTGCACTGCCCAGCCGAATTTTTTCACGTGGAAGCGTTTTTTTCATTTTGTGCTAATGGAAGTACAGCTGATAATATAAATTCTTGGACTCCATCTCATTAATCTGTGGATGAATTGTATGTTAATGGTACCACTTTTCAAAGTGTATCTGTAATTCAATCATTGATATTGCACTCGTGCTTTTGAAATAATTTTAAAATACTGAAATTTAATCTTGAAATATAATTTTTCATTACATTTTTAAAATAAAAGCTGAACTTGGATAACTATTAAATGCCACCCCTTTATCAAAGGGAGTAAGATTTTCCCCCGCAGAGTACTGATTTTTCCATGCAATATCGTTTAATACTTAAATTACTCATTTAGGATATAACATAAAATGCGTTTGCCTTAGCATGCATAAATTACTATAAAATGCAATGTGTGTTTAAATGCTTTCATGCAGATTGGACATAGCTAAGAAAATCTGCCGTCGTCCAGGATAATTCGCGCAGCGCTGCTTTTCACCTTGGCAGTAAATTTCTTTAGCAGCATGGTTAAGGCATTTATTTTGAGAAATTCCTGAACGAAAACTTGACAGGTTTTATAGTGTTAACAAAATAGATGTGCAAGAGAATTTTTCCCTCATCTTATTTGGCTATACCATAATGTGAGGTATTGATCACCTAGGCTTTGTCCTTCTGCAATTCTAGTTTATAATTTTCCCACAGTGAGGAAATTTCGCAATATGTTCGTTAGTGAAACAATCCAATCTCTCGTTATTGAGACCACTTATTACGATCAGGAATAGATGGTATTTATAAGTCGTCATAAGAATTTCTGGCTATAGGGTGTTAATTTCCTATGGATTAAAGGATCACTATTTACCCTATACTACCCTGAAAGATTCCGCACTCTACAGTAAAGGATGCGATTACTTCCTTGGGCTAAGTGTCTAAAGGCTATTTGGCGAGAAAAGGACAGTCCCCTTGTTTTGAATCGTGAGTGCGGCTATTTTAAGAGTTCAGATCCAGTTTCTCAAATTTGAAGCTTTTAAGATTGCAATTTGTTTAGCTGGTGGAGAACTTTCTTTAAAGCTTTATACTAACAGTTTGGTTCAATAAATGTTTTTATAGTGTATGTATCTATTGCTTCAAAGTTTTCAAAGGGCTTGCTGAATGCAATTTATTTCAACAAAACGAATAAGTGTTTTAAGTTTTCTTTCCATTGATGTGTTGCTTCAGTGTCCATGATAAATAACCACGCCCCCCTCAACAGTCTGACACTTTCGGATTTCACAATTAACTTTAAGTTAGCACAGAGAATTAAGATGTATTTAAATTGCTGGATTGCTTCCCCTGTTTCATATATCGTAGGTTAATGGACGTACGTTAAATGTTTGAATAATGCTTTGAATAATTTAAAATGATTTATTTTTTCCAAGCAGCACAATGTTCTTTGGACTGTAGCAGACTTTCAAGAACTTGTGCTGCCTGGGTTATAGTTGGTATATGCTTTAACGCGCAATATCTTTTCTATAATTTTTTTTTTCTAAACATTGCATATTTCCCTTGACCACTTTTGTGAGACTGCTCAAGAAATCAACTAGAAGCTCAAGAGTTCGTGATATATTTACCGATGCAGCTATGGAGTAGTGCCATTACTTGGGGTCAACGGCCATTCTCTTAAAAGTACGGGCATTGAAAAAAGGTTTGTCGTGGACAGTATTGAGACTAGCAGTCATGTGTCTTACAGCCAGAATTACAACTGCATTCTTGCAATTAAAAGGTAAGCTGTTTGCTATACTTTATAAGCTCAGTTTTGTGTATAGCGTACTTCCCTTTCATCGACCTGAAATTTGCGTACAACATGCATATGCTTTATCCTGTGCCTGTTAAACGTTGCTAACCGATTGTTCTAAACACCATGGCTTTATTTAGTTTCTTCAAACTTTTGTTGCATGATAAATTGGAATCTCAACTTAAGATCTTGCTTAATGAAAGTTCCATACACAGCAAACTAAGTAATAAAGGACTTCTGCACAGTTGTTTTAATCTTAAATTTGATGTTAGCCTGAAAGGCCAGTAGACGTTCATTTTACTTAATTTTTGACAAGTTATTTGCATATGAATGTTGGGTAATTTTTAAAATGGACTTATTTTTTACCTATTGGTTTAATTAAAAAGATGAACCAAATTTAGCGCAGAAGTGTACAAAATCGATAGAAATCGTACCAAACAGCACGTAAAAGTATAGAAAAAGAATTTATTTCATCCTTAATTTTTGCACACCAGTGTAGTTATTTATAAATGTTAATTAGCTTTAAATACTTAATTTCCCTTAATTTTACATTGTTTAAAAGTGCATTCAAACATTTAGGCCTTACTGTTGATCTTGATGAGTTAAATTTTAACAAATCTTTTGCTTGTGTATACTGAATTTTCACTGCAATCGAGTTTGAGAATTCGACAAACTTAGTAATCTGATCGTAGGTTCCCCACACTTCTTCAGCAGTACTTTGTCTAAATTCGATTTGCATGACGAAGAGGTTCAGCAATTTCTTGGTATTACCACATATTGACTTAAATAGTAAGGCATTTAAATTATGGGTAGTAAATTCGTATAACATAGACGGACCATAGCCGTGTAAATAGCACTGAAATATTAGATGGGGGAAGGTCTCGAGTTCGGGCTTGCCGCATGGCTATCTAACGATATGGAGTTTTGTGCGATTTTCTGATGTTACGCGATAGAGAGCTCCTTAAAAAGGCCTTCACGCAAAGCACAACCATCTAGGTAAATTGCTCTCCTGTAGCTTTGCATATAACCACAAAACAGATAAATTGTGGAAGCTATGTTAATGGTGAAAGTATGTGCTTATTAAAATCGTATTGGTCGAGAGTTTTTATTTTTACATGCCTGAAAATGCGGGTATCCTAAAATATAAAAGGGTTATATAGACGTTAATTTCGTTTAAAGAAATATGCAAAATTACTTAGTTAAAATGTATTTGAATACCATAATAAAATAACACAGCATTAACTTTTGGATTTGATTATGAATCGGACCACGTTACCATATTTATGAAACTTTTGAATTCCAAATTTAAATAGTTCTTCTATACCTGATCAATAGATCTGAAGCGGCGAGTACAACTTAATGAGTTAACATTTTAATGAGTTTACACCAGTTGTTGAATATAGGAATTGAGTGAAATTAGAGTATGCAGTTATTATTAAAGACTAAAATAAAACGGCGGAAAAAAAAATCCATTTTATCAGTAACAGTTGTAGTGAACTTGAAGGGACTAAAGGTTTAGTTAGACATATAGCTAACCACCGGATGTTGCTAAATCATTAAATATAAAACTGCGGGACGAAAATTTTCGTTATATACGGGTTCAATCGAGCGGGGTTTGACAGTCTTAGTTTTAAAATTCAATGGCTTGTTATTTAAGTACTTGCATTTAATGATGAAATAATTTTAAGTTAAGGAAATTGCGAATGTCACGTGTAAAATGAAATTAAACAGATATTGGAAAACCTTTAGAACGTACATCGTTTCCAGATATATTTACAGGTTTTTCTTTATTTAGTTTTCCCTTTTCAGATCGCAAATTTACGTTTACTTGGTCACACAACAGTACTAAGATGTCTCTGAACTTGGTTATAGTTCTGGGTGGAAAGATGCCCGGCTGAAAGTGTCTATAGCGAAACTTTGGTGACAGACCTGCAGGAAGCTCGAAAAGCAAAGATTTAGCCTGCGTTCCAAGTCGATGGTGGCTAGAAGGATAAGTTAACATTTCACCGCTGTCTCAATGTCCAGAGTGGCATTGCAGATGTTACCCCAAGATGTTACCTTTGCAGGACTTGAACATCTAGGCGGCTCTTCATATGTTTATTCATGGTTATAAATTTTTTTTTTCTTCTATTAGCATCAAAGAAATGTTTTCGCTTTTGAAAGGAGATATTTTTAGCTTTAAAGAGCGAAATAATTTACATTCCTTTATTAATTGCCTTTACAGCACAATCTTAGACACAAGCAAAGTGTCCGTAAAGTTGCTACATTTCATTGCACTTAACATTAAATCTAGTGTTGCCTCATTTTCTAATTTTAAAACAGTTTTTCCATATTTAAGGAGAGACTTCACTATAAAGTTAATTTCGTTTTTAGGAAATTAAAAATTTGAGTCGTATTAATTTTACAACTTAAGTTGGACATCATGTAGCTCATTTCAGTTTTCATAAGACAAAATGCTCCAGTCTGGCACACAATCTTGGTTCCTATAGCTCGTTGCCAAGTTTGTTTTAGGGCTTGTAAAAGATATATTGAAAGTTTTTAACAAAACTCATTATACAGGAGTCTTACTTATTGAAAAATATTGTATTTAGCTATCCCTCATCTTCCCTAGGGTATGATTTAATATTTATTCTGAAGGGATGAAATATTTTAAATATTGACGTTTGTATTGGCACCTATAATAAAAAAATGGATTTCGTCACGATCCATGGTTCTAATATTTCTCCTAGAACCCACAAATTTAAATTTAATAGGCTTTTAAGCATTTAGTAGATATTGTTAGTAACTTATCAGTTTGGTCATTATTGGCTCTTTAACTATAGTGTATGTATACTGTACAAGCACTCTGCTGTATAGTGCTTGGAGTTAAGTTTTGTAGTATCATCAGCTTCATAAGCTAAGGCAATTGAAATAAAATTGATACGTGTGAGCTTCCACGTATTTAATAAATAAATCTAAATTAACAGTGTAAGGTGGATTTTTAAGACGGCTATAATTTTCGCAGCAGTAAATCGGTCTCTTAAAAATTCCATAGTCTAAAAACAGGTTTCTCTAACAAAATCTATTTTGGAACACGTAAAGTTTCCAAAATTGGAGCTATTGATTAGTTTATGCATGCATTTTGAGAAAGGTGACATCTTAAACTTTTAACTGGCAATGAACTATAACGTTTTTTGATGCTATAGAGAAAATAAGAATGTCTAAATATTAGTCAACCTGAAAATTGTATTTCCTGCCTTATCAATTTTTTCCTACCTTAATGAAAGTAATGAGTTGTAACATTTCGTATAGTAATATACTTCAAGGTTTATTCCCCTGTGTTATTCTCAATTAGCCTCATTGTTAAAGCATCCAGGTTGTATTTTATGCACTGATATTTTGCACAGCTAAGACACCGAAGTCTTGTCAAATTTTCCTCTTGCCCATATCTTAATCTGTAATACTTGTGTGCTGGTTCAGAATTATTCATTTCAAAGTGTACTATTTGCAGTGAAACCTTTGTGACCTCCTCCAGAAATGACAATCGATCACGTAAGTGACCACTAGAATACTTTATTTTGTCTAATTTTACCTAGTTTTTGTAATAACATTACAAGTGCAAAGACAATTTTACAAATAAAATGATCCAGAAAAAGAGTTCTGTAAAATATTAGTTACAAATTCTGTGCACAAGATTTCGGTTGAAATTTAAAATCGGAAGTCTTTAATTAATTCGCCACAGGAACTTTAAAACCAATGAATTTCAATAACCTAGACGAAACGGAATGATTTAAAGAATGTTATTAAATAATCTTATCTTGTACACTTTCATAAACTGAATATTGTATTTTAGGTTCTACATGCGCTTAACAAGTTAAAAACTAATTCGGCCAGTTAACCTATTCGGTACATTCAGAAGCGCTTGCTTTTGTACATATTTCTAGAAATTTTTAATGAGTTATACTTAGTGGTCACTAAAGACATTTTACAAAAAGTTTAACACGGGTTTCGCTGTAAATTCTGCCGAATTTTTATACGGTCTTATTCCAGAAACTTGCATCATTTTTTGAATATATATGAACTTAATAACTTCAAATATGCTGTGAATAGTTATCCCTTGTGTATCGTATTTCAGTTAACTGCATTATGTAAATTTAATATCTGCCATAAATTACTAGTTTCAATGCATGTAAAACTCTTTTCAAATGCATCTAGCATTAATGAATTTCATGTCTTTTGCCTGTTCGTATGAAATTTTAAAAGCACCAAGGTTACTTAAATTTTGCAGTAATTTCCAAATGTTTGTATGTTATGAATGTTTCGCACGATGTGGTTACTAAAAATGTATACACGAAGCATCTTAATGTAAACATCAAGCAAATCTAACACTTTAAATAAATTTTCTTGTACACTGATTAGACATGCAGCTACATTAGTATGAAAGTGTAAAAACTGCCGGGTGGGTTCAGCAGTGGTTTTACGCTGCACTTCAAAATGTTACAGTAACCTGCTCCCTTCTTACAGAGAAAGTGCGTAAGGTAAATTTATTAATTTTTGATCAAATTATACGAAGCATGACTAAATATGAAATCAGTCATTTTAACATAAATACTAAAACAGAATATTAATAGTTACGCAAAAAAAGAATTTGGCTTTCTTAAATGAAGCGATCAACTTTGATTTAAGATAATCTTTCTGAACGTGCAGACAAGTTAAACTGTTTAAATTTCGTAAAACTGTCAGATTTTCAATTTTCTTCATGAAGTATGTGTGAGGAATAAATTCGAATTTGTTTAACTATCGGTTGAAAAAAAATTGTTAGATGGATGTTTATATAACCATTGTTAAAGCGCTTCAAATTTTTCTCCGTGAATATATTATGTGTTTTAACTTTTGTCTTTACAATCTCCATTATAAAGTTGGATACTTCATTATCAACGGGTGGGGATGTTGACTTCACAAGTTTAATTGAAAAGGTTCTTGTTTATGAAATTGGCAAATTATTGCATTCAGACTAAACTTTTTTCAAAGGTTATATAGATTTAATATATGGTGTAATCAACTGGAACGGGAATGTTTCATAAGGAGGGTCCTTTATGGTTTCAATAACTTGAAATTTTAAACGAGTTTCTTTCGTCTAAATTTATGTCCCTAAAGACTTCAAGTAAAGAACTCGAAGTTTCTGAAAATGACTTAGTTTTAATAGGGAAATCGTTGTACGGAGGAGTTGGAAATCTGCCTCATTAGAGTTAATGAGAATTTGTTAGACATGTTTTGTCAAAATACAATTCGGACTTAAAGTATTGACTTAGTATTGAATTTTGGGAGTAAAACAGCATGTTAAGATTTAAAGTGAAAAATTTTGCAAAATATATTGCATGCAGGTTTCTTTTTAAAAAGGGAAATTAGTTTTTGGGTGATTCTATTGCACAGCAAACGCATTCACGTAGCAACTGCTCTTAGGACTGCAAAATTAGTCTAAGTAAACAATGCCGCAAGTGTTCAGTTTTTCCGCATTCTGAAATTCAAATCTTCCACACTTAGACTGCAAAATTAATTTGAATATCACTTTAAGTGAAATTAAACTGCCTCAAATTATTACATTTAAACTTGCATTTTTTTGGTAACTATTGGGTTGGCAACAAAGTAATTGCGTTTTTCCGTGTGTCAATATTTCGCATGGCCAAAACTACTGAAGTTAATTATGCGAAATTTGGCACGTACGTGAGTTCTTCAACATAAGTGCTAGATCGGAGAGCATTTTCCAAAATTCGTAATCTTAGGGGGGTTAAGGGGCCAAAAAGTTCCTTTCACATATCCCGCGTGATCTCAAATAAAAATAGATATCTGTGAAATTCTTTCTGTAAAATACAGCAGTCACGAATACCTAAAAATTAATTTCAGGACATTTTTAATATTGTCCTCTAAGGAGGATAGAAGCGAAAAAAGGGGGAGGGTGGCCATCTTTTATGGACGAAAAAAAATACTGCCAGTGAAATTCTTACTTTAAAATGTAACAAATATGAATCGTATGTTCAGGCACAGCTTACCTGTAATTAAAAACTTGTTGAAAACTTATTTGCTTGAATTTTATACAAGAAAACGCAATTACTTTGTTGCCAACCCAATAGATATAGCTAAAAATAATGAAAATGTATCTTATATCAGATGTACTCATTTTTCATGAGTAATGTTTCAGACCAGTATAGGATCTTGTATATTCGCTGTTTCACTGCATGAAAAGGATAAATATCGTAACCATTTTAATTCCAAAGCATCATACAGGAAAGTGCTACAAAGATTTATTTGCCAGGAGAGGACAGCTCACGTCACTGAATGTGTCGTTTAGAGCTACGTACGTCCCTTCCCGGAGTTTCCCGCCACAATTTTGATCTTCATCGGAAGGTGGGACTTCTTAATATTGGCACCCCTCGGAAGCTGCTAGGACTTCGGAACCACGGATTTAATATGCATGTACACCGTGGTCTTTAGTGGTACGCCGATAGCGAACCGAATTTCGCCGATAAATCTAAGCATTGATCTAATATTTTACTTCTAAAGGGACGAAATATTTCAAGCATGGTACCTGTATTGGCGCCTATAAAAATCGATTTTTGCAGGTCTATGGTTCTAATATTTCTCCCAGAACCCTTTAACTTAATTCCACGTAATCCAATTAATATTTAATCTTAATTCTCGAATTGAAAATTATTGGATGTCTTAAAAAGGTGCAAGGGAAAACTAACCTGTATTTTGCTTAGAATTTAAAAGTATGCGTTATTTATCTGCTTTATGCGCTATGGAAGCGAAAAATGAGATCTATACTGGTCTAAAACATGACTCGTTAAAATGAAATATATGCGATTAAAGTAATGAATATAGCTAAAAATAATGGAAATATAGTTACTAAACAAAGTGAAAGATAATTTTTAAGTGCTTAAAAAATTACTCAAATTTTTAATGTGAATTGCACTAATAGTAGAGGTCACACTTCCGGGCTAAATTATTAATTTGGATAGTTCATGGACTAGGTGAGAGTGCCACAGGTGCGCACGTTACTGGATATATTTCTACAAATCTTTCATCAATTAAAATAAGCTTTACTAAAGTAGCCACAATACAGGTATTCTTACAAAGATAGTCTCTTTAAAAAGTTTTACTTGTCAAAGAGTCTTTGACAAGTCTAAATATCCTAAACGTATCACATTCTAAATTTCCCTCATGAAGATTTTTATGATCGGTTTCATTGTAGAAATTGAGCTTCTATGGTCATACTTTGAAAATCTGAAAGCAGTTTTGTAAAGTCAAATGATTTTGCTATTTTGGTATCGTTATGACTTTAGTTTTACATAATGCAAATTAATTCATTTTAATATCGGCATTAATCTTAGAATGCGTTTAACTACTCTCATATTTACATGGAATCGCGACTCCATATCTTTCTCAAATTTAAAAGCATGAATATAGCATAAATGTGTTGCATTTTGCAGTAGTTTTCAGAATTTCATAATGTTTAGAATGCCCTCACGATATGATTATTAAAGTGTGCAAATTGTCTTAAAAGAATAAATCTCTAATACTTTAACATTTGAAAGTTCCTTAACTAGTAATTGCATCATAAATATCTTAATTGCATCATAATATTCCCATTCTTTTAGGTTTAAAGGAAGCTCCCTTTTCAGAAAGTGAAGTTTAGTGTTGTAACCTTGGGCAGGATGTAAGTTTCAATAGGTACAGCTTTTTTGCTTAAGTTCTACCCAATCTAGGGATCTTTCAACCGCTATCTGCCCTTTATACCCTATACAGGATTAATACTTTGCTTTCCTCGTTGGTTTTATTGATAAGGACCCCCCCCTTAAATCTGAAGACTGCTTTGGGTTAAATCCTGTTGGTTCTTGAATGATCATCATGGACGTGGTGTCTTGTCCTGTTGTGGACCTTGATCCTTAAAATCTCAAATATACCTACCTTTTTTAAAAAGGGAAGTTGTTAGATGAATCCATCGAAAAGAATAGTTTAACGAAAACGGCGAGTACGTTTGCCAGATTTGTCTTAAACGAGATTTGTAAATTTCTAGGTTCCCTTCGTTTCAAATGCGATTTGGAGAAACTATTTTTCTTCAGTGTTTAAAAGGAGACTTCGATTGCGACCAATAAATTTTATTTATATATTAAAATTTAATTGTTTTAAAAATGGTACGCTCTCAATTTTTGAACTTAAAATTAGCTGTATGATATTGTAACTTAATTTAAAATTTTTAATGTAAGCTAAAATGGCTCCACGGTCTCAAATTTCCTTCCTCTTCCTTAGTGCATGAAAAGGATACCGCAAATTTTAAACGGCAAGCATTATAGAGGGAAGTCTTGAATTAATATATTGTATTTGGCAAATAATAAAATTAAGGAATGCTTTGATGTTTTTCATCGAAAGTAAAGAAATATTTCAAACATGGTGCCTGTATTGGGCCCTTTAAAAAATTAATTTGTGCAGGACCATGGTTCTAATATTTCTTCCAGAACCCATTAAACTAAATGAGCTTTAACATTTCGTAAACCTTGGTTATTGATAACCTTAAAATAAATCTTGGGTGTTGACTATCCAAAAAGTATAGTCAGGTAAAAAAAAAAAATAATAAAATTCCTGTATATTGCTTAGTTTAAAAATGCTGCGGCATTTTCTTCATACGCTAAGGAAGTGAAATGCCATGCAGGAAGTTCAACTTCAGTGAAAATGACTTAAGTCGGCAAGTGCATCTTAATATGTTCAGAAAGTTAAATTTAAAACTGTACTGAATTTAAAGATTCTCAAGCTGAGTGTAGGACTTTCTTGACGGTTTATCTAATATGCTATCGTGAGTAAATCTGTTGGCAACTCTAAACTGTGACTAAGCATATACAGAACTTCTATAACCATTTTCAGAACGTAAAAAAAAAATTCATTAATTTGAAATTTAAAAAAAAAATGGCCGTAAAAAAAAGAAAGCTACAGGCTATTTTGAAAAATTATTCCCGACAGAGCAGTTAAATTCACGATTAAAAGGCAGGCGAGAAACTAAAAATGCAAATCGCACGGTTGTATGGCATTTCTTTTCCTCGAAAAGGTTAATTCCCCCCCCCCCCTTAATGTATACAGCGAAATGTTCTAATGTTCCCTTTCTTGCACTAATCCAGGGGACCAGGGCAGCAAAAATTCTCCGTAAGTTAATGGGCGTTCGTAAAAGTTCTGCCGATTGTGTCAAGGATGTGTGGATTAAACTTCACTTTCTGCAAATGCAGTTTCTTTTACATGCTTTAGCAATGTTAATACTTTCCATGTCTTATGATGCGACTGAAATTTCGGATTGCTAAGATTTATAACCAAGCAAAAATTGTTATGGCTGTACTCCTACTGGATTTCCTTTTGGCTTCTTCGTAATTCTTCAAAAGCTTAAGTTACTAAATACGAAACATGTTTTACTGTAACCAGTAACGTTCACTTAGTGTTAAGCGGAGTATAGTTTTATATTGATAAATGTCTTATGACCAAAGGCTCAAGTTTTATATTTGTTAAAACTAATATTTTTTAGTGTTCGAGGCTTTTTTTCGTAATTTGTTTTCACGGCTTCTATATGTAAATTATAAATATCTAATCCAGCATAAATTTGCTTGTCCTATTTAGTGGGTGTATGCGATTTTACTTTTAAAGCAACATAGTACCAACACATTCAGCATGTGGCTTAGTTACTGAAACTGAACCACATTTCATTTTTTTAACTTTAAATTTTTCAGAAATCTGTTTCTTTGTAAAATCGTGCTCCTGAAAAATGAAATATTTTCTGAAAATTTTAATGGCGAAATTCTCATTTAAAATCTTGGAAATACAGTCGAAGGGCACACAAAAGAAATTAACAGGCCAATATTTATCTTGTAAAAGAAATTACGGGTATGTGGGTTGGGGCTTTTTGGCTTCAGTATATAGGTACTATTTTTCTCACTGTAAAATGCGAAAGTTCATTAAAGATGCTTCATCTGTACATCATTTTAAACTTGAGTGTGCTGAGAAAGTGTAGGCATGGTACCCGTTGTCATAACTGAAGTGTCCCCGAAACGCCTTGCACTTCGGAGGTTTAGAAAAAGTGCTCTGTAAAGTGAATACAATTTAATTTTGGCCAGTTCTTAAGGAACGTTAGAAAATGTGTTTATAATTTTGCTTTGAATGTCTCGGTATTTAAACAACTTTGAAATTTCTAAACTACTATGTGTATGTTAACTTAAACAAATTTCCTGTCAAGATCATCATTTTCTTACCTTTCTAGAGTTAAAAGAAATTGAAGGAAACTCTAAACTAACCACTTATCTAACCAGATTGTCAGTTGTTCAGATTAATAATTATAGCTTTAAATATTTAGAAGTGCTTAAAATCTTTTTCAAAAGAGCATCATTGCAGTTCTAAAGTATTAAATAAAATGTAAGAATTTTATGTACCTGAGCTTTTCACGCGATACGCAAGGGTTAACCCATTAACGTCCAACGTTCTTTCGAGGACGCTCGCAGACTTTGTCCGTCTGAAATACACAAAACTTGTTTTCCTATTTTAATTTCTCAAATTTGATTTCCTGAAAATGCACGGCCATAAAGTAAAATAAATCTCTCGCTGTTTTCATATTCTTTAGACAAATTTATTATGAATCCACCAATGTCAAATGTGTTCATTTTTCAGCGCAAATTCGAGAATGTGATGTAAATAGCTGGGCGCTAATGGATTAATTGTAGTCGGGTCAGACAAATTTAATTGCTGCAAGTTCATAGCTTCGATTTTTCTTTAAACTAATTGATCGCGATATGTATTCCCAACAAGCTTTAATCGTATTTCAAATACGAATAGTTTATACTTAAATATGGTTTAAATATGTTGCTTGTATTGAGCTCTGTTAAAAAATCTATTAGCCCTGTGCCACGTTTCAATGATTTACTCGTAAGTTGTGGGCTATTTCAATTAGCTGCGATTGTCAAACACGATGATACAAGAAAATTACATAATTTAGGCATTGGTAATTATAATGTATATGTATGTTTTGATAATACGACAGGCTTGATTGGGATGAAATGTTAATTCATGTGACAACTTTTCTTTGAGAATGGTTGAAGTGAATAAATTTTTCATTTAGGGAGGAAAAAAAAAAAACTTATTTCGTAATGTAGGATCTTCGTCTAGTTTGTACTTACAGCTCTTTCAAATTTTGAAATAGACTACTAGGATTAAAATAAAGATGCTTTGTCTCAATGTCACAGCTTAGCTTCTACATATACCCATTTATTAATTTGTCATGGATATGTTAGTTACAAAATCCAATTAAATATGAGCAGCATAAAAAAATAAAATTACAAATATTAGATTTTTACTTTTTAAGTGTAATGCAACAGGGTGCAAATTCCGTATTTTAATTATCTACAGGCATAACTCTCCCATTTAGTGTAAAGTTTGCGTCCTTTAAACCAAGGTTTAATTTCTGCGCATGTCCACCAGTGCGTAATAATCGCATCACGGTAAATGCAACTTGGATTTAAGTATTCAAATTATAAATATGTGCGCAAGATTTTAATACTTAAGTTCTGTGCACCATTCATTTCAACCTTCTCTATGAAAAGTTTAATACTTAAAATATTGCTTATCAATAGTAATTTTTCTCTTATAATTGTTTTGCATTTTAATTAAAAAATATTCAGTTCATTCTGTTAGGGTGTTTTTTCTGAACTTAACCTGTTTGATCAAATTTGTAAATATAATGGTTCAGCTTTTGTGAAATTGTCTTTGTTATTTCTGCTGCATTGTACTTTAAGTATTCTAAACTTTTGTACTTTTGAATATGTAATTTTATGAACAAGAAATAAAATGATTGTACAAAATCAGTATATTGTCTTCAATTTTTAAGTTGATGTTGTGCGTCAAAACACTGCAGTTAAATTTGCAGATTTCGACGGCCAGACTCCATTACGAAGCACTAAGTGGAAGAAAAACGTGTTCTCAGAATCATTGCTTGAATTTCTACCTATTGACAATAGTTATATACCTTCCGTATTTTTTAATTTTAAAACCAGGGCCGGCCTAAGAGCAAAATTCTGTGTGTGCAAGAACGAGTTTTGGCGCCCCTTACAGTAACAATTGATACAAGAAACCTAGTAAGAAGTGTGTGTTCTATAATTGAAATTAGTGGGAACGTAATACCTAAAAATCATATTTTGAAGGGACTAAAAATCAAAAGATAAAGCAAATATGATTTACTAAATAGTAAATATTAAAGTGGAGTATTTACCTTTTCATTAATTTATTTTTCTAAAAAAAATTCTTCTTGTATTAATGATTTTACTCACTTTCTCAAACTTCAGTTAGCGTGCTGTACCGTACTTGTGTAACGAGCAAACTCCTAACAAATACTTTTACTCCGATTACTCGTATTGTTTTGTGTGGTAGAAAATGGCAGACACATTTTTAACTATAGCAAAAGCTTTATTTGATTTAATACAGTTACCATATTAAAGAAAGTACGAAAACGTTCAGATATATAAACTTCGGCTTTCACTTTTCCAGAAAAGATACATCAATATAATTATAAATGGTAGTAGTAGTGTGAAAAAATCGAAAAAGTACTACGGAAAATTGATTAAAATAATCTATTATACTTCTTAGCAATGAACCTTCCCAGCTTTAGCAGCCGAAAATGGTTTTTATTAAATTATCATAATCTAATGACGATGAAATATCATTTTCAATGGACAAAATTGAAAGATAGTTGTCTTTCGTCAGAAAGAGTAGACCGTAGGTAAGTTTTTATTATTCTTAATTTAGAAAAACTTCGCTCAGTCGACGCTACCGACGACGGCATTGTTAGAAGTATTCGTAAAGCAACCCTTTTACATAAGCGCCTGCAGATTCAGTTTCGAAAGTTCAGCACGTTCATAGGCGTTTTCTCGCCCAAAATCAAAGAGAAATTAAACTGTTTTTAATTCTGGAAATAAAAATGCTGGAGCCTAAAACCATTATGAATTAACTCGCTGAACATTAAATCAAACGGGTAAAATCTGAATACCTAAAACGTAAGTGTTACGTACCTTTATTTCGGATGAGGATCTGGATCAGCTCTTCGCGAAAACTCAACTCTTTTGATGTCACTGTCATCCCCATCCGAAAGAACATCTTCCAAGTCTTTGCATTTAACTAGCAAGTCATCTCTGTTAGGTAATTCATAAAGTTTAAAAAGAAAATTAAAATTTGACATCTTGTCCTTGATTTGTTCGAATCTCTTGAACAGCCATTTGAGCTGTTTCAACAAGTGGTAAAAAAAAACTCTCTTGCGGATCAATCGGTGCTTCGCCATTGGCCTCATAATCAAACTGCTTCTTCCTTCTAACCCGCGGTGTTTTTAATATTTTCCTTCTACTTCTAAATCTTCAGCCAACTCTTTCGCTTTCAGTAAACAACTAAAAAATCTGTTTTCGTGGAAATCCCAAAGGACTTTAAAAAAGATACAGCGTGAGGTAAATTCACGTTCTTTGATTGCAATATTTTGCAAGCGATGCTTATTTCAAACAAGATATCGTACCATGCAATCAGTGACACTAAGAAGACAAAATCTTCTATAGCTTTGGATAAAGAATTTGCCTCACTTCTAACTTCATCTTCAAATGATGTATTCTCGTGCAGGTCCCTGCACCATCTGACATCTTATAGATTTCAGCTATTCAATTTGCGCTTCCCAGTGAGTTGCACAAAGTTCTTTTAATGTACGAGAAGGCCCAAATAATGATGATGCCTCATCTGACTGCGACAGTCTCTAACAATTTGCTCCAACTTTTTGCCAATGAGGTAAAAAATACAATCTCTGAATTGTTCCAAAAAGAGTAACTGTTGGTACTGAGGATTTTGCGGCATCGCTCAGTACCAAGTTTAGGCTATGACAGGTGCATGGTACAAAAAAGGGCTCTCTTAATTTTTTTTTTCTAAATTTTTTTTTTTCAGTCCGGAGTGTTCACCTTTCGTATTTGCCCCATTATCATACTCTTGGGCTCTGCAATTAGAAATATCCAAGTCGTACTCCCGTAGTTTTTTTAAGACTGTTTCCGACATTCCTTTTTCTAAAGTATCTGTTATTTCAATGAAATATAGGAAACTTTCGCAGATTTCAATAGTTTGCTCGTTTGTTCCATATATACCTCAAAACAACAGAAAGCTGTTCTTTTCTACTTAAATCACGTGTGCAGTCGAGAATCAGTGCATAGTATTTGGCTGTTTTAAATCTAGTTGCTATTTCTTTTACTTTATCTCCCATCAGTCAATAATTCGTTTTGTATGTTTTTTCCTAAGTATGACAGACGCACTTGTTTTCATTTGCCAATACCCTAGATACATATTCTTTTATTACAGGATCAAATTGAGCAATTAGTTCATAAAGTCCTAATAATTTCCACTGTTTTTTTTTGTTTTTTTTACAAAGTTTCATTTGTAAAAAAAAAAAAAAGACTTCGAAATCTGAAAGCCATTTGAGTCTGGGCAAGAAATTGTGTTATGGTAAGAAGTCGTTTAAGAACATTTTGCAATCGTTCTGTTACTAGGGCAATTATTTTCTGGTTTTCATCATCGATTTTTTAACCTGTGCTCGGTCAGTTTTTCGCCTCAACCCATTTTTCATAGCATTTTAGGTGAGTAGAAGTTTCATGACGATTCAGTATAGTTCCAATGTGCCTCCAGTCAGTTGCCACTTTGATCTGATAAAGTTTTATTGGAACTTGCAGTACTAAATATCTTGCAACAGAAACAGTAAACACTATTGTTTTGTCGAGAATACAATAGCCAACGCCTCTTAACTCTTCACGTAACCTAAGGTCTGCCTTCAGGCAATGGTGGATCTAGAAATTCTCTTTCGGGAGGGCTAAGTTTTGAAAAAAAGCTTATTTCACCCAAACAAAATGTACAATAAAGCAAAATTTTAGTCTAAACCAATGTAAAAACTTTTGGGAGGGGCTAAGTGATTAAAAAATCACTTTGCATATTCAAAGTGCATAATGAAGCAGAATGTAACCCTTCAGCAATCTCTTTTTTTTGGGAGGGGACTGAAGTCCCCTATCCCCTCCCCTGAATCCGCTACTGCCTTCAGGTCGGTCGCCTTTGCAAGCCGACGCCACAGACAGACTAAGTACGTGATAGACTCGGTTATCTACATTTGTTTCAGTTCAGTCAAAACAATGGAGCGAAACACTTCTTGAAGCTAGTCTCTTTACTGAACCTTCAAGCAAAATTTATTTTTGAAATAAAAACTTATGGTGATTTGCATTCAAACATACATACGATACATAAATATTTAAATTTTACCACTTATTTGTTAAACATTTTTCTCATTGCGGCGGCCCTCTCAGAGAAAAAAACGTGTGCGGTCGCACACGCCTTTGGCCGGCCCTGTATGGATGGTTCAGCCCCCCTGGAAAAACCTAAGCCCCCCTAGAGCAATTTACAGGCACCGGGAATACTTTTTTTTAAAAATAAGTTTTTACAGTATCTATCCCTATGTACAAAAATGAACATTTTCTGTTGTCAAAAATGGAGTTCTTGGTTATTTCTTCTTTTACTTTATCGCTACTCATTTTAAGCAGATGTTCTTAAAATGAGTCTGTAATTCGTTTTGTATGATTTTTCTTAAGTATGACAGACACCCTTGTTTTTTATTTTCCAATACTCTAGATACATGTTCTTTCATTACAGGATCAAATTGAGCCATAAGTTCAACAAGTCCAAAATAATTTCCATTGTCCATTGTTTTTTCTTGTACAAAGTTTCATTTGTCCCTCGGAAAACCATTTGGTTCTGGGCAAGAAATTGTGTTATGGCAAAAAGTCGTTTAAGAAAATTGTGCCATCGTTCTTTTTCTAGGGCAATTATTTTCTGGTTTTCATCATCGATTTTTTCATCTGTGCTCAGTCACTTTTCCACCTCTCATCATTTTTCGTAGCATTTTAGGTGAGTAGAAGAAGTTTCATGACGATTCAGGATAGCTCCAATGTGCCCCCAGTCACATTTGCCACTTTGATCTGATAAATTTTATTGGAACTTGCAGTACTAAATATCTTACAACAGAAACAGTAAACACTATTGTTTTGTCCAGAATACAATAGCCAACGCGACTCTTAACTCTTCACATAACCTAAGGTCTGCCTTCTTCAGGTCGGTCGCCATTGTAAGCCGACGCGACAGACAGACTAAACGCGTAATAGAAGACTCGGTTATCTACATCTTGTTGTTCAGTTCAGTCAAAACAATGGAGCGAAACGCTTCTTGAAGCTAGTCTCTTTACTGAATCTTCAAGCAAAATTTATTTGCTGAACTAAAAACTCCTTCAAATGGCGATTTGCATTCAAACATACATATGATAAATAAATATTTAAATTTTGCCACTTTTTTAAACATTTTTCTCATTTCGGACTGAATATTCCCTACTTTATGAAAGCCCAAGTAACGTAATACCGATGTATTGTATATCCGTTAATTGAAAGTAAGTGGGGGAAGGTTCTAAATTATTGAAAGAAGACGCGAAAGCTAGGTGTTGCGATTGAATAAAATAAATGTGGTTCGCATTTAAAAATGAAGATGGTCCCTTACGAAAATTTTATGCATAGCAAATTACAGTACGTTACTAGACTCTTACAGCAAAGCTACATGTACCAACCATTTACGGATGAAGACGAAGTGCGGCTATTTTTCCGGAGCTGTATGTGTGTTTTTATACAAAAGTAAACCCCGTTAAATTTTTATTTGGAACAGTTGTACAGAAATTTATCAAATGAAACTTTTTCATAAAATTTTCTTGTTAGGCCAGTTTGCTGTGTTTGATTTTTAAAGAGCTGGACTTTAAAATACGAAGTAATTTTAATCATCTGCACGCTTTTTAAATTTCCATTGCCCACATATCTCAAAGAATTAAAGCGGGTTACTGCCTTTTTGGGACACCCTATATACAGGGTAACTCAGAGGCATGTTTTCGTGCTTTCTTCTAGAAAAATATAGAATATTAATCCGGCAAAATTGGAAGATGGTTGCTTTCGTACTATGCATTCGCGCAGTGGCGTACGCAAAAGGGAGTTGTTGCGGGCTATAACTTCCCTTTGTCGAAATTTTTTTAACAAAGTCCATACGTTTTCAACTTTTGCAGAACGAGTATAACTATACACCCCCGCCCCCCTTTCAAGAACGTCTGCGTACGCTACTGCATTGTGGGTATAAGTGAAATTGTGGAAACAAGTGAAATTGAGCAATTGAACCACAAGTGAAATTGTGGTTACGGAATTTTTAAGAAAATGTAGGTGAGAGTTGGAATATAAACACATTTATCAGAAGTCTGTACCATATAAATAATTTTTGGAAACAAAATTTCAGAAATAGCGATGCCTGTGGAAAATTATTAGCTTGAAAAACATTTCTCATTTAAAGGCATATATCCAACAATTTTTTTTTTTTTTTTAGTTAAGTGAAACGTGTAACTGGACTGAAATGCTTGCTGCGCAACATCACAAAAATAAGCATAAAATCTTACTTATAATTTTTTTGACAGCGATAGTTTACAGAAACTTTCACAAAAGCTGTTGCAACGTTGGCGTTGGATGTCGAAAATAGTCGTATAAATCATATCTCGTTTCATTGTATCCTTCTGGAAATACTTTCTTGGGTTTCTGTCTGTTTTGTGACTATTTTGACTGAGGGGCAAAGTGAACGGATAAAAACTTTAGCACCTTAAAAGGATATTCTCAAGAATTTTGACTAAATCTGAAATGTGGAAAAACCAAGAGATTTGTCTTACCTAGATATATACATTCGATCAGTTTATTTTCTACGGTGTGTAAAATTTAAGTTTTTTTCCCCTTTTGTGAGGCATAATTTGTATTTAATGGTTATTTTAGATACATAGGAAATGAATAAATATTTATAAAATAAGCATTAATTTCCTATTTATGTGGTAATTAAGCGGACAGTAGACGATTTTAACTTGTGTAATTACAAGTTTACAAAATATCCTATTTAGCTAAACTAAACACAAGATGAAAATTGACGTTCTCTGTGTAAAATGGTTAAAGGATAAAATAGTAGCATGTAGAAGAATATGAGCAGTTTGTCACACGTATTTTTAGCAATATACAATAACTATTTTCTGGAGTAAACAGTACCTAACCTTTAACGACAACTCGTAAATTCCATGAACACAGCAATTTTTCTTTGACGGTTGTGGTTGGAGATACTGTGGTATTATAGGGCGTTTAAATAAAAATGCTAGTATATATTGGACGATTTTAACTTGTCCCTTTTTTGTAACAATTAATTTTAGTTCAATAATAAAGTTCAAGATATCGTTAGAATTGATTTTTCTGCCTGTTTACTCCTTACTGTATATTTAGCGATTTTTGTAAAGAACAATGAATAATAAACGATTTTTTTAACTTAGTGAGAATCTTGTGATCACACCTCTTAAAAGTACTTTTCCTTTCCTCACGTCTGAACGATATTCATTTTTTGTAACTTCCTGCACAAATAAATAAATGAATATAGAAAATAATTCAAACCCTTTATTTAATTAAATATTCACTAAACATTATTATGGAAATCTGAATAAATAAAAAAGAATTTGTCATTCAACTTTGAATAGCCAAGAGGGCTGGGAGGTATTACATTTCCTGGATGAGTAGTCAACAATGAAATAGCAATTTTTATGATCCTTTCCATAAATAGCTTCACATCGAGACTAAACGTCGGAAAATTCATGTTGTTTGATCAATCATGTTGTTTGTAAACCAAGTTCGTTTCTTAGCATTGCTTAGCATTGGGCGGTAATAATTTATTCTAAAAATTGATTTAGACTACTGTATATAACATTTCTTTTTTAATAAGTTACTTTAATTGTAAGATGACCTATTAAAATTAAGTTTATTTAATTGAGAATAGTTACAATTTACTCTTCAAAAACACAAAAATAGTACAATGTACAGTCCCTAGTAAAAAGAAAAACCGAAACTGAAGAGGAGAAAAAGCAATTGGCAATATGCAAATCGAAATGAAAATTGCTTCTCTGTTCCTTTGTTTATTTGCTGTTTTATTAAGATTTTTTTTCTGAAATTAAGGAAGAAAATTTTGTTTAGGCAAATACGATAATTTTTTTTCACACACACAAAAAAAACTAAATATTATAATTCGAAGTGTAAATTCGACCGAATTTGTGTTTTTTCTTTGCCTGGAAATCAGTAGCGCTAAGATCATGCAGGAGTCTGAATCGAATATACATTTAAAATGCAAATAAATTTTCTGAATTTGGAAACTGGCATATTGAGGAACGGAAACACTTAAGTTTTAAGCAGTGATATAAAGTCCACGTTCGTTTTTACGAACCCATAGGGGCTACTACAATAGTTCATGAAAATGTCTATAAAAGTGTAATCGGAACCACTCGCTATTTCGTAAAATAGCAAGTGTTCATTTAAAAAAAAAAAAAAAAAAAAAAAAAAAGCATGTCGATCGTATTTCGAATCTAAATACGTTTGCATTTATATTCTATTTTGACTATAAATTTGTATTTTTCCAAAGAATTTCGATTTCACTTAATATTTTGACGATGCTGATTTTTACAAATCGTATAAATTTAAAGGAACTAATAGTTGAAAGTAGAGTGCCCAGTTCATTCCAGTAAAATTTGACGTCACGAGACACATTTTTATGACCTCATATTTTCATTTAAATTTTTATTGTTTTTGAAAAATACTTTGTTAGACAAATTGGTAAAAAAATAAGAAATTTAAATTTTGGAGGAAAAAAATATGCATGCAGAGCTAAGTATTGTACTTGCTTTATAAGAGTTTATCTTTTATATTATATTTGTGTGTGTGTTAGATGCGTGTCGGATCGTTAAAAAGTTAGATCTGCAGTTACGGATCTGAAAACGGCCACCTTGCTTTTATATCCGCGGATACGGATTTGAAAACTGAACACCTGTTTCTTATATCCGCTAATACGATTATGAAAAATGACCATTTATTGCCATACTCACGGATACGGATCTTTTTCTTTGAAAATTATTTTCAGGAATACATCATCTTGAAGCGATAATTTCATGCACAATGTGTGAAATTATTTGCCACAATGATAACTTTCAGATCCTGTGTAATGCATGTATTTAAAAAAATTGAACAAATAAAATCACACTTTTAATAATCTTAATATGGTTTTACGAGCATTAAACTAACGAAATGGTACAACCAAACCAAGTAACTTTTCAAATCTACCGGACACTTTGTTGTATTATTAATGCAGTTGTTCGAAAAAACTATATGGTTTTGGTACATAAATACGACTAACTTTGACAGACACTTGAAAATTTTTAGGATATTCCAACACAAGTTATATTAGACACTGTAATAAAAGATAAATGTCTGCCGGTTAAGGAACTTTCAGAAAAATTTTTGTATCGTAACATGAAAGCATTCCATGTCCCGCAGTCAGGGGCGGATGCAGAAAAGTCATCTGGGGGGGAGGTCAGTTTTCCACTAGAATGATACATTGATTTCCCAACACTGTTTTTCCCAATATATAACTAGGCATGGTAAATCACAATTAAGTAAATATGTTGTCTGATGCAGGGCCCGTCGAGAAAAAACTCTGGTCCGGGAGGAGGGCAGATCTTTCGGGCCTCTCCTATACGGATCAAGTTAAGGCCGATGCTGATAAGCCACGTTTTCTGTGTATTTCAATGGACTACGGCCCACTGAGACGGGAAAAAAAATCTTCCGCTGCTCTCTCTATTGTGTGTGGGGAGAGGTTTTCGGTTTAACGCATTAATCTTTTGTTGGTAGGTTCCGACTGCTCCGAAAAGATAAACTAAACCAACACAAATACATTATAAAAGTAAAATTCACCACAAAAATGTCGCCTTACCCCCTGTAGTGACGGCAAGACGTGGCTTATCAGCAACGGCCTTTGTGTTGTCGTTCACCGGCCCTCCCCATCCACATTTTAGTTTGCACAGAGTAGAATTGCTAAATGCATTATTGAATCCACTTCATATCCACCTAGCAATATACAGTGTTCACAGGATACATTTTTGCATTTTAAGATTGCAGTAGGTTTTCCAGATTAAGTAATTCGCATCCTTTTCTGTGAGGGCTGTAGTAAACCAACCTCAATTGCTGTTTACAACTATTACCACTATTATTTGCTATTTACAGGTTCAACTTTCTGTTGAAAACCAGACCCCCTATATACTGCCAGGCACTCGTTTTGTCCGATACCTTAGACTATATTTTACTTTTATAATGGTGATTTGTACCCATATGTCTGGGTAGTGCGGACAACTTTTGAGAGCATTTGAGAGAATAAAAGCTGTGCAAATTGAGGAGTGTGTGTGCGTGGGAGGTGGGGTGGGAGGTATTGTATTGTTCCTCTATTCTTCAGCATCATTTAAGGTTAATGCCGCTGAGTCTAACGTGACTACAGGGGTTAAGAGGTCATTTTTGTCGCTAATTTTACGACTTTCCGTTGACCGTTCGGAGTCCACCGACAAAAGATTTCTGCCTTAAACCTCAAGCCCCGTCCCCTACACAATGAAAAGAGCAACGAAGAGCTTTTTCTGTATGAGTGTCCCGTCGTCCATTGAAATACAGTGGAGCCTGCTAAAGTGGCTACCTTGGTAAAAAGATCGCCTGTCTATAGTGACCACTCTTATGCATTTTCACTTTACAAACATCACATTTTACCACCTTTGTAAGGTGACTGTAGGGAACCCACTGAGTTTTCACCCCCTCTTTTAGGATGACCCAAAGATATGATGACCCACGGTGATGCTCTCCGAACGGAGAGAAGAGAGAACGCGGGGGGGACGAAGCTAGGGGCTTGTGTCCTGGGGGTCATCTAAGGAGGCGAGGGAAAGAGAAAAACAGATCACTTGACTGGGAGCGGAGAGATGCACCGATGCGGACGCAAATTAGGGCAGTTCCCGTGACTCTCCGATGTAATAGCATCAGAAGGATGTTGTATGTCATATATATATATTTAAAGTCCAACCTGTAAATATGATTATATCTGTATATATAATAAATGATTAGTCTCGACATCAGGCTCGATTAATTGCATCCACAACATGTATTCAAACCGTGGAATTTGTCAGCAGTTCCCGCTACCAAACTGCAGCTGAATGACAATTCGACGGGCGGACCCTACACTGGAGGCAGCGGCGGTATGAGATGCAGAGCCGGATCTACGGTGTCGAGTTGGCTGGATGTTTCCAGAAGAAAAGCATCGGCATCTACGTTGAGGAAACACGGCCGGATCACCGGACGTTTTACAGATGAGATGCATAGAAGCCGGATCAGCAGTTCCGAATGGTCGATTTGATCCAGGAGAAACTCATCGGCATCTACGTTGAGGAGACACTGGTGGATTACCGGAGGGGTTACACAGGAGCGAGGAAGCTACGACGTCGAACCATACAGTGCTGTGAACTGGTCAACCTGTGCTGTGAGCTTGTAAAGCTGTGAACTGGTCAACCTGTGAACTTGTTAACCTGTGAGCTTGTAAAGCTGTGAACTGGTGAAGCTGTGAAATTATAAACCTCGTCCTAACTTAGGGACAGATTAGTGGTTATCAGGAATCAATATTGGATATATACTAATGAAAGAAGACGGCAAAAGGGTGAGTGGCTGTTTCCTTGTTGTATTGATTAGATCCAGGGATGGTAAATTTGATTCTTGTTAAAAGTAAAAAGTAAAGGTTTGAAAAAAAAAAATAAATAAGGAAAGATGTTTTGCTTTAGGTTTTAAAATGATTAGGGCTTATCATTATCTTGTTTTCCTTATGTACTATGGTTATGTATTTTTCCAATGAAATCTAATTATTTTGATAAAATGATCAGTGTGACTCTAGGCTCTTAGGTAAAGCTTTCATATTTGGCTAACTCTTTTCGGAAAATATAAACTAAGGCTAAGGTTCTGGGAAGTTGTGCAAGGGTACTGACCTATAGTTGATGCTGGGAAATATTCTTAAGGTTAAATAGAATAGTAGTATCAAGGATGGCGTTTCTAGTGAAAGCCAGGAAGGCAGACTTGCAGGAATTAGCCGAGGAAATGGGGGAGCAGATCACTCCGGGAATGAAAGTCTTGGACTTAAAAAACCTCATCACAAACAGTGCGAGGTATGAGGAGGAGATAATTAAGGATCTGCTGGAAGCCATAGTTGAGCAGAGAAAAGAAAGGGAAGCTAATGAGCGGGAGCGGGAAAGGGAAGCTAAGGAGCTGGAAAGGGAGGCTAAGGAGTTAGAATCCAGGAGTAATCTAGAATTAGCTAAACTGAAATTGGAGTCTGACGAACGGATTGCGGTTGAAAAATTAAGATTGGAACGGGAGATGGGGAGTTCTACTCCTGTTTCCATAAATTCAGAATCGCAAAGAAAGAGTTTGGATGAAACAATTAGAACTGTTCGATTATTAACCGTGAAACCACCCAGTAAACCAGAGGGATGGGATTTCTTTTTTACAAGTTTAGAAAAGGCTTTCACAAGTGAGGGGGTAGAGGAGACGCAAAAGGCTAAAATTTTGCTATGTCTCCTGGGGGAGAGAGCGGCTAACATCCTGTCTGGGCTCGAAGAGGTGAAATATGATGATTACGGCGCGGTTAAAGAAGCGGTGTTACGTGAATTCCAACCCTCACCGCAAATTTGTCTTGAAAATTTCAGGAGAGCCAAGCGCAATCCTGGGGAAAATTTTGTCCAGTTTGCATCAAGGTTGAGATCAATTTGGGACTATTACTGTAAATTGAGAAAAGCATCTGACATGGAAAGTGTGATGCAGTTAATAGTTGCGGACAGGTTGATCTCTACCTTGGATACGGAAACTGCGACGCACATTAGCATAAAACAAGGGGAAGGTTGGCTAAAGCCCCTAGATTTAGCTAGAGAATGTGACGTCTTTTTTGTGGCAAAATCAAAGTCGTATGCTGGTTTTCCCAAAAATGAATGGGAGCAGAACAAACACAAAGCGGTAGACACAAACAAAACGAACCTGAAAAAAGGGGATTCAAACAAAACGGGGGATTTCAAGGAGAGAAAAAGAGAGTGTTTCATCTGTAAATCTAAAACTCACCTGAAAAAGGATTGCGACAAAAACTATAAGAAAGTCAACCGGGTAAGCGAGGTGGAGGGTGAAAATCTTGACACCAACGACGACAGTGTAATTATAGCAAAAGTCGATTTGATAGGGAAAGAAAAACTCTCGCCGACTTTGTGCCAATTAAAAAGAGTGGAGTTAAGCATAGATGGAAAAATCGGGAACGCGATAATTGACAGCGGAAGCGAGATTACGGTCCTACACCAGAATCTGTTCACTAGAAATTCGCTTAAAGATGCTCCGACTATTTTTTTGAAAGGGATTTTTGGACCACCGGTTAAGTGCCCCTTGGTGAAAGTACCCTTAGCCCTTGTTAGGGACGGTAATAAAAATGTCATTCACCAGGAAATATTATGCGCCATTGCAAAAGAGCTATCAGAAGAAGCTCTAGTTCCTCCTGACATTATAGAATTATTGCAGGGGACAGTTATCTCGGAAGGCGAAAACTCGATTGAGGATGCAAGGGGGGATCAGAAAGAAGCAGGGGAGGGGGTGAACCTCCGGTCACTGCAAGTGCAAAAAGGGGAGAGTGATGAGGAGACTTCTTCCTTGGTTGCGGAAAGAGATGGGGATCTTGAGAACCTCCCGGGGTGTAAAGAAGCCGATTTTCGTAGAGAACAACGGGATTGTTCTGATTTATCACAGCTTTGGTGCTTCGCTAAACAGGGAAAAGGCAATTGTTATATTGAGGATGAATTTTTATTCCATCGCGACAAGGTGCTGGGGGAACCCATTAAGCAATTGGTAGTTCCTGTAGGCAGAAGGGGAGAGATTTTGCAGCTGGCTCATGACTCGATGTTTGGAGGACATTTGGGTTTAAAGAAAACCCTCCAGCGAATACGGTACTCTTTTTATTGGAACAACATGAGGAGGGATGTGGCGAAATACATTGCTAGCTGCTAGGAGTGTCAGCTGACTAGGCCGTTAAAGATAAGTGATAGGGCTCCAATTACGCCAGTGGCAAGACCAGAATTTCCATTTCAGGTGGTGAACGTAGATCTGATCGGTCCAATTGACCCTCCAAGCTCTAAGGGCCATAAATATATTTTATGCTTAATCGACCTTCATAGTAGATGGGCGGAGTGTGTACCGTTGACAAATTTGTCAGCGAAGACTACTTGTGAGGCCCTCTTAGAAATTTTCTCGCGAACGGGAATTCCGAATGTAATAGCGTCGGATAATGGGACAAACTTTAAGGCAAATCTGACGCAGGAATTTGTGAAAAGAATAGGATCTAGTCCTCGATTCAGCACGCCTTTATACGCACAAAGCAACGGATTGGTTGAACGGTTTAATAAAACCCTGAAACAGATGCTACATCACGTGATTAGAGATCAAGGGCGAAAGTGGCATTTGCTATTGCCATATATTTTATGGGCTTATTGTGAGATTCCGTGCACTACGACTGGAATTGCTCCTTTTCAACTTTTATATGGACGAATACCCCAAGGGCCGCTGTCCATTTTGAGAAATTCTTGGACGGGGGAAAACAAAGGGCTTCAATTAAATATCACCCCTTGCTCTAAATATTTGCAAGAACTTAAAAAGAAATTCGAGTATGCCGCGGAGCAAGCCAAGTTGGTTGCAGAAGTGGAACAGGAAAGGGCGGCCAGGTATTACAATTTACGATCAAGGGTAAGAAAGTTCTCGCCAGGAGACAAAGTGATTGTTCTGATACCAGACTCCACCAATAAGCTATATGCAAGGTGGCAGGGTCCTGCGACTATTGTGGAAAAAAGGGGGGAGCATTCGTTCGTAGTGGAAATGGAGGATGGTTCTCGAAAACACCTCCATCAAAATAAAATTAGAGAATTCGACGCGAAATCTAACGCCATAAATTTGATATTCGAGGGAGAGGAAGAATTCGGCGAGGTGGAAAGCGTACCGCACAAGCTGAACATGACGGAAGGTTTTGGGACTACCTTGGATAGGCTGGAATTACCGGAACTGTCCGGGGAGGAGGCTGAAGCTTTCAGAAAAACCATTTGTAAATATACGGATTTGTTCACGAGACCAGTACAGGCGGCAAAAGTGGGAGCGCATAAAATAGAACTTATCCCGGGGGTGGAAAGGAAGCAGCCCCATTGTTATCCTATTCCGATGGCATATCGTCGGGAGGTTGACAAACAAATTCAAGAGTTGATAGAGTTAGACTTAATAGAGCCCTCGGATGCGGAAATTGCTCATCCTATCGTTTGCGTAGCGAAAAAGGATGCAACTATGAGGTTATGTGTTGATTTTAGGGCGCTGAATGTAGCTACGGTGGTACCGAACTTCCCTATGAAAGACATGGAGGAACTAATATATACCGCAGGTTCCGCGAAATGGTTAACGAGTATTGATTTACTAAGAGGGTATTGGCAAATTCCAATGGAAGTGAGGAGCAGACCATTGACGGCTTTCCGCACCCATAATGCGGTATACCATTGGAAAACCATGGCCTTCGGTCTAGCCGGGGCGGCGGGAACTTTCCAGCGGGAAATGAACAGGGCACTGAGGGAACACAGCGACTACGCTCAGGCGTACATAGACGACATCATAATTTTCTCTCATTCGTTTCAAGTCCATCTAAAACACGTTAATAGTATATTAGAGAAACTGGAAAAGTTAGGATTTTCTGTTAGGCTCGAGAAATGTAAATTTGCGGCCAAGGAACTCAAATATTTAGGTCACCAAATTGGGGGAGGAAAACACGCGCCCGATGAGGACAAGCTTTTAACGATCCGAAATTTGAAAAGACCAACGACAAAAAAAGAGGTTAGATCCATCTTAGGCCTGATGAGTTTTTACCGCTCTTACATTCCCAATTTCGCAGAAATATCTGCGCCCCTTACCCTATTAACAAAAAAGAACGCTCCTACTGCCAACATTCGTTGGGAAAATCAGCATGAAAAGGCTTTCCAAACTTTAAAAAATAAGCTGTGTAATGTCACCGCTTTAGCCACACCAAATTTTAGTTTGCCTTTTCAGGTACACGCTGACAGCTCGAACTTGTCCGGGGGGGTGCTGTCTGACCCAGACAGATGAAAAGGGGGAATATAAACCTATAGCCTTTGCTAGTCAAAAATTAACCGAGACCCAGAAAAATTGGTCCAGTATTGAGAAAGAGGCTCGGGCGGTATTATTCGGACTTAATAAGTTTGACAAGTGGATCCACGGAGGAACGGTAGAGATCATTACTGATCACAACCCACTTAAATACCTTAATGAGGTCACCCCAAGAAGTCCGAAGCTCACCCGCTGGGCATTGGCACTTCAAAGGTGGAGGTATACAATTACCCATAGGCCGGGGAAACATCATAAAGCTGCAGATGCTCTTTCGAGATTGAGGCAAGATTGAGGTGTAGAATAAAAGTTTCTATTTTTATTTTTATTTTAATCAGAAAATTACTTTTTTTTGTTATTTTCATTGTGTTAATTAATTAGTATAATATGTGTCTGTTAGTGTGTTATTTGCTCTTAGAATATTTTGTTTTGAATCAGAACCCCTGGATCTGATTAGTATTGTAAGGGCAGTCATTCTACCCTTCTTTTTTATGTATCATTTACTAATGTCATCATTTTCTAATGTACATCATCATTATGTATGGTGTGACAAATTTAGGCAATTAAGAAGCCTAATTTTGGTCTTGGGTGGGGGTTGTAGGGAACCCACTGAGTTTTCACCCCCTCTTTTAGGATGACCCAAAGATATGATGACCCACGGTGATGCTCTCCGAACGGAGAGAAGAGAGAACGCGGGGGGGACGAAGCAAGGGGCTTGTGTCCTGGGGGTCATCTAAGGAGGCGAGGGAAAGAGAAAAACAGATCACTTGACTGGGAGCGGAGAGATGCACCGATGCGGACGCAAATTAGGGCAGTTCCCGTGACTCTCCGATGTAATAGCATCAGAAGGATGTTGTATGTCATATATATATATTTAAAGTCCAACCTGTAAATATGATTATATCTGTATATATAATAAATGATTAGTCTCGACATCAGGCTCGATTAATTGCATCCACAACATGTATTCAAACCGTGGAATTTGTCAGCAGTTCCCGCTACCAAACTGCAGCTGAATGACAATTCGACGGGCGGACCCTACAGTGACCATCTTTATAAGGAGGTCAATTTTGTTCTTCCCAGGGGTAGTCCCATTAGACAGGTTACACTGTACATATAAAACGGGGGAACTGTGCGCCAGCCTTTATTGCAGCGGTGGCGAGTCAATAAAATTTGCCCCTCCTCCTGTTTAATCCCTTGCGTGCCAGACTGAGTTTTCTAGGGCACACGCAAATCCCAAATTTCTAGGGATATCTCATTCAACAGAAATTGGACTACATCCCTTCACTATAACAATATGCAATGAGGTTCTTACAAATTATACTGAATACTAGTGTAATTCTAAACAATTTATGCTAAAAACTACACAAAATGTGTAAATGTGTGTGTACAAGAAAAAAAGAACCCCTCCTGAAGCTTCTCACAAGCTTGTGGACAAGTAAGTTTCGAGCAATTTCACAAAGATTTCTAATTTTAATTGTAATTTCCTATTTTTAAAATTTTTGTAACAAGACATTTTGTAACTTATTTTTTTGTTATTTTATACAATCCCAATAAATGAAATCTACCTTATAATGTTTTATGTGCTAGTTACACTGGCTGTACATCTAAATAATCCATGTATCCACATGAGGTTACAACGGGATTTTGCCCTTACATAACATGTGCCCACTAGTGGTTACATGGTACGCAAAGTGTTAAAAACAAAAACTCTATCTTATTTTTGTAAATAGAGAAATTATGTTTATAGCTTAGAAGGATTCAACAAATATTGGTATAAATATTTTTATATAAATAACGTTCAACTCTGTGCTATATAAGGGTGTCCAGTGCTAACGGTGCCCAATGACTATTTCCTAAACCGTTAGTCAGAGGACGCATAGTTCCAGTTGCAAAAATGCTTTACATTCTATAATATATTATATCAGAAACAATCGAAGTCAATAAATCAATTCATATAAAAATTACGAAATTTAAATTTTTACACGGTTCCCCTGCCCTATCAGTTACATTTTGAAATTTTTTTTTAATATTTCATGAAATGAAAAACTATCGTAAATCGTCCTTCTACGACCAAAATTCACCGAGTCAATGGCGTCGCTAAGCAAGATGTCATCCGGTGCGATTACATCCGGTATCATCCTCCCTCCCCCCCCCCGGGCCAGTCAAAGTTAATTCTGCATAAGAATAAGCAAAATCGTTAACAGCATTGGGAGTATAATATTTTTCTTTGTACACTACACAAACAGTGCTTCATTTCTGCAAAAATTTCATTCTGGTAATAGTAAGAAAGTTCTTTCATAAATTACTAGGCGATTATGCAATTTTACATACCCCCTATATGCAGGGTGCGAATTGAACATTTTCTCCAGGGGGGGGGGAACATTTCAAAGAAAACATTCTTCTGGAGGGGACATTTGAAAAGAAAAAAAAAAAAGGAAGGAAGGCGTAAAATGCTCCACTCACATAATATATTAAGTATTACATGAAAAATGCAGTCGCCAACATGTCTGGGAAGGGACTTAAACAAAAGTCGACCCCCGATTTTCTGTACACATATATTCCTGCCTATGTCGATTCTATGTCTACCCTCAAATTCGGCTCGCGGCAGAACAGCGCTTGTTCGTTCATTTCGCAGTCTTAATTTATTGCAGAATGAGAAGTGGCATCAGGCATGGATATATCGATTTCAAAGGGATGTTTATAATTTGCTCTTTTGTCCAGTAAATAAAAGAATTTCTATTTTCAATACTTCAAATCGTTAGGTACTGTTGAATTTGTAAGGACAGAGACTAATTTTAGCATTTCTCCAGCAGGGGATAAATAGTATCCCTGGCAGGGATCAATTAATATCTCTCTAGCCAGGGATATTACATGCTTCAGCCAGGAACAATCCCCGGCATCCCCCCCCGTCAATTCGCACCCTGGTTAGGACCCCCACAGAAAGATACGACTCAGCACCCCCTTGTGTTATCTTTCTGACGTGGATTTATAAGCAGCCTTCGGGAGAAGTACATAAATCTGAAATACATGCTACATAAACAAAGCTTTGTCACGAGTTTCAATTATTTTGACAGAAAATTAAGCGGGGATTTAAGTGTCACACACCTCAAATGTAGCAAAGTTACGCTGGCTAAGTATTTTATAAAATTAATAGCAAAGGATATTTTTTTATTTAACTGAACTTTTCTGTCATTTCAGCTTATTACTTTACGAGACTTTGGGACTACCTCACATTATGCAGGATGTATCACAAATCCCTCCTGGGTTTGGAAGATTAAAAAAAAAAAAAACATATTACCAATACAGAACAAAGTTTGAGTTTATTGGATAAAGAAAGTTAAAAGTTTTATATGTAAATCTGTCGGTAGCTATCGTCTGAAATCATATGTTTCCCACACTCGCATACTCGCTTCGATTGTGATCCTTTATCGTAAATCTTGTAAATCGTGTGGCAGAGGGGGCACGATCTCTTTATGTAACCTAAAAAAAAAAAAAAAAATCGCATGGAATTAAATCCAGAGAGCGAAGTGGCCAAGGAAGAAGGTGATTGTTGTTGTCAGAACCTCAACCAATCCAACGACCAGGAAGCTCGATATTTGTAAAACAAAACTTCTTATGTTTGTTTCTCCGGTAACGTCAAATTTGTTGCTGAATTGGTAATACAATATTTTTTATAAGCCTTCCAAATCCGGGAGGGAATTATGACACACCTTGCACAAGATGATATTTTTACTGTACATGACAATGTTTTCTTTTTTTTTGGTTTTTGTTTACACAACCTCTGATGTGTTTAAAGCATGAATTTTTGTGTATTCAAAGTATCCAATATTTTTTATAAAAACACTTCCGAAAAACAACTAAACAATTAGGCTATGCAAAAAAAAGAATGTTGTTTATGTGATAAAACTACAGAAAACATAAAACAATTCCAATCGGTGAGATGTGCCGGGATGGTCGAATAGTTGAGGCACGTGACTGGTACAGCCGGGACGGTAACACAGCTCACAGGGCAGTGCGTGTATGCATATATATGTTGCGTATGCATTGTATTTGCTTCTGCATTGTGTTGATTTTATCTGTTTATCCACGAGAATTCAGTTGATTTCTTGGTATATTGAACCGATGCGTTTTTACGGTTTCAAATCAGTCTCGGTGATACTATTCTCTTCATGCGTATTGTGCGGGGAAAAAATCCAGTATATTCTCCCTGTATTTAAGCAGCTTTGTACAGGCAGCATTTTCCTCTCAGTTTCTATGTCTCTGTATATATATGCGTATAAGGTCCATTCAATGAATAACCGTTTAAAATCAACAACTATGATGACATTCTCTGGATTTCTTTATTAATTTCCTTTTCCTTTTTTTTTTAATGATCTCGAAAAAATGGCACATTACGCAGACCAGGTAACCTTCGAATATTTTTAATGAAAATAATAGCTTCAGTAACGTACTTTTCCCCTCTGTATTAGAATGGGGACGAATAGCATTTCAACGATTTGCTGGAATGAGGCTATCACCTATAATCAGTAAGTATTTAAATACATTATCTGGCCAAAAGTATCCGGACACCCCCTAAAAAAGTGGTTTTGGCGGGTGACGCAAATTTGATGCGTAATCGAAAGCTATTAAAGTGTTGATAGTAGTTTGTCCGGTTGTATGTATGCGTTTGTGAAGCAATGAGTAAGTCAAAGAAGCTTAGTGAGTTCGATCGTGGCAGTAATCGCAAGTCCTCGTTAGTAGAAATTTCTCAGGAGTTCCAAAGTTCATCAGATGCTAGTGTTAGCAGCAGGACTTTTCGTCGAGAGTTAAACAACTTGGGATTCCGTGGTTGTTCAGCCGCTCACAAGCCGAGCATCACTCCACAGAATGCGAAGCATCGATTGCAATGGTGCAGAGATTACCGTCATTGGACTGTGGACGTGTGGAAAACTGTTTTCTGGAGTGATGAATCTCGCTTCACAGTCTGGCTGTCGGAGGGACGCGTCTGAGTTTGACGGATGCCCGGCGAACGTTTTTTGCGTGACTGAATTGTGCCGACTGTTAAGTTTCGTGGTGGCGGTATAATGGTGGTGGACGTTTCTTGTGGTTGAGCCTAGGTCCGTTAGTTCCTGTGGTTGGAAACATGAACTCTGCGATGTAGGAGGACATTCTGGACAATGCTGCACTCCCAACTCTGTGGCAATATTACGGGGAAGGCCCATTTCTCTTCCAGCAGGATAACTGCTCCATTCACACATCGAGGCTTACACAGACGTGGTTTGACGAAATGAGCGTTCAAAAACGGTACTGGCCTTCTCAGATGCCCGATCTTAATCCCACAGAACACCTCTGGGACGAATTAGAGCGCATATTACGTAGCCAGCCAAATCGACCATCCTCGAGTGAATTTTACGTTCTTTGAAAATTAATCCATCCCAAGGCTCCGCTTTCTGGGCTTAAAACTCATTTATGACCATATTGATATGCATTAATTTACGGTTTTTTATTACATCCATATCAAGTATATTTTATTCGCTTGAATATGGTCGAAAGCAAACATCCAAGCCGAGGTGTCGGAGAATGGGAGAAGCCTGTCTTTCAGAAAACTTGAAATTTAATGTTTATGGCAAGCATATGCCTTAATTTCTTCTGAACTCGACAACGAATATGGTTTACTCTTCGCTTATTTTAAAGCTATTCAAATGGACCAGTTTTTAATAAATTTTGCCTAATAGAAGGCCCAGAAGGAAATAAATTGGTCTCTCGATGTTTAATGGCAAATTTAAATTCCTTTACAAATTGTTATACCAATATCTGTATTTCTCGTCGAAATGGTAACTGCTGTTAACTTTACGAAAAGCAACTGCAAATGTAGGCTTAATTTGCTTGTTTGTCTCATCGAAAATTTCGATTGGTCCAGTAGTTTCTCTATGTAAAAAAAAAAAAATGTATTTTTTACACACAGCTTACAAGGAAAAAATAAATCTGAAGCACTTGCTATTAGAACCCACCAGGAAATTACGACAGCTTTCATAGGCAGAAATTGGGGTAGTGGTCAGTCGTAGATTGGAATTTGGTTGTTGTTTATTAAAGGACGCCGTTGCCTCTCTCAAGAGAGCGATGGTGGTAAGGTAAACAAAACTTAGTGTGTAGGCGTTTTGCAGAATTTGAGAGCCATTTATTTATTTCCGTTCAATCCTGGCAGGGTTTGTAGCCAAGTTAACATGTGATGCATTCCTAAAACATTGATTTGCGAACTAATGAGGAGCAAAAGTTCCCCTCTGAAGGAGAACTGAATTGAGCACCGTGAAATAACTTCTTTTGCAATATGAATAATATCTATTTTAATTAAATAGAGTCTTATCAGTTCACGTACATGAAAAAATAGGATATGCAGAAAATGACGCTTCAATTTATAGATTAAAAGAAAGGACAGCTTATATATATATTTTTTTTTTACAGAGATGGAGCTCTATTTAAGGTAGGCGGAGATGTAACTCCACTTCTAATCACTTTTTGCTTCAAGTTGTCTGCTTAAAACATATTAAATTTTTATAGCTTTAAACCTAGTGCACGAAAATTGTTTTTCTGATTTAATGAACAGACACACACTTCTGTTCATACATGAAAGTGACATAAAATTAACTGGGAATTACACTTGGTTAAGGGTATTCAAAAAATCTTTCTTTCCTTGTACTGCCTCTGCACAGCGTATATTTAATCAGTTTATCCACGACAATTCAGTTGATTTCTTAGTGTATTGAACGAACACACGCGTTTCTACGGTTTCAAATCAATCTCGGTGATATTATTCTCTTCAGGCGTCTTGTGCGAAAATAATCCAGTATCTTCTCCCTGTATTTTAGCATCCTTGTACCAGGCAGCATTTTCCTCTCAGTTTCTCTGTCTCTCTATACATATACGTTAGAGATGAGTTCGGGCTCATTTTTTGAAGCCCGAGCCCGCCCGAGCCCGAGCAATATTATTAAAGTTGGAGCCCGAGCCCGCCCGAGCCCGAAATTTCAGCTAAATACAAATAAAATTAACTACTTCATTAAGAGGATACAATAAATTTTGGAGCTTCACACACCTTCTAGTCCCCCGTGCCGCTATTTTTTGAAATAAGTACGTCTATTTATCCCATGAATCACTTTTTAAAATCTGTTTCAAGGAGTATGTTCAACAAAGGAGACATTTTTCACGAGCCCGAGCCCGCCCGAGCCCGCCCGAGCCCGAACGCAATCGTGAATTAGAGAGCCCGAGCCCGAGTCGGGCCCGGGCTCGGGCTCGGGCTTTCGGGCTCGGGCTGAGCCCGTCTCATCTCTAATATACGTATAAGGTCCGTTCAATGAATAATCGTTTAAAATCAACAGATACGATGACTTTCTCTGGATATTTTGTTACTTTCATTTTCCTTTTTCTTTAATGATCGCGAAAAAATGGTACGTTACTCAGACCATGTAACCTTCGATAATTTTTTTTAAAATAACAGCTTCAGTTACTTACTTTTCCTCTCTGTATTACATAGGGGACAAATAACATTTCAACGATTTGTTGAATGAGGCTGGTTTCATATGCTAGGGGGATGGGGGTGTTACCTTCGAATCTTACCACAAATTGGCTGAAGATCTTACCACCTAACTTGGACACTTTGTAACCTAACTTGACGTTTATTTAAAACTAACAATAAGTTTTACAAACAAGCATACAATACCGATTATACTGGCATTTTTATATCACTGTGAAAACCGATATATTTGGCATCTACAGATTCGTCGGGGATTTAAATTTTTTTCTCTACTCTCTTAAAAATTTAGAGTGACATTGTCACTCTTACAAAAAGTCACCGGCAAATGATCCCAGATAGAGTGAGATAAGAGTGAGAAAACTGCATTATGACTCTTCATCGATAGGATTCTGTCACCCTAACTGCAAGAGTGAGACAATGTCACTCTTAGAGTAAGGGTGAAGGCGCTATCTGCTCACTCTAGTGAGAGAGTCACCACATTTCCCATGATGCGTTCACTTCAGCAGGAGTGAGTGCGTTGCTTCCATACTCAAACGACGCCATATTGGAATTGGACTGCAGTTGCGAAGTACCAACTGCATACAAGTAATGGAATACTTTTAGCTAACACAAGTAAGTAAAACCTTATAACTTTTCAATTATTGTAAATGTTAGTTTAAAATTTGATAATTCACAACATATAAGATACATTGATTCAGTGTCGGATCCATTAGGACTCCAGCTCTTCCGACAGACATTGCTTTGGTTAGGGTTAACATTTTGCTTTACTATACATTTTGTTTTTAAGACTTAAACAAGCCTGCTTCTTTTAATTTTATACCCTTCCGAGAAATTGATCTTTGGATCCGCCTCTATACTTGATCGTAGTATGTTATTTATGCTTATATAGCTGAAATCTTGCATTCGTTTTTTGTTTCTGTATATAATATTTGAGCATGTTTTGATGCGTGTTTGTAAATCGGTGGTGCAGTCAGGATTTTATTTCGGGGGTGGAGAGGGCTCTAACCTGTGTATCAAATTGTAAGCAAGCTGTTTCAACTGTAGCCTCAGTATCAAATTTTAAACTAAGTAAAGGGTCAGATTTTTAGGAAGGATACGCGCCTGTTGCAAATAGTATAAACAAAATTTTAAATCAAAAGCAGAAAATAATAATCAATTATATATTGTATGCAATTTATATTGAAATAAATTACAAACGTGGGAAAAAAATATTTTGTGATTAAATTTCAATATGTCTATGTGCATCACTTTATCTTATTGCACACTCTAGCACAGATTCACGCTTAGACTATACATATATACGTTGTTAGATCAAAATAACCGCTCTGTTGTTGTGGTGTAATATTTCCCTCTCCACTTTTTACACATACACAAACCTCTCTCTCATATGGTAAAGTGGATAATTTACGATCGAACACCCCAGATGGCCTCAGGAAAGTCCACTTTTAAATCAGGGAAACCAGCTGAAAGTAGCAGGTGATTCAGTATGTGTGAGCTTTCATTAGTAGTACGAAAAACACAAGGGATAATATGCTGGTAAACTGATTCAACGCGGAAAAAAAGTTATTGTTTTTGGTGTTAAATGCGAGATTTTTGGAATTGAAAAGTTTGTATACTGTTTAAGGATAATTCAATAGTATAGTAACGGATAAGTTTAATATTACTGGTAATAAAGGTAAGTGTTACAATATTAAATTTAGTAATACAGTATTAATTTTAGAGCCTTGCAGATTTTGGTTTGGTAGATTTTATGTCTTCTGTTGTGTATCAATATTGGTAAATAAAATTCTCAAATTGGTAAAACTTACCTTTTAGCCTAGATACCAATTCAAAATAATGCTAATTTTTTTCTATTGAATTTAATTAACATATGAAATATACCCACAATATTGGCTATATACTGGAAATGTTTCTGAAGTAATTCCATTACTGATAAAGTTTTTAATAGTAGCAAGTTAGTAGTTAGCCCAAATATCTTTACAATGTGTTCACAATATTAAGTAAAAATTCGAAATATTTATAATGTATTCTTAATATTGACAAGTATATTTTTATACCATTTTATTATTTTTCTAATGCTAATATACTCAATCCTTCACATTGTTATTATATTGGAAATAAAATCTAATATTGGTAAAAATTAGCAACATTTATCCATTATATTGTCCATGTTAATGAATTAAATTAAATATATTTAAAATGTATCCACACAGTATTGTGTGTATATTATAAATTTCCCTCATTGTACTAACAAATATTTTTAATATGTCAGCATCTTAATATAACAGTAATGGCTGTTTATCTACTGTACATTATTTCACAATTTAAAATCTGATAAATAATTTTAGGTGCATTTATGTACAAATTGCTGAAAAATATATTTTAATAATTAAGTCAAATACTACTGAAAATCCTGTGATGATAAGACCATGATTATCACAGGAGCAAGGAGGGCACATGCCCCAGACACCCCATTTTAAGGGGTCCTTAAATTTTTTCAGAATATGAATTTAGTTTATTAAATTTTCATTCTAAGATACTAAAGCCTGGTTTTTTTTTCTAAAAGTTGGATGTGTGTGTGGCAAAATAGATCCCAAATGGATGAGCCGATTTTAATGTAGTTTGTTTTATTTTAAAGATGGTATAATCAGAACGGTTCTTCATTGTATTTGATAATATTCACTTCATCTATTCCCCTTAAATAAAGCTTACTTTACACTTGTTCAGTCTAAGACAATTCAAATAATATTGTTGACATTCAATTAATTTTGATTGCTGAATTATTTCTGTAATGTTATGGAAAAAGCCATGCTTTGAGTTGCATTTTTTTTAAGACTTCATTTTTAATGAAGGTTATTTCACATATTGCATAGGAAATGTTCATAAACTTAAAATTTATCTAGCATATTTCATTTTAAATTCATTTAATCAGAACATATCTTTGCAGATTGAAAAAACATACTTAAGTGGGGGGGGTGGAGTGAGTTTGGCTTAGGGACGTATCTAAACCTTAAAAATTTCAAGCTGAACTTTCAAAATTACCCACGAATATGTAATTTTCTCCATTTCTTATGTTTACTTATTTCGAGGGTGTCTGAAGCCCCACCAGTCACCCTCTGGCCAAGGACGTACCCAGGAAGGGGGGTGGGGGTCTGTAACACCTCCGAAATTTCAGTTTTTATTAACAAAGCAATAATGGTGAAATCTTTTTGTGAAAATTTCTGCCTTTTTCATCGTTTGGACCCCCTCCGAAATTTTTGGACACTCCCAGAATTTTTTGGGGGTATGTCCCTGCCCCTGCTCTCCTCTCCTAGGGGGGGGGAGCAAGTTCCCTACCTTGAGCCCCCCCCCCTTATGGGTGCCCATATCATTAATGTTATATTTTTCAAGTATTTAATATTATTCTGTGGTTTTCTGAACTTGCAGGTAGCAGAACAGATTTCATTATTTATTGACATTGTTGAGAAAGCAGACAGCATGGATTTCAGAGTTTGGGTCTTCTACTGGGTATCATTAAGGGTAAATAAATTTATGATATTGGTAAAATTTACTTAAAAATTCAAAATAATTTTAATCCTTTTTCTACTGAATTTAAATGAAATGTATCTACAATATTGCCTATATTTTGGAAGTAGTTCTGAAGTAGTTCCATTACCAATAAACTTTCAAATAGCACCTCACAGGATTGTAAAACATTGAAAACCCAAACCAGTATTTTTACATAGCAGCAAGTTAATATTTAGCCCAAATGTATTTAAAATGTATACACAATATTAGGTAAACATTGGTAATATTTCTAATGTATTCCTAATATTGACAAGTAATTAATTTTATAGTATTTTTATTTTTTCATGTTCACATACTTAATTATTCAATATTATCATTAAATTAGAAATAAATACTAATGTAAATTGTAGCAAATTAATATTTACCCATTATATTGTCAATCTTAATGAATTTAAATTAAATTTATTTAAAATGTATCCACAATATTGGGTGTATATTTCAAATATTCCTCATATATATTGCACAAGTATATATTTTTGATATGTTAGCATCTTAATATATTATTACTTGCGAATTATCACTGTTTATCTGTTACACATTATTTTTGCATTTAAAATCTGAAATAATTTTAAATGCATTCATATACAAATTTCTGAAAAATATATCTTAATAAATAAGTCAAATATTACTGAAAAATTTAATGTAATATGATTGTTCCCTGATTATCATGGGCAAACGGGTAAATACTGTGGAAAATACAGAAAGACAATTGTCAGAGTCGGTGAAGAAACAAAATGTAAGGGGGCCCCCATTTAGACCCATACTTCTGACTCAAGCGACTTTATGTCATAATTGCTGCCTGGATTTGAGAACGGGGGGGGGGGGGACTGAAGCCCTATAGCCACTCATCCCATTACCCCTCGATCTACCACCGAATCATTTGTTCTTGTGATAATGTTTAAATGTAAATTTTAACTGAAGACTCCTACCTTGGGTGGTCATTAGTTAAATATATATAAATTGATAATAAATGAATATTCATATAAATTGGTTGCTTTAGAAAACGAAACTTTTAGAATGTTTTTTATGTACTGAATACTCATTTTCTTGAAATATAGGAGAGTTAATAACAGCGATGACTGGGTGATTTTTCACGAACCTTTGATAAGGGTGAATACTACTTTGGATGTCTTTAGATATAAGTATGTATTTATTTTTAATTATTTACTGTTTCAGTGTATTTTTAAATTTGGGAGTTAATTTTATATTCATATCATATGTTATAAATGTTCCTTATACACATGTCTGTGTGAATTTTATATTATTATTATTATTTGCATTGCAAAGCATCCCATTTTAGAAGAATGCATATCTTAAGCACTGAATCACATGGGTAGTAGATTTCTCACAAAAATTGTGTTTCATTAAGTGTCTCACTGAGTAGAAACAAAATGTTTCAATCAAGTTATTATTATTTTATTTTTTTTTACAAGAAATAATGCAATTTCTGAACAGGTTTTAAAAGAATTCAACTATGTCAGAATTTCTTCTATGTCAGAATAAAAACTTAGTCAGAAATTTGAAAATTCAGAATTTCTCTTCACAAGCTGTATTTATGGCAATACAAATGGTTAATTTATAGAAGTGAAATACTCAGAGAAAAATTTATAACATATTGTATTGTCCAAAATAGAGGGAGAATTAGCCATCAGATACAGTTTCCACTTTCGTGAATTTCTCCCTAAAAATGGGATAAGACCTGCAGTTTTGTTGTTCTATAAAAGTTCATCATGCTGTCTATGAAGAAGCATTCTGAATTATACCGAGTTTTTGAGAAGCCTGTCTTTAAAGCTTGCAGAGCCAAGTGATGAATAAAATATGTTACAAGAAAAACTGATTGATTTTGGCTGTTTATCACTTTATTATCTTTTTATTTTCTAGTACTCTGAACTGGTCCTGTGGAAAACCATTGAATTTTTGTCAGTGGCATGCTGTAAAAGAGAAGAAACTATTGGCATTATAAGTGGTATTCATATTTTTGTTTTATTTGTTTATTTATTCTTTAAATGTTCTTAATTACTAGTTCAAAGTCTGCATACTTTTGATCTCTGCGGTCTAATTTTTTCAAAGCTTGTATCGCATAATTTCATAATTGTCAATAACTTTTTTTTTTTTTTTTTTTTTGAGATGTTTACTTTTTTGTTTAGTTTATTTTTTTCTTATTTTCCAAATTGATTTATATGTTTTTTTTTTTTTAGTTTTTTTTCCCCTAAAGTGATGTTACTTTGGGGCAGTTAGTGACTATGTATTAAATTTTATAAATTTCATGTAAATTGAGAAAGTTATTAGGGCTGTTCTTAAAAGAAAAAAAAGTATAACTTTTGGTAAAGTTACATCAATGAGTAAAACAATAAATATTTATACAGTAAAATTCAATGTGGTATTCTTTATTAAAGCATTTGACCCAGGCAACTCTTTAGTATATCATTTTATGTTATGCTATATTCTGTCATTTATTTAATCTCTATTATATGTAAATTTTTTATGTCAAGTTGCATATTTGACACCAAGTTAATAAATTGCTTGCAAAATCAAGTCTTATTTGCAACATTTTATGAAGTAACAATGAAATAAAGTATAAAAATCAATTTTTAGTCCCTTCAGATTAATTTTTTTAACTCTGCACCCTCACTACCTCTTAAAAATATGTTGTAAGTAAAACCTTGAAACTCCTGTAACTTTTATTATTATTATTATTATTATTATTATTATTATTATTAATGTTGTCACTGCTGTTGTTGTTTAAAATGTAAACTGTAAAATGCTACTTTCAGAGATGAGATTTAAGAATTTAGTTTAATATTCAGACCTTTTTCAATGTTTATAAAGAATTCAGTTTTTTCATTTTTTTCAAAAATTTTCTGATTTTTCAGTAAGGCAAAATTGTATATAAGTAAGATAGATTTAGTATCAATAAAAATTAAAATATTTATTGCTCTTGAAATTCATAAGTATAATTGCTCAAAAGTTGTTTGGACATTCTTTCAGACTTTTTTTCCTTTTTTGTTAATCTCATATCTGTACTTTGGTACAAACCAAATCGAAAACTAGCCTACCAGTTTTGACACCATATTACATGTACCACCATTAGTGGTAAAAACAGATGAAATATATTATTTTTTAATTTTACTAATACAATATGTAAATGTAAACTTTACTTCCTTAGTAAATTCAGATTTTTTAAGCCTGCAGTATTAACAAAGTGCAATAACCTTGTCAGTGTTCACATGTTGTCATATGTATATTTGAATATTACTCAAAAATATCTTTAGTCTAGTTTTTAACTGACTTCAAGAAGATCTAGGTTATTAATTGGGGTCAGTACTCAGAGGTGTAGCAAGAATTTTCAGTGTCCGAGAACAAATTTGCATCACTTCTTGTTTACCAAAATGTGCTGGAAAAAGTTTTATATACAAATTGGTGCCTTTTGGATCCTATGCCCTGGGACAAATGTCCCCCTCTAGCTACACTTCTGAGCACTGAATCCTTGTAATTTACCAGACTGGGTATGAAAAGTATTTTCAAACTTCCGTTTAATTATTTATTTCTTTTGTTTATCTTCCACATATAGATGTGATCTTTGCTAAGAATGTTGTTATTTGATGATATTTTACTTGCTGTGCATGAAAAGTTTTTATTGCAAAGTTATCACTTTATTTTTTACTCAATTTTTGATGTACCTAAAATATATTACAAGTCCTGAATATTTTCTATTTTTTAATTGATTGTAATAATTTGCAAATTTAACTCACCAATAGTAAGTAATGTGTTTAATATTTATTTTGTCACTATTAGTTTGATGTTTGTTATTACGCACAGGTTACTGTGATTCAGGGATAATTTTATTCCAAATTGCTTTGATAAGGGATTTTCGCTTCAATACTGTCCCCAATTATTCTTTTCTGTGTTACCTCAGAGGATTTACCTCACAAAATAAAATTTTGTGAAGTAAATCCTACAATGTGTTCCTTACTTTTAATAAAGTATTTTGTGCTCTCAATCACTTTGCATATCAGTATATTCTAATATTAATAGAACATAGAGAACAGATTATTTTATAAAACAGTACAAGCATTTCTTATCTGTAAAATTAAAGTTTTTTTTCTTTTATTTTTTGCAGGTAAAAAAATAGATTTTTTTTTTTTTTTTTGAGCTGCTATATTTAAGTTTTATTGCAGTTTTTTTTCCATTTGCTTTTATGTTCAGTGGCAAAATTAAAATGTAAAAGGCAGCTTAAATTCTACATCTTTATTTTATTCATTTATTCATAATTTGTACAATTTTAACAGTAGGAACCCTGTTTCCCTTCCCTCTCTTACTCAGAAGGTTACAGTATATGTAAATGTTACTTGAAAGTATTTATTATTACCATACATAAATATGGTAATATGAAAAATGGTAATAAGAAAGTATTTATTATTACCATTTTTCGGTATGCTTTTGTGCTGTTCCAAAATTGTATTTAACCTGCTCCTAAAGGTGTTCCAAAATGTATGTAGATTTGCAGACTTTTTATTATAAAGTTATCCTCCGATTTTAGTGAAACTATAAACAAAATGTTTTCTGAATCAAATGAAAAGATCTGCTGACTTATTCCTCTGTAAATTCATCACCTAGTTGAAAGTGTTAAGTTGTGCTTTAGTTGGAGATTTAAATTTGACACTAATCCATGTACACACAAAACTAATTTTAACTAATTTTATTTTGTATGTATTTAACATAGATCTAGTTTATGCTCTAGTATATTCTAGCTGCCAACTCTTTCTGATTTTTAGCCTTTCTTCAGTCTTATTCAAATTATGGGGAGGGGGGAGGGTACCCTTTTTTTATTAGGATAGAATAGCAGTTATGTTTTAACTTTTAATTCTGTAATTACTTGTTGAAGTCATAATTTTTATCTTCCAGATGCTGTTAGAAGAATCCCTGAATGTGAAATAGTATTGAAGTACTCATATTGAATCCAGTGATTGTATTTTATATAAATGTAACAATGTAATACAATTAAACCAAATTTGTAATAATTTGTTGTGTGTTCACTGCCATTGCTTTTATAATTCATTCAAACCTGCATGAGTGTCAATAAGAGATATCTTCCACTTTTTTCAATTCGTAGGCTATTTTTTACTTCTGCAGTTCTGTAATAGTTTAAATTTTTTTTAAAATTTAGAACGCATCGTAAACTAAAATTTGCTAGGCTGAAGACTACTCTGGACTTGGAAGTTCCATTACTCATGTTTTTATTAAGACTTTGCTTATATATTTTTATTAACTGTTTTTTCTTTCTTTTTTTTTTGGCCCTCGTATTAATTGAACTTTGTTCTAACATACTAATGAGTTTTTCTGGCTTTATTTTCATTTATTGTTCTAAATCTGTTTTCAATAGTATAATAATTCTTGCATAAAATCTATATTAAAAGAATTTTTTTTTTCAATTTGAAGTTTTTAAAAGATTAAGTAATTTGTAGCTATTTTGCTGTAAAAGTGAAATTGAAATAAATAAAATCACACTTAAAAATAAATAAAGAAATGAATGTGTATACATATTAAAAAATTAAGAAATGGCTTTTATTTTGAAGTATGTATAAATTATGTTCAGAACAGGAATTTGGTTTTTTAAGAGGTGAAAAAAAAATCTTTTTCTGTGAATCACCACCCTCCCCCCTCACCCAGACATTATCTATGGAGGTTAATGTGGTTCACCCTCATGCTCTAAACTTCAATTATTTCTTTGCGTTATGGCAAGTCTACAAGAGGGGTGTCTTCTTGGGGGGGCTGACTTGGGTGGTGAACTTTTTAAGGATTCTAACCTGTATTCTTGCTCATGCCTCTAAACCTTAAATAATGGTTTTTGGACAAGACAAAAATGTTGGGGGGATTCAACAAAATGGGCATTGTTGGGGAATTATGAAATAATTGGTTTTGATTTATATTATTTATGTATTGGCCTGCACAAAAATATTTCTTTACCCCTTTTCACAAAAAAAGAAATCAATCATTATAAAGTAGTTTCCATTTTAGAAATATTTTATTCCTTTTTCTGGGGGGAGGGGGAAGAATAGAAAAATAGGTATTCTCTTAAATTTCCAAACATGATATGTACATTAACAGAGGTTATCAGCAGATATATTTATATTTTTGATTTACCCAACAATTAGTTTATTTATTTAATTTTTTTTTTTTTTTTGGTTTTCAATTAAAGGATAGCTATTACTCTTTTAACTTATTTTCGTGTTTCATAATTCTTGTATTTGTTCGTATAAATGACTGAAATTTAATTTCAAATAATTTCTTTTCGATAACAATTCAATCCTGTTCATTTCTTATTTATTTAAATTAAAAAAAAAGACTTGTTAATTGTAATAAAGTTGAAAAGAAAGTTTGAATAAATTATGCTTAAAATAAAACCTATTTAAAAATCAAAATTATTAGTATTCTTTTGATTTTATATAAATATCTTATCATGAACTATTTTTATTGTTTTGTTAATACTGTTGTAAGTGAAAGTTGTTCTGAAATGTACCATAGGTAAAAAATAAGCTTTCAGGGATTTTTTATTTCAGCAGGAGAAAAGGTAACATTGAACATATCAAATATTTCTGCACACTGTTGAGTAATGTGGATGTCCGAAACTCTTATTTCTATTCTTGTTTGATCACAGATTACCTCAAATGAAGTTATAGTACTGCAGACAAAGAAAATTCTTATAAATCTCCTGCCGATGGATTTTACATAGCTCAATGGCTATACAGATCACCTCCAAGCATTTTGAAACTTTCACTTCTATTCCTGTTACGTTTTGACTAACCAAACAAAATATAAACTGTTAACGAATTCTGTAACTAAATAGATCTAGAAGTTATGGAGGTTTGTTTTAGTAACCATGTGGAACTCTTGGGGGTACCTTTTAGTGATGCCATCATCTGATTATTAAAATGAAATTCTGTACTCCTTCGTAATCTGTTTAATTTCAGAATAGGCTGTTATTTTAAATACTGTATTTTTTGTGTCAACAGTCCACATTTCACTCACTGGAATGAAAGCAAGAATCTAAAAATGCATGGGGTCAGATATTACTTGTACCATTGAGCTACGTAAAATTTATTTTCCAGCTGTTATGGATCATTCTGAACATGACAATAATCCAAGATAGCCCAGAAATAGATATCTAAGAAGTTCTGGATATGAAATAAGTATCAATTTCTGATCTTTAAATATTTTGAATATGAAATAGATAGCCATTTTTGGGATATTCCGGATCTTTAAGATCTTCTGGAAGTTTAATTATTATAACTATGCTACATATATACAGATACCTGTATATTATAGATGTTATTTACTCATTAGAGAGATCACACCTCAAATTTCTAATAGAGAAATCTATTTTATGTTGGACTTCTAATAGATATACCCAATATCCAGCTATGATGTATTAAAGATTGCCTATGGACAAACTTGGGGGGGGGGGGAGGTAAATGCGGCAAAAATATTTACTTGTACGATATGAAGAATATTTTCAAGGCGCTCGATATTGCAGATACATTTTAAATATATTTAATTTAAATTCAATAGCAGCAAAGTTTTATAATTTTTACAATATAAAGGTTAAATATCAACTTTGTACTTTTTACCAATACTAGCTTTATTCCCAGTGTAATATTGAGTAAATATTAACCAAAAAAATTAAAAATGGTATAAAGTTATGTTAAAGTAATTACTTATCCATATTGAATATATTTCCAATGTATATCAAATACTATAAATGCATTTTAAATATATCTGAGGCAAATATTAACTTTGCTACTTTGTACGAAGTTACATTTGATACATTTGACGAAGTTACAGTTGATCTTTGTTTTCAATTTTTTTTAACAATATTGAGTTAACATTAAAAAATTTATCAATTGAGGACTACTTCAAAAATATTTCCAATACAACCCTATATTAAGAATATATTTTTTTGTATGTTAAATTCAGTGGAAAAGGTATATTAGTATAGTCATACTGAAAGTATAATGTTATTTTGAGAATTTATCAGACCTAAATGCTAATTTTTACCAATATTGGAATTTTATTTACCAATATTGGAAACTGTTTATTCTCAATGTGTTCACTTACTACTTTGTAATATTATTGGTTTTTGATATCAATGTTTTCACAATATTGAGTTAATATTTAAAAGTTCATTGGTAGTGAGACTGCTTCAGAAATATTCTCAATATATAATTAATATATCAATACACACTTCATATGTTAATTAAAATTTTACAAATAATAATAACATTTTGAGCATATATCAGGGCTAAACTCTAGTTTTTACCAATACTGGAAGTGGTCTTTACTCTCAAAGTATTCACATATATGTAAATTTTAATAATTAAAAGTAATTAGTACTTAATAATATTGGAAATATTTCTAATATACACTCAATATTATTGATAAATTTCAAATACTTTAAGATTCAATAGTATTAAAATTTGACTTCAAATGGGCAAAATATTAAATTTATAATATTGGATTTTATTTTCAATGAATTCACAAGATTGGATAAATATTGATGCTATATAGAAAATATCTTTTAATGTTTGCCAAATATTTAAAAAATAATAATAATCAATGCTGTTACCAGATACATTCATATATATATATATATATATATAAGGAATTATTTTAATTTTCCCAAAATAGTGATAGCCAGAAGCAAGGCATATGCAAGGAATAAATCCAGGGCCGTACCCAGACAAAAATTTCAGGCAGGGTCCAAACCGTGGAAAAGGCAGAATTTTTCACAAAAAGACGTCATTATTATTATTTTATTAACAAAAATCAATTTTTTTGGGAGGGGGGAGGGTCCGGACCCCTGGATACGGTCTCGAATAATCACCCTATAAAAAGTGGCGGTCACTCTTAAAAAGGGTCATAGCTCACTCTTGATCAGAGCGCTCCACTCTTTAAGGGATGGCGTGCTGTCACCCTTTCCTTAGAGTGAGGCACTCTTTCCCGGAGTGGGTTTTTGAATTCTCACTCCTAGTCCAGAGTCAGAAATGTCACTCTTCAGAATAGTGATTTCTCACTCTATGGAGGTTGGCTGATTTTTGTCACGAAGGTAGGGTGATATATCACTCCTCAGCACTGGTTTTTCACTCTTGATTATTAAGAGAGTAAGATGCATTGATATATTACTACTAAGAAAGTGTGTGTATTATTTACTTAACAGTATGCAATTTAATAAAGAAATTATGAAAAGGACTTTTAAAAGATGGTATAATTATTCTAAGCACTATGATTTAGAAAATGGATAATTTGTTTTTTTTTTAAAAATCCTACTCTCTTAATAATCAAGAGTGAAAAACCAGTGCTGAGGAGTGATATATCACCCTACCTTCGTGACAAAAATCAGCCAACCTCCATAGAGTGAGAAATCACTATTCCGAAGAGTGACATTTCTGACTCTGGACTAGGAGTGATAATTCAAAAGCGCACTCCGGGAAAGAGTGCCTCACTCTAGGAAAGGGTGACAGCACGCCATCCCTTAAAGAGTGGACTGCTCTAATCAAGAGTGAGCTTTGACTATTTGTAAGAGTGACCGTCACTTTTTATAGGGTGATTATTCAAGGCCGTATCCAGGGGGCCCGGACCCCCTCCCCCCTAAAAAAATCGATTTTTGTTAATAAAATAATAATAATGACCTCATTTTGTGAAAAATTCTGCCTTTGCTACCGTTTGGACCCTCGCCAATTTTTTTTTTTTTTTCTGGGTACGGCCCTGGATTTATTCCTTGAATATGCCTTGCTTCTGGCTATTAACTATTTTAGGGAAATTAAAATAATTTATTTTATATATCTATCTATATATAAGAATGTATCTGATAACAGTATGGATTATTATTATTGTTGTTTAAATATGTCACATATTAAAAGTTATTTTTTGTACAGCATCAACATTTACCCGATCTTGTGAATTAATTGAAAATAAAATCCAATATTAGAAATTTAATATTTTGCCCGTTTCTAAGCAAATTTTACCAATCTTAATACTATTGAATCTTAAAACATTTGAAATGTATCAATAATATTGGGTGTATATTAGAAATATTTCCAATATTATTAAGTAATTACTTTTAAATAACAAAATTTACATAATATGTGAATACTTTGAGAATAAAAACTATTTCCAATATTGGTAAAAATTAGTGTTTGGCCCTGATATATGCTCAAAATATTATTATCATTATTTGTAAAATTCAAATTAACATATGAAGTGTATTCAAATATTAATTATATATTGGGAATATTTCTGAAGTAGTCTCGTTACCAATAAACTTTTAAATATTAACTCAATATTGTGAAAACAATGATATCAAAAACCAATACTGGCAAGTAGTAAGTGAACGATTTGAGAATAAACCCAATTTCCAATATTGGTAAATAAAATTCCATTATTGGTAAAAATTATAATTTAGGTCTCATAAATTCTCAAAATAATATTAATATTTTTTTTTTCTGCTGAATTTAACATACAAAAAAAAATCTAAATATTGGGTGTATATTGGAAATATTTTTGTTGTAGTCTTACAACTGATAAATTTTTAAATATTAACTCAATATTGTTTAAAAAATTGAAAACAAAAATCAATATTCGTATAAAGTTAATCTTAGCGTGTGGCCCAGATATATTTAAAATGCATTTATAGTGTTGGATATACATTCAAAATATATCCAATATTGATAAGTAGTTACTTAAAATAATTTTAACCTTTTTTAATTAACATAATTTTATACCATTTTTAATTTTTTTGGTTATTTTTTTGGTAACTCAGTGTTACACTGGAAATAAAAATTAATATTGGTAAAAAGTAGAAAGTTGATATTTAAGCATTATATTGTCAAATTATAAAACTTTATTGCTATTGAATTTAAATATATTTAAAACGTATCTTGCAATATCACGTGTCTTGAAAATATTCTTCGTATTGTACAAATAAATCTTTTTGCCGCATTTCCCCACACAGCACAAGTTTGTCCACAGGCAATCTTTAATTTAAAACATTAGAGCTGGATATTGGGTATATCTATTAGAAGTCCATGATCCTCCAGATAACATAAAATAGATCCCTCTATTAGAGATTTGAGGTGTGATCTCTCTAATGAGTAAATAAAATCTATAATATCCATTTCTATAAGAGATCTGTATATATGTTGCACAGTTACAATAATTAAACTTCCAGAAGATCCCAAATGTCCCAAAAATGGATATCTGTTTCATATACAAAATATCCCAGTAATCAGAAATTGATCCCTATTTCATATCCAGAACTTCTTAGATATCCATTTCTTGGCTATTTTGGATTATTATCATGCTCAGAATGATTCAAAGCAGCTGGAAAATAAATTTTACATAGATCAATGATACAAGTAATATCTAACTACATGCATTTTTTAATTCTTGCTTTTGTTCCTGTGAAATGTGGACTGTTCACAAAAAGCATGTAGTATTTAAACGACCATCCTATTCTGAAACTAAACAGATTAAGAAGGAGTACAGATGTTCATTTTAATAATCAGATGATGGCATGACTAAAAGGTACCCGCAAGAATTCCATATGGCTACTAAATTAAACCTCTGTAACCTCTCATTTATACATACAACTACATACATACACTCTCCACCAGTCATTTATGCATACAAATATGAGAGTTAAAATAGTAATAACTATCTTTTAATTGAAAACCAAAAAATATTAAACTAATTGTTGGCTAAAATAAAAATATAAATGTATCTGCTGATAACCTCTGTTAATGTATATATCAAGTTTGGAAATTTAAGAGAATAGTTATTTTTTATCCTCCCCCCCCCCACCTCAAAAAAAGGAATAGAGTATTTTTAAAATGGAAACAACTTTTTATTGATTCTTTTTTTTTTTCATGAAAAGGGGTAAAGAAATATTTTTGTTTTGGCCACTTCTTCATAAAATGTACTCTTTTCTATCCCAACACATTGGTGCAGTACATAAGTAATATAAATCAAAACAAATTATTTTATAAATCCCTAACATTGCCCATTTAGTTGAAATCCCCCAGCATTTTTGTCTTGCTCCAAAATCATAATTCACAGTTTAGAGGTATGAGCAAGAATATGGGTTAGAATCCCTTAAAAAGTCACCCAACCCCAAGCAGACACCCCTCTTGTAGACTTGCCATAACACAAAGAAATAATTGAAGTTTAGAGCATGAGGGTGAACCATAATAACCTCCATAGATAATGTCTGGACGAGGGGGTGGGACTCACAGAAACTAAGAAATTTTGTATTTTTCTGCACCTCTTAAAAAAACAGAAATTCTGGTTCTGAACATAATTTATACATATCTCATAAGAAGATGTTTCTTATTTTTATAATATATATACATATTCATTTCTTTATTTATTTTTAAGTGTGATTTTAAATTTCACTTTTACAGCAAAATAGCTACAAATTACTTAAACTTTTCCAAACTTCAAATTGAAAAAAAAAAAAAAATTCTTTTAATATAGATTTTATGCAAGAATTATTATACTATTGAATATAGATTTAGAACAATAGATTAAGGTAAAACCAGAAAAATTCAATATGTTAGAAAAAAATTCAATCAAACCGAGGGCAGAAAAAAAACCACATCCCCCCCTTCCCCCTGAATTTTCAGGTTAATAAAAATATGAACAAATTTTTAAATAAAAACTTTGTTAATGGAACTTCCAAGTCCAGAGCAGTCGTCAGACTAGATAATTTCAGTTTAATATGAATAACCTAACTTAAAAAAAAATTGAGACGATTACAGAACTGCAAAAGTAAAAAAAAATAGCCTGTGAATTAAAAAAAGTGGAAGATATGTTTTATTGAGACCCATTTCATACAGGTTTGAATAAGTTATAAAAGCAATGGCAGTGAACACACAATCAAATATTAATAATTCACAATGTCTGAGTTCTAAATCAGTGTTTCAATATTATTTCATATTCAGGATTTCTTCTAACAGCATCTGGAAGATAAAAATTATGACTTCAACAAGTAATTACAGAATTAGAAAAGTTAAAACATAACTGCTAATCTATCCTTAAAAATGAAAAATAAAAAAGTTTATTTTTTCCATAATTTGTGAATAAGGCTGAAGAAAGGTTCAAAATCAGGAAAAGTTGGCAGCTAGAATATACTAGAGCATATACTAGAATTATGCTAAATACATAAAAAATAAAATTAGTTAAATCAGTTTTGTGTGTACTATACTGTTCGAATTAATTGGGACAAACGGGAAAAAAACGCCTTTTTCTAAAACTTTTACTTTTAATCATTACATACCTTCAGTAGACTGATAAACCTCTATATTAGTACGAAGTATGTCCTCTTCAACATGTCTTGGCATGGACTCCACAAGTTTAAAGCTTATGTTCTTGACTTAATCATCGTGAAACCACACTTGTATAGCACTTTTTATCATTTGTTTTGTTGTCATGCAATTCATCTTAGCTAAACGATTATTGAGAATATGTCATTAATTTCTCAATGGGATCTAAGCCTGGTGAATTACCAGGAAAATCAAACATTTTCATTTTATTTTAGGATATAAAGGTCTGTACCAATTTGGAATTGGGACAAAGGGCCAAGTCATGTTGAGATGTTCCGTCAAATGTTACCATGAATGGAACAATCCTACTCCATAATATTTCTATATATTTGACAGAATTTATCATGACTTTAAGAGGAACTAAGCTTGTAGTGCCATTTGTTGTGAAAAAACCTCAAAGCATCTGTTTAGATGGGTGTTTCACATTCTGTTGGATATGATCTGGTCAGAGTTTCACCTTCGCTTTGTCTAACTACACTTGATTGGTATCCTTGCACAAATAAATGTGTTTTATCACTGAAAATCATCTTCTTCCAGTGGTTCACAGTTTATGATCGGTATTTTTTGGCCCATGCTAAACGTTTTTTCAACATTTTCTGAGTTAGAACTTGATTTTTCCTCGGTCTTGTTGCTTTACGGCCAATTTCCAGAAGCCTTTTCTGTACAGTTGAGGTACTCACTTCAACACCATAATCCAATAAATCCCTTCGAAGACCTGTGCTTGACTTTGTAGGATTTATGTTGCTACTACTTATGAGAATTTTATCAGTTCTTGGAGTAGTTTTCTGTTAGCACCCACATTTTCCTTTTCTTTTTGGAGATGATGATCTGGAATCTTGAAATTTTCTTACAATTCTTGAAACACTTTATTTTCCCACACCAACTGAAGTAGCTATATCTCTCACAGTCATAAAAGTGTGTTCATTAAGAGCGATTATTTTAGAACACGTCCTAGAGTAATATTCATCTTGAATGCAAAAGAAACTCGTGCTACAAGGAACTCAAAATTATAACCACCAGTTGCCACACAGGAAGGCTCACAACTAAACTGCTGATCCATTGAAACCGGTCAAATTACTAAATTATAGTCAAGATCGATCCATCACACTACCTCTAGGCAGATATAATTGATTTGAGGCGGTTCGGGTCATCACTGGTAATCACATACCAACTCAAACAAGAAAAACATGTTTGTCCCAATTAATTCGAACAGTATAGTACATGGCTTAAAGTCAAATTTAAAACTCCAAGTAAAGCACAACCTAACACATTCAACTAGGGGATGGATTTACAGAGGAGTAAGTCAACAGAACTATTCATTTGACCCAGGCCACACTAATAAGGTCACAAAACATTTTGGTTATTATTTCACTAAAATTAGAGGATAATCTTATTATAAAAAGTGTGCAAATCTACGTACATTTTAGAACACCTTTAGGAGCAGGTTAAATACAATTTTGGAACAGCACAAAAGCATATCAAAAAAGTTTATATGTATGGTAATAATAAATACTCTCAAGTAACATTTACATATACTGTAACCTTCTGAGTAAGAGAAGGAAGGGAAAGGGGGTTCTTACTGTTAAAATTGTGCAAATTATGCAAAAAATGAATAAATTAATAAAATAAAGATGTAGAATTTAAGCCACCTTTTGCATTCTAATTTTGTCTCTGAACACAAAAACTACATGGAATCTGCAATAAAACCTAATATTGCAGCTCTCAAAATACAAAAACAATAACCAAAAAAAAAAGTATTTACTATTTCTTTACATGGAAAAAGAAAAGAAATCTTTAATTTTACAGACATGAAATGCTTGTAATTTTTTATAAAATAATCTGTCCTCTATGTCCTATTAATATTAGAATACACTGATATGCAAAGTGATTGAGAGTACGAAATACTTTATTAAAAGAAAGGAACACACTATATAGCTTTTCTTAATAACTAACATCAAACTAATAGTGACAAAATAAATATAACTCACACTAACTACTTTACTAACACATTACTTAATATGGGTAAATTAAATTTACAAATTATTACAATCCATTAAAAAATAGAAAATATTCAGGACTTGTACTATACTATTTCATGTAAATAAGAAGAGAGTAAAAAATAAAATAAAGTGACAACTTTACAATAAAAACTTTTCATTAACAGGAAGTAAAATAACATCAAATGACAACATTCTATTTCTTAGCAAAGATCACATCTATATGTGGAAGAACAAATGAAAGAAATAACTAAACGGAAGTTTGAAAATACTTTTAATTTCCAATCTGGTAATTTACAAGGTTTCGGTACTGACAGAGGTGTAGCTAGAGGGGGACAAGGAGGGGCACAGTAGCCAAAAGGCACCAATTTGTATATACAACTTTTTTCAGTGCATTTTGGTAAACAGGAAGGGGTGAAAATTTGTTCTCGGGAGCTGAAAATCCTTGCTACATGTCTGAGTACTGAACCCAATTGATAACCTAGATATTTTTGAAGTCAGTTAAGAACTAGACTAAAGATATTTTTGAGTAATATTCAAATATACATATGACAACATATGCACATGGACAAGGTTATTACACTTTGTGAATACTGCAGGGTTAAAGAATCTCAATTTACCTTAATTTACTAAGCGAGTAAAGTTTACATTTACATATTGTATTAGTAAAATTGAAAAAAAATAGTATATTTCATCTCATTTTACCACAAAGGGTGACACATGTGATATGGTGTCTAAACTGGTGTCCCAGTTTTTGATTTGGTATATACCAAAGTACAGATATGAGAATATGAGATTAACAAGAAAAGGAAAATGTCTGAAAGAATGTCCAAACAACTTTTCAACAATAATACTTATGAATTTCAAGTTCAATAAATACTTTAATTATTACTGATACTAAATCAATCTTACTTATATACAACTTAATGAAAAATCAGAAAATTTTTGAAAAATGAAAAAACTCAGTTCATTTTAAACATTTGAAAAGGTATGAAATATCTCATCTCTGAAAGTAGCATTTTACAGTTTACTTTTTGAACAACAACTTTGAACAGCGAAAAAAAAAATCAAAGTTACAGGAGTTTTTAGGTTAATTTACAACATTCTTTTTACGAGATAGAGAGGGTGAACGAGTAAAAAAAAATTTTTTTTGAAGGCACTAAGTATAGATTTTTATACTTTATTTCATTGTTACTTGATAAAATATTACAAATATGACTTGATTTTGCCAGTAATTTATTAACTTGATGCCAAATATGGAATAAAACAAGTCATATATATTCATTGATTTACTAATTGATGAAACTTTACAAAAATATATACATTGTTTTCTTTTAAGAATAGCCCCTATAACTTTCTCAATTTAATCAAAATATTTAAAAATTAATACATAGTCACTAACTTCCCCAAAATAACATAACTTTAGTAAACAACTAAAAAAATAATAACTAATGCATGACAATTTGGAAAATAAGAAAAAATAATTTAAAAAAAGAAGTGAACATCTCAAAAAAAAATTATTCAAAATAATGGGATACAGGCTTTGAAAAAATCAGTACATAGAGATCAAAAGCATGCACACTCTGAAATAGTATTCAAGAATATTGAATAAATAAATAAATAAATAAATAAAACAAAAAAATATGTGTGTGATTACCAATTATATAAACCTATAATCTTCTTCTCTTTAACAGAATGCCAGTGACAACAAAATTCAAAAGATTTCTCCCAGGACCAGTTCAGAGTACTAGAAAATAAAAAGATAACTTGATAAAAAGCCAAAATTAATCATTTTTTCTTACAAAATATTTGATTCATCACTTGGCTCTACAAGCTTTAAAGACAAGCTAGATATGTCAAAAACTCTATATAATGCAGAAAGCTTATCGTGGATTGCACGATGCACTTTTATAGAACAACAAAACTGCAGGCTTCATGCAACTTTTAAGGGGAAATTTAAAATTGTGGAAATAGCATCTGATAGCTAATACTACCTCTATTTGGGGAAATACAGAATGTTACGCAATTTTCTCTTAATATTTCACAATTCTTGTAAATTAACCATTTGTGAAAGTGCATGAGTACTGCTAGTCGAGAGAAATTCTGAATTTCAACTGAATTCTTTTAAATTTTATTCAAAAGTTGCATTATTTCTTGTAAAAAGCACCTTGATAGAAACATTTTGTTATTGCTCACTAGACTTAACAAAATAATCTTGTGAGAAATGCTACCCATCTGACTCAATGCTTTAGGTTTACATTCTTCTAAAATGGGATTGTAATGCTTAAAATCCAAAAGAATTACGTAAAATTAATACACACACATGCATATTGCATACTGAACATGCATAACAAATGACATTATAAAACTAACTCCTGAATTTAAAAAATAACCTAAAATAGTAAATAAATAAATACTTACACCTTAGATCATCCAAAGTAGCATTCTTCTTCATCAAAGATTGTTAAAAAATCACACAGTGCATCGCTGTTATTAAGTCTCCTATATTTAAAGAATATGAGCATTTAGTAAATAAAAGGTATTCTAAAAGTTTAGTTTTCTGAAGCAATCAAGTTATATATATATATATATAAGAGCCTTCAGTTGAAATTTACATTCAAGCATCATTGCAAAAGCAAATGATTTGCTGGTAGATCAAGGGGAAGGAGGGGGCAGCACAATTTCAGCCCCCACCCCACCCCTCATATCCAGGCACCAGTTATGACAGACTGGGACCCAGGTCAGAAGTTATAAATCTGAATTCGGGGGGAGGGGCTCTTTACTGTCACTGGCAATTGTCTTCCTGTATTTTCCACGGTGCTCTTGTACAAATTAATGTCATGATTAAATAAATTTAACATGAAATATGCTTTATAAATGTGAATGTTCATGAACATTTTCTATGCAATATATGAAATTAGCTTTCTAAAAATGAAGTCTTAAAGTAAATCTAAAATCTTAACTTTTTCATGATATAACTGAAAATGATAAATTTTTATTTACCGACAACTGCTCATTCATCAATAAAAATTAATTGAATGTCAACAATTCTTTAAATTGTCTAAATATTGAACAAGTATAAAGAACAAGCTTTGAACAAGTATTGAACAAGCTATAGAACAAGCTTTTTTATAAGAGGGACACACGATGTGAATATTATCAAATATAGATAAGAATATTCCTGATTAAAGCATCTTTAAAATAAAACAAACCACATTAAATTCGGCACATCCATTTATTTGGGATCTATTTTAGCACTGAGACAACAAACTTTTGGGGAAAAAAAAAAGAAACACGTGTTTCCTGTGTTGAAAAATTTAATGAACTAAATTCACATTCTGCTAAAATTTAAGGACTCTTAAAATCTGGGGCCTGGGGCATATGCCTCCCTGTCCCTGTAAGAATCAACGCCCTATTATATTGCATTAAATTTCTCAGTAATATTTGATTGTTTTTCGTAAATTTGTATTTGTATAAGTATGTTTTTCATAAATTTGCATATAAATGAACCTAAAATAATTTTTCAGATTTTAAAGGAAAAAATAATGTATATATTAATAAACAGTGGTAATTCATCAGTATTAATATGATATTTAGATGCTGGCACATTAAAAATATTGGCATGTATAATATGAGGAATATTTGCAATATAAACCCAATATTGTGGAATCAGTGTCGTAGCCAATCGGGGGGGGGGTTAGGGGGGGTAACCCCCCACCAATGAGGAATTTTTTGCTAAACAAAATGTATATTCCTCACGCACTTATTACACGCATGTAGAAATATTTCCAATATATACATAATATTGTGGATATACTTCATACGTTAATTTAAAAATTCAATAGAAAAAAAGATTATTTTGAATTTACATCCAGGTAAAAAATAAATTATAATAATATGAGAATTTTATTTACCAATATTGATTTAGTAGACGACTCTGGAAAACCAAAATGTATGCTGTCTGCCAGTGTCAATAATGAAATGTAGCTTGCCACCTGCAAATTCAGAAAACCACAGTATAATCACACAGTAAAATTAAATTCTTGAAGAAAATGATATTTTAGAATTTTTGAACTCTGCTGATAAAGCTGATAACCTTTAGATGATTGACAGTGACAAAATTGACACTGTATTATAGTCCTAAGATAAACTCTAACAAAAACAATTCTGAATATGCTCAAAACTCTCATTACATTAATACAAAATACATTATGAAATTATCAATAATTTACCTTTTAAGGGTTCCTTCACCCATTATATCATGCTTCTAGACAGGGGCGTAGCCAAGGTGGGGGGGGGGTTATGGGGGTCATAACCCCCCCCCCATGAGAAATTTTTGCCATACAAAATGTATATTCTTTACTACATTATCACGCACACGTATACATATATATGAGTTGTAGTAGTCGTAACCCCCCCCCATGAAAAATTTCTGACTACGCCCCTGCTTCTAGAGAAGGAATTTAAAAATGTAATTAGAGAAAGAGAAAATAATGCAGGTTAATTTTAATAGAAACCGTAAAATATGCATTATAGGAAAGTTCCAGCTAAAATAAGATTTCCAAAAAGCCACATTTAGCTGTCGAATGGCCACTAACATAAATTAAGTGTCAGTTGAAAAGTTTTTTTTTTTTTTTGCTCACTTTTGAGACATCTCCTTAGCAATTTGTGACAAATACTAAGATGTATACCTTGTGATATCTTGATAAAAGCTTCACTCAGAGACATAGAATTCTTTTATTTACCTCCTTACACACAGAACAATGTTTTTCCAAATATGTTATACGAAAAGGGGGACCATATGAAAATTAAATTTTGTATTTTATATGTTTACTGTGCCTAGTAAAAAAAATTGACATATCTGGAAGCTACTGTAAATTTGTCAAATTTTTCCATTTCAATTACTCATAGTGTAAGAGACATTATTACAACATTATGACAGTCATTTTTAGTCACCTGGTACAATTGACATAAAAATTTCGAATAATCCCTTAAGAATGGCATTTGCTTTATTGTGCATTTTATTTTACAAAAGAAGCTTTCTTTTCCCCTCCTAAAAATACTCCTGTATCTGCCACTGAAATTATTATTTATTACAAGGATGGTGCTTTTGAAAGCAAAAATTTGATTTTACAAAAGTATGTAAAGAACACTAACAACATTTTACTAAACTTTTCAATATTTAGAATAATTTGTAAACTTAATGTTGGGCACTTATTTTTAATAGGTGAATAAGAATAAAGAATTTTAAAGTTTCTTTGCACAATTTATATTTATTTTTTGACTTGTATCATAAATTATTTTTAAAGTATACTTTGGCTCTATCTCTGTTAAGAAGCATTTTTTTCTCTTATTTGTTTTAATATGCTTCCTTCCACTCACTCACTGGGCCACAACATTCAAGCAGTTACTATGTTCTTAACCAGGGTTTAATTTACACAGAAACTTACAACAGCTCAACTTCTGTATTTAGCTCAGTAAACTTTTCATCAAAGAAAAAGTTTTAAAACTTTCATTCTTGTTTCAATTGATACTAATTCTACTACACTACTATTAACAATTGTAATAGTATAAGCACAAATTTACCTTATTTCACAATAAACTAAGGCAATTAATATATTGTTATTAACATTAAAAAAAAGTTAGAGCTTCTGTACTTTAGTTAGAAATAAAACCCAGTCCTTAGCATATATTCTCGCTAGTATTTAACTAACTAGTTTTATTAAATGAATATCCTTGACCAATTAACAACATTTTTATCCGATAATATTTAAACAAACCAATTCTAGTGATGAAAACAATTTCTCGAAAAGTGTTTTGGTTCTTGTTACTTTCAATGCTTAACTTTCTGTACAAAGGGCTACTTTAAAAAATAAATAAGAATAAACTATGATCAAGCATTGGTGACAGGTTATTAAATATAATATTACGGCACTTACCTTTTTTTTTACTGTAAAATTAAACCTACTGTAACGATTGAATTACTTCCAAACAGGGCTGAAAATCTCGAATATCCGTCTTATGAACATTAGCGCGCACTAATCTTGGCTCTCTGCAATGAAAACTAGCTCTTACTTACAGAATGCCTGATAAATTCAGTGTAACTGTATGTTCTCGGAGGCATAGTATGTTTATGTGTGGGGCCGTTCAAGGGGCTCGGTAATAAATAAACCACTTGACTATGCTCTAGGGGAATTGCTAGGAAGCAAAGGAGTAGATGTGCGGTTGCTATACTATATATTACAAGGCCTGTGGAATTTTTTCTGATACGGCTATGAACAAATGTATTAAAGAAGTTTTGTGATGAAATCGTCTCCACGTACAAGCGCCAGCTGATGCAAACTTATGATCACTAAATAAAAAATCTATTTTGTGAACCACATAATTATTTGTATTTATTTATTTTGGTTCGATAATCGCGTATATATTATAATTGATCATTATTTCCTGCTTTTCATTTAAAGTTTTGCTTATACTATTTGCAACAGGCGCATTCTGCAGGTACGTTACCGATCTGCATATACACGTATCAAAACATGCTGAAATATTATATTCAGAAGCAAATAACGAATGAAAGATTTCAGATACAGAAATATAAATAAAACACTACGATCAAATGTAGTAGAGGATACAAAAATTATTTTCTTGGGGGTCTATAATGAAAAGAAAAATGCTTATTTGACCTGACCTAAACACAAAATGTACATATAGTAAAGCAAAATGTTAACCCTACTCATAGCAGTGACTTTTCAAAGAACTGAGTAGAACTGGAAGCGAAACTGAATTAAACTGACTTAAATGTTGTGATTTTTCAAAAGTACAATAGAATTTACGATAAGAGAAAAGTTATAAGGTTTCACTTACTTGTGTTAGCTAAAAGTATTCCATTATGTTTGCAAGGTGTAACGACTGCAGGCATCCAACATGGCGTCGTTTGGGTTTGGAAGCAACGCACTCACTCCTACTGAAGTGAACGCATCATGGGAAAGGTGGTGACTCTCTCGCTAGAGTGAGCAGATAGCGCCTTCACCCTTACTCTAAGAGTGACATTGTCTCACTCTTGCAGTTAGGGTGACAGAATCCTATCGATGAAGAGTCATAATGCAGTTTTCTCACTCTTATCTCACTCTATCTGGGATCATTTGCCGGTGACTTTTTGTAAGAGTGACAATGTCACTCTAAATTTTTAAGAGAGAACACATTACTTGTGAAGGTCACAAGAACATACATTTAACACGACTTCATTAAAGAGTCATGGGCGGTTTGTAACACGCCTTTCCGTAAAAGGTCCCGCCCTCATGGTGAAGAGAGACGCCAATAAAAAAAAACCCGATTTCCAACATAAAATATACACTCTATAACAAGTAAATCGACGCACCAAGAAGGAGGTGTCCGATTGAGACATCACAGAGGGTTCAATTTTTGGAGAATACAAATACTTCTTTTTGATGTAGTATTATAAATTATTAGAAATAAAAAATTTCTTTTCGCGATACTATTTCAAAAGTATTCAATTTATCTAAAAACATTAAGTAGGCACAAGGATGCAATGTGCTACTTGAAATTTTCCATTGCACCAAGTCTGGCTCATTCGCCACGATTTGGCCACCTCTGTTCTAGGCCATGTATCAGACGGCTGCGAATGTTTTAAAAGTTGTTACAGACAGTGATAAAGTACGTGGCTTGGAGATTTCTTTTTATACACCGCAAATGGCAAATTATATCAATGCTCTATTTAGGCTGCGTGGAATTATTTTGTGTGCTTCTGAGCAAAAAATATTAGTGCTATAATAAAATGCATCAATACTACTTCGTAGCAGTAATAGTTTACGCAATCGTTACTAGTTAGTTTATTTCTGTTTTTGAAGTCGGTTAAAACCACGATAGAGCGAAGCGCGATATTGCGAGGGACGACTGTATATTAAAAAAGTCTATGGAAAATATTGAAATTATTCCTTTGTATGCATCATTGTGAAGCTGAGAAATAACACTGACAGATACGGGGAAAAAGATTCTTAAATTATTGCTTTGTAGTCTGGATCGCTGTGATGCGAGAAAACAATATTCACAGATAACGCGTGAATTAAAGATCTTTTATTATTTCTTTGTGATCCACATCGTTGCGATATTGGGAAACAACATTTACAGGTAAGTAAAAAACCTTTTATTTATATTTAAAAAAATGTTTTACAGACGATTTTTTTTTTTTTTTTTGTCCATGGAAAGTCATGTTTTGCAATATATCTCAGAATATATCGTATGCATATTAGAAGAGCCTGGCTTAAAGAGACCTGCCTATACTATAAAAATTGTGGAATTACATAGGATATTAGAGACAGTAAATTGCTAAAATAATTACAATATACTTAGAATATAGAATAACCCCTTAGAAAAAAAAGATAGTTCAATGGCCACATCAACAATGAGGAGCTGAGAGTGCAGCTCTAATTTGTGTTTTTACGCAAGTTTTCAAAGATGTCCAAATAGTATCTCCGGCTAATTTGAGATATAGACAAACTGTCCAGGCTTTCTCCTCGGCGTACTAGATTTACATTCAGATCACCCGTAAGCTTTTATAACAACCATTTCTGCAATTTTCAGAAGAAAAATATACTCGTACTGTACGCCAAAACTTTACTAGTAGGATCGAAAAAATAAAAATAGAGGTTAAATATCGGATTGATTTGAATCTCTATATTTAACCATCACAAATAGATGTAAAAAAAATAAAGGTAAATCACGCCAAACGCATCGTTACATTTGTATCGATTCAAACAACCGAATATCTCTAAAACACGCCTTAAAGAATGACTGTTCATTGAGTGTAATGAACAGGAAATTTCTTGAGTGCTCCTGTAGAAGAATTATAAATGCTACATATATTATTTTCAATAGGATATATGGTACAGCAGATAGAAGTAACATACATTAATTTCGTAGTAATCGATGGATAGTTACGGGATTAGAGCACGGTTAATAAAAAAGTTTAAAATGTGCATTGCAATGTGTTAAAAACAAATTCAACTCGGCCAGTTGTGCAGGGGAAAAACTATTAACTTCTTAAAAACTTTATAAATAACACACGCAAGATTAAAAATAAACTTTACGGACCCTTCCCGGTGGTGCAAATCTTCACCGTTCTTCATCATTGAAAATTTCCTCTATTCCCACAGGCAGAGAGACGTACATTTCACCAGCCCCGCACCTATCACAAATAAAATCGAAACCTATGTCATTCGTTTGTTCTTCGTTTGTACCGGTTTGTACCGCTAAAATTTTCGTTTGTACCGCAACGGTACAAAAGTAATACGCATGTGACACGTGCGAATATAGCAATTCTGCAGCCCAGCATTTTTGAAAAAATGATCGAATCGGAAAGAAAGGTATGTCGATCGTTAGTACTTCGTTTGTACCGGATTGTACCGGTAAAATTTTCGTTTGTACTGCAACGGTACAAAAGTAACACGCATGTGACACGTGCGAATATAGCAATTCTGCAGCCCCGCATTTTTGAAAAAATGATCGGATCGGAACGAAATTTATGTCGATCGTTAGTACTTCGTTTGTATCGGTTTGTACCGCAAAAATTTTGGTTTGTACCGAAACGGTACAAAGGTAATACGCATGTGCCACATGCGAATTTAGCACGTACATGTAGCATTTCTGCAGCCAGGAAATTATGAAAAAAGATCGGATCGGAACGAAAGCCATGTCGATCGTTAGTACTTCGTTTGTACCGGATTGTACCGCAAAAATTTTCGTTTGTACCGAAACGGTACAAAAGTAATACGTATGTGACACGTGTGAATACAGCATTTCTGCTGCCCCGCTATTTTGAAAAAATGATCGGTTCCGAACGAAAGGTATGTCGATCGTTAGTACTTCGTTCGTACCGGATTGTACCGCAAAAATTTTTGTTTGTACCGACATGGTACAAAAGTAATACGCATGTGACAGTGCGGGGCTGGGGAAACGGTAGTCCCGCACTTGTGGCAGATTCGAACGAAACTTATGCCAATCGTTTGTGCTTCGTTTGTACCGGTTTGTACCGCAAAAATTTTCGTTTGTACCGAAACGGTACAAAAGTAATACGCATGTGGCACGTGCGATTATAGCATTTCTCCAGCCCCGCAATTTTGAAACAATGATCGGATCGGAACGAAAGGTATGTCGATCGTTAGTACTTCGTTTGTACCGTATTGTACCACAAAAACTTTCTTTTGTACCCCAACGGTACAAAAGTAATACGCATGTGACACGTGCGAATATAGCAATTCTGCAGCCCCACATTTTTGAAAAAATGATCGGATCGGAACGAAATTTATGTCGATGGTTAGTACTTCGTTTGTACCGTATTGTACCGCAAAAACTTTCGTGTGTACCCCAACGGTACAAAAGTAATACGTATGTGACACGTGCGAATATAGCATTTCTGCTGCCCCGCTATTTTGAAAAAATGATCGGTTCCGAACGAAAGATATGTCGATGGTTAGTACTTCGTTTGTACCGGATTGTAGCGCAAAAATTTTTGTTTCTACCGACATGGTACAAAAGTAATACGCATGTGACTGTGTACGCTGATGTTACATTCACATAAACATGCTATAATTATATATTATTTCTTCTTAAAAAGAAAACTACCACATTTACTTTTTGAAATAGAATTACTCTAGTTTAATCATAATAAATAAATCATAGTAATGCTTGTTGTTCATTAATAAAATTTAAAAAAATAACGTTATTAGTGTATTTCACTAATAGGTGATTCCATGGAACTAGGGAAACCAGTGAAAAAAAAATACTCTTTTAAAGAATAATAGTTTTTCCCTCTATAAAGTAATTATTTGTGGATTTCTATAAAATTATGCTAAAAAGTTGGCAAAACATTTTTACATATATTTTTGTCTTTAGAGCCGTAGAAAGTTCGTCTTGTTTTCTAAAAGAAATCAACGGGTATGTATAAAATCTTATTTTTTATTGAAATTTCGTTCATTTATGAGAAGATTAGACAGTTGCAGAAACCTTCATCTGCAATATTTGCCTTGAGAAATTTTTTTATAAATTAGCCCTAACATTAATGCAACATCACTCCTTATAACATAAAAAGTCGTAGTTTCATTTGTGAATTTTAAAGTTATAAAAAATGTGTAACATTAGGTACATTTCTGTTTTTCAATTATAAAGCTACTTAAAAATATTGGGGAAATAGCATTGACTGCTGCTGAAAGACAGAAAAACTGATGAGATAAATTCAAGAATGAAGGAAAATATGAAAATCATAAAAACAAAGCAGAAGCAATAAAAAGCCAAAATAAAAGAAGAAGTGATCCAGCTAAATTACCTCAGTCAATTAAGATGAAGGTAAAAAGATTAATTTATCTTGAAATTAAAGAAAATGTTTGAAAAAGAGTATTCTGAATTGATTGAGGTAATTTAGCTAGGTCATTTCCTTTTTATTTTGGCTCTTTATTGGTTATGCTTTGTTTTTCTTTAATAATCTTCATATTTCCCATCATTCTTTAACTTATCTCACCTTCTTTTCTGTCTTTCTGCAGTAGTCAATGCGATTTTCCCAACATTTTTATGTAGGTATCTAATCAAAAAACAGAAATGTGACATATTTTTTATAAGTTTAAAATTCATAAATTGAACCAATATTAGGTATTCAAAAGACTAATATTAAAGATATCTTCATAAAGGAAGAGAAAATGACTTTTTATATTTTTGGGACTAATTTTATTTGAGCAAGAAAAACTTTTATAGAATTTCGGGACTGATGTTACATTAAATATTTGGCCAAATTTACAAAAATTGTTTTTAAGATAAATATTGCAGTTAAAGGTTTCTGCATTGGTCTAATCTTTTCATATGCAAACGAAATTTCAATAAAAAAATAAGATTTCATTCATATTTGTTGATTTCTTTTGTAAAATAAGATGAACTTCCTACACCTCATTCAGACAAGAACTCGTGTAAAAACAGTAATGTTGCCAAAGATTGTGTATAAAACTTTTAAAAAGGTGTTGTCAACTTTTTTATCATCATTTCTTAGAAATTCACATATTTTTACTTCATAGGGGACTAAAGTATTATTTTTTATTAGAATTTTTTTTTGCCATTGGTGTCCCTAGTTTCTTCTCTCAACGTACACATAACAGAATGCATTTTTTTAGACGTGCACTTGCCTATAAACTCTTTTCATCGCATAAAGTGTTTTAAATCCAGTGAAATGTAAGCATTTTCTTTGGAACTGAGGATATTTCACGACCGTATATGGACTCTTAAAGTGATTTTTTTAATCATAAAAATAAGATGCGCAGAATTATATATGGTTTCAACCACAATTTCGCAATTATAAAATCAAATCTTCCCCTGTTTGTAAAAATAGACTTTCTGTACAAAAACTTAAAAGCACTGAAACATAGTCTTTTACAAACGATATGAAACATCCTTTTTGTAGCACATAGAAGAATTTCGTAATTTGTGCTATATTTTAAATTTTACTGTAATTTACAAACATTTAATTTTCCTATGAATAATGACATTTTTACTATTGGTAGTGAGACTTGAAATTGGGATATCCTATATGTATAGATAGCAAGAAAAAGAATTCTTAAGTGATTTTTCATTGCCTGTAAAACTAGCTTCGCTGTCTGAAGAGTTATAATGCAGTGAAATGTAAAGTGACTATTTTCAAAAGCTTTATTTCGAAATTTGCTACCATAGACAAAAATGTTGCTGTTTGTATGTTCTTTTTACGGTATAATAGGATAAATGTTTTATATTCGTATAAATTCGACAAAACAGCAAAACGTAAAAGAAATATCGAAATTTTTGTTTGTGCTAGTAAACATGAAAATACAAACAATTAAAGATTATGAAATATACATTTTTTAGCAGATTAAAATTTTTATGCAGGAAATCTATTTTTATGAACAAGGAAGATTTCATAAAACATATTTAATGCATATGAGTATAAACACATATCATGTAAAATTACAGATAATACAAGAAATTCATACGGTATATCTTGTAATCAGATCACCACGATTAAAGGATAATCTTTTAAATAATATAATCCAAAACATTTCTATGTTCTATAAAAGTCATATATTATTTTTTTGACTGCCTTCTAATATTACAGACCACTATGTCTTTAGCCTCATCACAATATACAGCTTAAAAATGGTGATCTGAATGCCGTAGAAACATGTAATTTACATTTCTTTTATTTGAAAAACCAAAAATTTTAAAAGTTAAAGATAAAACGGTTTTTTCACTCTCAAACATTAAGTATGTACTTTCAGTTACTACTGACGGATATTCTAACTACAGCCACGGATGTAGCTATAGCTTTCGCATAGGGGGGGCATTCTTATTGTACAATTTGATAGACAGTAAATTTTTGCATAAATAGCTTGTTAAAATTTTCAGATACATTATAAATTTTTAATCTTTATGGTAGTTTTTTATTACCTATTAAAATATAGAGTTTACAGGTTGATATTCGATCAAAATTAGCATTTTTGCATAGACTAACTGGGGTTCAGACCCCCTAAACTTCCCCCTCCCCTTATATTTGTCCGTGACTACAGCAGTTAAATATAAGTTATTTTTAATCTGTAAAGGTTGTGAGTTAGATACACGACCTCTGAGAAGAACCGTTTTAAATGCGAACAAGTGCACGTTTAATATGTGCTTTCTAAAATATCATTTACTGTGTGTGCGTGTATGCTATGTATGTCTGTCAACGTGCACGCATAAGTATGTTCTGGAATATAAAGCTTGTTGTGGAGGTAATTACAACAGGGGCTTGAAAAAAAAAACAGTTGACAAAAATATGACTACACTCAATATATTTAAACTTTGTCCACTTAAAATAAATAAATTCATTTCCAATTTTTATTATATACCGAAATTCGAATTGCATTTACTTCTAAAAACGTACGAAAACTTTTCGCATTCAAAAGATTTCATTTCACTGGGAACATCCCCGCTTATATCAGTGTTTTATGCAGAGGAAATAATTTTATTTTTGAAAAAGCTTTGTAATCTGGAAAACTTATTTTAAACGAAGTGGAATCGCAATTTTCCCTTCAAAGCTTGATGACCGTGACTTTAGTATCCGTCATTGTCACTTGCAACACCTAGTTTTCTCACGCAAATCATTACCTTTTTTATTTACTCTTGTAAATAAAATAGAGCTTAAAATAGCAAAAAATTGCTTGAAAATTGGGGGACGCGTAGATTCACAGATTAAAAAAAAACAGCGCAGATTACTATTTTCTTGATTTTTATACATAAGTATAAAAAATTTCAAACGGATCGTACAAACAGTGTAGGTTTTTTTGCGTTTCGTGCTTAACTTTTTAATATTTTGGAGTAATTGTGATAAAAGTTTCATCTTAGTGTGGTTGAACCGGAATTCTTCCAGAGTCAGCGAATCAGGAATAAACGTAACTATAGTGTAAGATAGAAAAAAAAAAAAAATCTTAAATGACCTTACATTGCCTGTAAAACTTGTTTCCCTGTCTACACAATTATATTGCAGTGAAATGTAAAGTGGCTACAGTGACCTCTCACTTACACGACTTTCAAGGGACCGCAGAAAAAAGTCGTATAACTGAGACAGTGGTATGAGTAAGAGACACTTATATTATAAAAGTTTGAAATTGTATTGGAATTATTTTTTTTATTTAATACTTGAAACTTAGTTTTTATAATTTAAGAACATCTTTTAACAAAATTTGTAAAATATATAAAAATATATGAAACCTAAAATATTAAAAAAGTTCAAAGTATACGAGGTTGTACATAACTTATCACTATCTTTATTTTAAAGATTCACAGATGAAATTTTTTCAAAACATTTGAAAAATTTTAGAAAATTATAAAGTTTCATTTGTAGAAAAAAAAATTGTTAAAATTAAAATAATTTGGATACAGTACAAAAGTTAACTAACATTAAACAGAAATAGTGAAATAAATACAATATTTACGTATTATTTTTAAGGAAAAGCCTGTTGTGCATACTAACCAATAAAATACACATTAATGTCCACTATATACAACGCTGGAGTATAATTATAGACATGAAAAAGAATTTAAGCACTTTGCCATAAAAAATTCACTACACTTTACAACGAAGATCAAAATAATGGAATGGAATATACGATAGTACTAAAGTGAAAAAGTTTTTTAACTATCACTGTCTTGCACTGGACATTATAACACCACCTTGAGAGAGCAAAAATATTAAGTTTCCTAATTGTGATATTTCAAGCATACTGATACAAAATGAAAAAAAAAATATTTTTAGGAAATTATGAAGTTTCAACTGAAGAAAAAAAATTGTTAAAATTCATATTGCAAATATGCACAAAAGCAAACTAACATTAATCAAGTATAGCGAAATACATACAATATTTACATACAATTTTGAAGAAAAAACATATTGTACATATTAACCGTAAAAATACACACTAATGTCCACTATATTCAACGCTGCAAAAAAATTATAGAGACGTGAAAACAGATTTTAACCCTTTACGATAAAAAATTCACTGCTCTTTACAACGCAGATCAAAATAACTCAATGCAGTATAGTACTAAAGTGAGGAAGTATTAGAACTATTACTGTCTTGAATTTGACAACACCACCTTGAGAGAGCAAAAACATTCAGTTTCGTAACTGTGATATTTCAAACGCACTCATAGAAAATATAAAGTAAAATATTTTTAGAAAATTATAAAGTTTCAATTGAAGAAAAAAAATTGCTAAAATTCAAATTGCAAATAATTTCGATACTGCACAAAAGCAAACTAACATTATTCAAAAATAGTGAAATAAATACAATATTTACATACGATTTTGAAGAAATAACATTGCACATATTAACCATGGAAATACACATTAATGGCCACTATATAGAACCTGGAGTATAATTACAGGGACATGAGAACAGATTTTAACCCTTTTACGACAAAAAATTCTCTGCTCTTTATAACGCAGATCAAAATAACCGAATGCAATATACGATAGTACTAAACTGATAAAGTTTTAAAACTATCATTGTGTTGAATATGACATAACACCACCTTGAGAGAGAAAAAATATTCAGTTTCCTAATTGTGATATTTCCAAAAAATATTGCACATATAAACCATGAAAATACACATTAATGTCCACTATATATATACAACGTTAGAGCATAATTCTAGAGGGGGAAAAAATAGATTTTAAACCTTTACGATAAAAAAATTCACTAGTCTTTACAACGCAGATCAAAATAACGGAATGCAATATACAATAGTACTAAAGTGGAAAAGTTTTATTGCTATCATTGTCTATCGTTTTTAAACTAATGGACGTACTTGACATAACACCAGTTTGAGAGAGCAAAAATATTAATTTTCGTACTTGTGATAATTTAAACGTACTGGCACAAAAAGAAAAAAATATTTTGTGAAAACTATAAAAGATGTTTCAGTTGAAAATAAGAAAAATTGAAATTGAAATCGCAAATAACGGAGATACATGAAAACACGCTAACATAGTAGAACGCTAGAAATAATGAAATAAATAGAGTAGTTGCATGTAATTTTCTGAAAAATAAAAGTTATATCCTACATATTAACCGTGAAAATAGACATTAATGTCCACTATCTATCTCTCTCTATATATATATAGGGTGATTCTACACCCCGTGCACAAACTTTTAGGGGAGATGTGGCACATAATAAGGAATCAGAATCACATAGCAATGCGGGGTCGAAAACTCCGTTTTCTCTTACCTGATAATAATCACTTTATGAAAAGTGTTAAAGTGTTTATCTAATTTCTGAAGTAAAGTTTCATATACAATGGGCTTGTCTCCCAAAATCTCATCTGTGAGATGAAATACAATTTTTAACTATGAATTTTAGTCACATGTTTTCTGAGAAAAATACGTTAGTTGTTGATGAATAATGATTGGACAGTTCACTGTTGTTTTAGCACCTGTTCCAGAATGATTATTGACAGCTTCACGAAGCGACGTTTCCAACCACCCATTGCTATGTGATTCTGCTTCCTTTTTATGTGCTCTATTTCCCCTAAAAGTTTGTACACGGGGTGTAGAAGAACCCTGTATACTTTGTAGAATAATTATAGTGACATAAAAACAGATTTTAACCTTATACGATAAAAAATTCAGTATTACAACGCAGATCAAAAGCAAAGATAGCGGAATACATAATACGATATTACTAAAGTAAAAACGTTGTATAACTGGGACTGTCTTGAACATATTATAATGCCACGATGAAAGAACAAAAATATTAAATTTTCGTAACTGATAATTCGGACGCACTGATGCTATTAACATAAAATTTCACTAAATATCTGTTGCAATAGCAGTTGTATTCAAACCACTAATTATCATACAACAAAAAAAAGCGACTAGTTAGTATTTTGTTATAAAGAAAGAGGAAGAGAAAAATTTGTAAACATTGCAGCTGGAAAACTATAATATGAAAAATTGGAATTTATAATATATTGTACGGAAATGTATATAGAAATAGTACTTCAAAGATATATTTATATTTACATAGTCTAATTAGTCTAATTTGCATAGTCAAATTAAGATAGATTTTTCCATGTGTGTTTCTAAGAATAAAAGTTATAGATTAAAATCTATCCAAAAAGTAAGAATTTATGAAAAAGTACAATTGCTGTTTTTCTCCTATAATAAACTGTATTTAAGTATTAACATGATCTGCAAATTATATTGGCTCTTTTGAACAACAAATAGAATAAAAGGAAGGAAAATATATTTTAGAATTATATAGTATAAAATCTTGACAAGATAATCATTGGCAAGATAAAGCTTTAAAATTTTGACAATACCTTTTTTTAACGTCTAAGTCGATGTAACACTCAAAATTGCCATTTACACGTTTACACACAGCTATGTAATGTCCTATTTCTCTGAAAGATAGCCCTTCACCTTGGAAACTTATAATACCTCTAAGTTTAAATTGTTTATCTGAAAATATGATGCTTTCTGGAATTTGATTTACTGGTATTTTTAAATCATTGATGACGTCACTTTTCTTTTGCGAAGTCATTATAATTTCAATAATGATGTGTGCATCGCTAATTTGAAATGTAATCTGCTTCCTACCATTGCATGCTCTACAACAAGCTTCCGTTGCTTGCGATGTGCAGGTGACGAGTTTTTCTAAATTGAGCATCTCATCAGCAGATTCCAAGACAGAACCACACGGTTTGTAGATGATTCTTTTTTGCAATTCACACACCTCGCAAACTCTTTGGCTGACGGAATACTATAAAATAAATTTTCAGCCGCTTTCTTCGCTGTTACTTCACATTTTAAATGCAAGACTTTATTTGGCAGGAGGCTGCAATGGCAAAATTTGTACAGCATCTTCGCTCTTTCCGTGTAAGTTGTGGTATTTACCTGCCCTGTAGCTAAGTCAGTAATTATTACTGGTAATTCTGATGGTGATTGCAGGTTTTGAATGTGTGCCTGGTATTGTGTGCTGTCAACAAAAGCACAAGCACACATCTGTAAAATCGAATCGTACGCACATGTGTTGGTCAATATTAAGTTGTAATTATCGTGCAGCAGAGGTTTTAGTAAATTTCCATTTTTAATTAGTCCTATTGTTGTCGAATAATTTTTCCGAGATATATCGGCACTTTCATATTCTTTTTGAGGCTGCAAATACGAAAATCGTTTTCGTTTTACTTTGTCACTGCCTTTGCTTCTCCAGTTTTCAACTTCTTCATTTTCTATTTTATTTTTATAACACTTCAAACAAATTATTTTTTCCCCGAAACCTTCTTCTTCTCCTATGGAGATTGAGCAACCGGGCAATAAATGAATATCAGTTCCACAAATGTCACATTTATGAGCTCCTGTTGGAAAATGTCCATTAGAGCAAGGAACGCACCGACCAGAAACTTCTGTTATATCTGATTGCTGTGACTTTTTTAATTTCTTTGGGAGCTTTAAACTGTGAAGGCCAATTTTTTGAATATCTGTGGAAGTCAGATTTTCTTCAGCTGTTAAGTGTAAATTTTTTGATTGCTGTGCTGCCACTAGCTTCATCTGACCTTCGAGTGACTTCACATGCACATCCAAAAATATATCTGCTCTTAAAGGCAATCTTTTTCGGAAAAAATTCTATTTTTTAAAATGTTAAAATTGCTCTCAACAGGGGCGCTGCTAGATGTTTTCGTTGCACTTTTAAAGAAAGGCAACAAAATTGCAGACCAAAGAGGCAATTTCTTCACAAGTGGCCGAACACATTTCAATAGTTCTGGTAAATAGTGAAGATTATCTCTATCCCCTTCTTCTTCAGATTCAATTATAACTTTAGTATCAGCAATGATTTTCTCATACCAATTTTCAAAACATGTTTGTGCTGCTGTTTTCAAAGTTGCTGGTGTGTCATCAGTTTCACCCCCATTAAATTTATCACAGTCTGTTTCATTTTCATTAGAAACATACTTTTCTAAGCTAGATTCTATGTGTTCTTCTGGGAAACCTGTTGCTATGCAGCTTTTCAACATTATTTTAGATTAGAGGTGGGAAAAACCGTTATTTTCAAAGAACAGTTGTTCACCGTTCCCGTTCTTTTTTAAAGAACAGTTCTTTTTCCTGTTCTTTTGAGAACAGGTTCTTTGATTTATGGTAGCTTTATTATGACTATTTTATTCAATTTAAAAATGAAAATGTACGTCTTTTTAACATGTACTATACTTTAGTACAATTGTAAAACCCGCAGTGGTCTGGGCACTAAACTCCGTTGCCATAAGAACGCGAAAAGTGAAGCAGCATCCGGATTGGCCAGTGCTTGGGAGGGTCAACTTCCTCTCGGTTCGACTGCTGTGGGACCGTGTGCCCTAATGGGAGCTGGTGCACGTAAAATCCGTCGTGGCTTCAATGTCCTCCAAATTGTTAAACGATACCTCTGGGGGTGCCGATTTCAGGGGGTGGGTCCCTCCTCTGGAATTGGTTCAAAATTAGGGGACCCCAAGCTGAGTCGGAGTTCCTCCCTCTGGGGCTCATTAAAATGGAAGCAGCCCCTTCCGCCCATCGACTGCCTATTTGAGGGATCTGGCACCGCCCCGCGGGTTGCCAGTCGGCATTAGCAACAACAACAACAACAATTGTAAAATGTTTAAAAAAAAACTTTGCAACCAACATTCTGGCTTTCTTCAATCAAGTATGTTAACAGTAATTTTTTGTAAAAATATTTTAATGGCAGCTGTCGTCAAAAAAAGGGTCTCTAGATCTGTGGCACGCGATGAACGTTTCGATCGTCCGCCCTCTTGCTAGTAGTTAAGTCGAGCGATGGCAACGGCCGCCCTTTTTTCAGCATTGGGAAATGGTTGCGCCTTAAAGGGTAAAAAAGTACATGCTCCAGCTTAAAAATTAAAGACTCCGTTTAAAAAGCTGTAAGTATCAGGCTCCAGATTAAAAATAATACGCGTGTATAAATATGTTGATTGCTTCGACTACGATTTAAGAAAATGAATACGACTTTGGCATATAAAATTACATGGCTTCCAACCAGGGCCATACCTAGAAAATAATTTCGGAGTCGGGGACATCGTATATCGGGATAAAATTTTCCTTATATATCCCCCCCAACCAATTTCTGTCTACTTTAGCAAGATTAAATTTTTTTTATTACTGCATAAACATTTCGTTCATTTATATATCACTGCATTTCATACCCCTCACCATGGGCGCCGGCAGAATATTTCCCAGGGTGGGCAAAGACTACTCAAGGGGGGGGGGAAGGGGCAAAGACTACTTCAACGTATAGTTACCATGTTGGAAAGAGCAAAAAAGCAAAGGATAACACTGCATACAAAAATCCAGGGGGAGGGGGCATTGCCCCCCCTTGCCCTATGCTGCCGGCGCTCATGCCCCTCACCATCCCCACACAGAACAAAATTTCTGGCTACGTCCCTGTATAAATACACCATGTACATATAATGTAATAAGTTCGGGGGAGCGGCGTCCGAACTCATAGGACCCCCCCCCCAGTGGCGGATTAATGCATTTTTGTCGGGGAGGGGGGGGTAAGTTAGAGGATTGACATATACATCCAATTTTTGGAAGAAAAAATAGGATCTTTTACATTAATTTCTTTTTTCTCGGGGGGGGGCGGTCGCCCCCCTTTAATCCGCCCTTGCCCCCCCGTCTAAGTACGGCCTTGCTTCTGACTCCAAGTCTACAACTTTGACCCTAGCTCAGAACTTAATTAAAGCAAAAGAACAGGGAACAGATTTAATGAAAGAACACCTTTCACCGAAGAACAGTTCTTTTAACCTGTTCAGCAAGAGAACGCCTTTCACCCCGTTCCCGCTCTTAGCTCTCCGTTCCGAAAAAGAACTCCAGCTTAGGAAAAGAACGCTGAACTAGGTGCAAAGAACTAGGTGTTCCCGCTCACTGCTTGGAGAACTTCTCGAGTCGTGATCAAAGAACGTGTTCTTTTTCAGCCAATAGGAGAGGCTGCTCCGGAACAGGTTCTTTTTCAGCCAATAAGAGATGGCTAAGAGCGTATGAAGTGAAGGCGCGTTTTATATGGAGATAGTGTAATGCTTATATTATTGTTCGACGTTGATAAAATATTTTTTTTCGATTTGTTTGTGTTTCAGACTATCATTTTCTTTATTATTAAATTTTTTACTTTGATTCAAATTGAGTAGTTTGGCTGGAATAATAAAAATTGACGAATTGTTTTCCTGTGAGTACATTTCGTATTGAACATATAAGAAAGCTTCTTATTCTTTGCCCGGGTCCTCTTTAAAATTATGGTAGGTTGGGTTAAAAGTTCTATCCCCCCCCCCACCAGATAATCATCTTCGTTATCGTTATTTCTCAAAATAACTAAGATTCCACAATTAAAATTTGATAAAGCTAAAATTGTGAACTTCTGTCCCCACCATCAGATACGTAGCCAATGTGGGGGAGGGGGGGTCTGCCCCCCCAGAATTTAAATTTTTCTTAGCAAAAAAATATTAATCGTGTCTTCCAATGAGAAATTTCACCTTTAAGGCATTTTCCAAAATTTCTCTTTTCAACACGCTTGCCTGCCATAAAATTTTGAAGCGTCGGACCTTAATGAACTGAGAACATGTTTTTGCCGTGATCACTGAACAGGGTGTTCCCGTTCTTTCTTGAGAACAGGTTCAAAAGAACAGGGTGTTCATTCTTTCCCCATCTCTATTTTAGATAGTTCGCAGTGTGTATTTCTTCCACTAATTATATCTTTCCTTCAGTTTCGCTTAAAGCAACAATTTTTATTGCCTTTAGCAGTTCTGTAGCATTTTCTATTCTATTGCACAGTACTAACTGAGCCATGCATCTTATGTAAAAGTTTCTAATTCTAAAACTTTTATGTCTTAGAACAATCCATGATGAAATTAATTTCAACGTATGAGCTACATCGCATCTTAAGTAGCACCTCGGAACATTGAGATTTTCACAAAATACAACCTCAGCACAAGATTTCAGATATTCTGCTAAACTTGAATATTGCGTAAAAGCTCGTGCACATGCTGATAATAATGCAAGCGAGTGATCGCAAACTACTTCTTTAGGTAAAGTAACCCCACTTCGAATCCACACAGCTAACCAATGGTAAATTGTGTTGTTATCATGAGCTTCAGATAACATATTACTGACTGAATATTGCATATTTGAAGTGTGGTCCAAAACTGTTATTTCATACAGAAAAATGTGGCTCGAAGATGCTCCAAAAGGTCTTGATATTTTCTTGACGACACTTCCTGTAGCATCCACACATATTTTAGGAAATTTGTTTTCTTTACAATATTTGTTGTACACAGGGATTTGGGACGGCATCCAGTACAAAACATAAAATGGCTCATAGCCTAAAGCTCTAATTGCTCCTTGATACAGCGGATTATGCATCATAAAGTTTATCGCGACAATGGGATCTTCATGCATCAATTCGCTCTTTTTACTTCAGCACTTCAGTATTCGAAGTGCATTGCTTGAAGGTAAATGGGCTGGTTCTACATCACCAAATTTCATCGATTTGCGTGCTTCAGTATTTCTGTACAAATTGGTCGATAAATTTCTTTCGCATATTTTGTACAATGCCTGATCTCTTTGAAGTCCTATTAATCGACGTTTTGCGTGTGTTTTGCAGCTTCTAAATTCTCCCTTATAATAGCAGTTAAAAACTGCTCTTTTCCCTTCGAGTGGTTCATATTCCATAACTCCTCGAAATCGTGAATCACAACTGCTGCATTTCCCCGAGATGGTAATAAACGGCAGGCCATCGCTTTTTATGTTTGCACGCTTAAATGCCAAACAACAAGGCAAGGAGCACACATCCCAAAAGTGTTCAATGACGACAGACGTCCATACCACTGGTTTTAAAGCTTTATATTCCCGGGCAGGTGGCAAACTGGAACTTTTATAATTCACATTTTCTGGTTTTATTGAATTCCATTCTTCAGGCGATAAAGTAATGGTAAATTTAATTTTACTTACGTCATCTTTGCCACCGTCATTATCACTGGTTGAACAGTTACTGTTTTTCTTATATGAAACAGTTTCAGATGATGATTCTGCCGAAGATTCCACATTTTGAATCAGTTCTAGTTTTTCTAATATATTTCCTCTATTTTGTTTTATATATAAATACAAATATTTAGGTGTGATTTCATAATTAAGGTATTTACTTATTTCAGTCCAAATCTCACATGTTGGATATTTTACTTTACCATCACTTTCAGTTATGCGATCTTTGAAAGTTACAAAGGCGTTTTCCAATTTAGTTTTATCTACACGAGCCTTTCTCGGCATCTTGATTTTCAGCTCGATGATTAAATTTTAAAAAACATTCTCTTAAAAATATAAATATACGGTATAGACTAGGTTGATTTCTATCTAGACAACTACTGCAGCGGAACAGAATATGGCTTTTCTAAAACCCCAAAATGTAAGAAGTTATATTAGCACACACACGCCCAAAAATGTAAATAAATAAAAAAAAAAATGTTTTCTCACTAGAATTTCATCGGTTCTAGTCATACTGTTAACCGAATAAGAAAAGGGCCTCACAGGTGGGATACCCCGGTGTTATCATTGAGTGGCTATTGTCGTTAGAAAGAGAAAATTGATTATTTTTGTGTTTATGTAAAAAAGCATTCCCATAAATATTGACACTACGACTGTGTAACTTGACCGAAGTGGGAATACAGCTGGACAAAATTACTCACGGCTGTATATCACCTAACTTCTAAGATTCCGTGCTCGTAGCGTACGTGCTCATAGCGTACACCCCATCAAGCGTGCTTGTAGCGTACATGTGGTGCTCGTAGCGTACATCTTCCCCGCCACCTGTTTTCACCACAGTAATAATTGAAAAGAAGAAATAAAAAGGCAAATCCAGCTAAATATAGATCTACTTTAGTAGCGGCCATTTTAGTCCACAAAAATGTAGATTTCATTATTACTATTTATTTTGAACAAATAAGGTGCAGTTTAAATCAAGTCAAGAAAAAGTCATTGTAATTTTTTTTTTTTTTTTTTTTTTTTAAGGAACTGTTTTACGGCCGATTCCCAATTATAATGAAGTGTTTAAAATAAAAAATTGTATCAAGCGGTGTATATTTCAGAATGTCTTTTAGCATGTTCGAATACTGGATAGAGCTTCAAATATTAAAAACAGTGCTGGCTATAAAACATTAAAGTAAAACAAAAGGTATCTCAGACGCAAAAAGAGGCATTTTTCTGTTTAGTAATATTTTTATTATAGTAATATTTTTTTATAGACATAAATGTTGAATACGTGACTGCGGCTTTTCTAGAGGAAAAATATTTTTAGAAATTTTGTCTGCTTCAAAACGGGGGTGAAACTATTATGCGAGGGCGACTATTACGCAAGTAAACACGTTATGTTTAATTATAAAAAAATAAATAAATAATAACGAAATAATTTTGTTTTCTTTCTTTCATTTATTCTGAAATATCGTTAAAAGATCCGCTAAAAAAATGCGGATCCGGATACGGATATTTTTTTTCACCCGTGGATACGGATACGGATATCCGGAACACCTCTAAAAATAATCATATATCGATGTCTTTCAGTGTCCAGAATCCCCCCCCCCCAAACCTACTCAATTGCTACGTTACTGAGCTCGATCGGATTGAGGACCTAGCGTTGAGCTATGGATTATTATTACTGGTTTTCTTTTTATAAGTGCAAGAGTTTATTCTGATTCATGGTAATTTTTCTTGTTAGCTCTTTGTTTTTAAATAATAAATTTTAAAATAAGGAAGATTTATAAGTATATATATTTATATAATATTTTTATTTCTGAAAATAATCGATTTAAACATTGGTACTCTTATTTTAAAGATGCCTTTTTAAAAATTAAGTTATGGTATTAATAAGTCAAAAACAACTTTTTAAAAATCTTTTTTAATTAAATGTTAGTGTAATTGTAATGTTTTTAGACAACTTTTTAAATGCTGAAAAAAAACAGCAAGACTTTTTGAAGGAAACTGGCTTAAAATGATTTAAAATTCATTTCTTAAAATGTAAAATATAGGGTATATATAACTGTGATTAAAATTAATAGTTAATTAGCTTTGTTTGAATAGTTTTAATAATTAGATGTTTACTATTTTTGATAATGAAAAGCTTATTGCCCCTCACAGACTTTGATGGAACATCTGTAAGCCTTCTGATGAGAAAGCTTAAACTTTCTACATCACCTCATTAATGCAAGGGAGTATATTTTATTTATTGGGAATTTGGGTAAGAGGGCTGTATAAAAAGTAAAAGTTTGTATTTACTTACATTTAATTTCCTGAAAATGTTATTCGACGCCATAAAGTAACTTTGTAATTCATTATATATGTCTAAGATCAATATTTAAAGAAGAAAACCCTAGGTCAGTGCTTGTAAGACACCTTCTCTAATAGGGTATAGGGCTGGAAGAAATAATGATTTTTATTTAATATTAAAACTATAAAACTTTTTACTTTCAGTGTAAGTTATCATGTGAGTTATTTTGATTTTGTGTTTAAGGCAGATCTACATGAGGGCTGCCTGCTTAATTAAGGCATGCCTTGAGCGGAGAACTTTTTGAGGGGTTCTAGCGCTTATTCAGGTTACAACTACTGAAAACAGTCGCGCTGTAGGCCAGAACCCTAGATCTACATACTTTAGCCCTTTACCAAATTGCCATTAAATTAGTAAAAAGTATTCATATTATAATGTAAAAAGTTAAAAATAATTTTTTTAAGCTTTATAAGATAAATTTATATCTTATAAAGATCTTATATAATATACAATCATATGCATTTTTGTTTGGCGCCCTATTATTTCTAGGAATCCTACGCATTCATTCCGCCCTTCTTTGTTCATCTTGCGGGAGCCTGTATACAAGGGCGGTTCTACAGTTGCAGTCTGGGAGGGGGTTTATAATTTTATATAACCCCCCCCTCCATTTATTTTATAATTTATATAAACTCAGTGCCTCAGAGAAGAAGTGACTACCGGGGGATATAGAGAGGAAAAGGGTCACCTTTGACTGCACAATATACACTTCATATATGTGAATAAAATGTTTAATCAATCATCAAATGTGAAATAAGTGTTTAATTAATCATATAATTGATGGTGTAAATCCCAAAAGTAATAACCATGCATCTTCGACCCCATCGATCAAAATTGTTCCCCCCCCCTCCCTACTAAAATGAGACGGGCTCGGGGTCTGTAATTCGCGATTGTGAATTTCCTATGCAGAATTATTTTTTTCACTTTCCGTTTTCAAAATCCTGGAAGGGGTAATTACCCCCCCCCCGTAAAACCGCCTAATGCCTGTATACTTTTACATTTTCTTCTTTCTGATAGCTTGATTTTCAGCCGGGAACGCAGCAAGAAGGCATTTATACAGATAGAAAAATTAATAGTTTAAATAGCAATATATTTTTAAATGATGGTTTTTAATCATTTTAAGAGGTTTCTAGTATAATACATTATGTACACAGATTGCTTGCGCACCTTTAAACAAGAGAACAGCAATAGGATGACCAGCAACTCAATTTTCTTGCTAAAGAAGGTGTTTTTTTCCCCATATTTTATTGTTTTCTAAACTACGATTTTGTGGACTAAAATGGCCGCTACTAAAGCAGGTCTACATTTAGTCGGATTTGCTGTGGTGAGAATGGAAACAGGTGGAGGGGGAGATGTACGCTACGAGCACCACATGTACGCTACAAGCACCCTTGATGGGGTGTACGCTATGAGCACGTACGCTACGAGCACGGCACCACTTCCGCGGTTCCAGTCTTTAATGACCCCTAAACTGTGGGGAGTCCGGGGGAGTCTTCGCTTGTATAGAAACTTACGCGGAGTGTATCAACAGCTTCACCCCCTCACCCCCTGTATACAGTGACCTGCAGTGACCACAATAGAAAATGAAGGGGGAGATAAGGTTATAACCGTACACGGCTGAAAAAAACTGCGGCATGAAAAAAAAATTAACACTGAACTTTTTCCCGAACGAATTATTCTATAAAAGATCTAAGCATTATAACTTATTTATAATTATTATATTGTAAATAATTTATTCTTCTGTGAGTTGATCGCTTTTAAAATCATTAAAAAGTGTGTGGGGGTTTCATTTTCAATAGCTGGAGTAAAGTAAGAAAATTATGAATAATCAAGGAAAATACAGTAGTAAAATTGAAAGAATTATTCTAGATAAAGATGCGCTCTTAACAGTGCCGTAAAAATAGGGAAGCATGGCGGGGCGAGTGCCCGGGGCCCACACACGTAGGGGACTCAAAATCCGTACAACTATTTCCCCAACCTCTTGATTTTTTTTTCTTTTATAACTTTTTAGATTTGTACATGTAATATTCAAAACGGATCACGTAACACTGTTTAAGCAGAAAACAAAAAAAAGTTGCTTACTGCTTACAAAATAGCTAACAGCTCACCAACAGATCCGCTGTATTACGATATGTACAGCTAGAAAAACATGATCTGGGCCTCAAAAAGCCACTCAGAAGCAAACATCCCTTTTGCCCCCCTCCCCTTCTTACTTCTTAAAATTATCATATCACTTAGGTAATTTCAAGGAAAAGGCATGTTTTTTCTTTTTGTTGTAATTACTATTTGCAAACATTTTATGCACTTACAACGAGTGTACAGATGCATAATCAGTGGTGTATACCGACTTTCTGTAAGAGAAGGGGAGCATGGAAGTAATCTTTAGGTTAAATAAAAGTCATAAATATGATTAAAATTAAAAATGTACGGACTTTATGTTAAAAATGCATGGACGAAGGGGGGTGCTGGTGTTGAATCTTCACCTCCACACCATTTGTGTACTCCACTGCGCATAGTAAATATATGGAACTGAACCACACTTTTCTAGAGTTAGTCAATGTTCAGAAATTTCTTTTTCCTTTTAATGAGGATCTAAATTAGGAATGGCATGGCATACAAAGGTCCAAATGCCAACTGGCACGAGCTGCTTTTTCTCGCAAATCGTGAAACTCAAAATTAACCAACTTAAATTAACACTATCTCCTTTAATTTCCCCTCCTCTAAAAACCAATGTTTGGAGTCCCTCTTACAAAATATTTTAATATTTTTTGGTCGTCATTTTCTTTTACTTGTGTAATAACCAGAGTTTCCATTCTTTTACATTCATTATACACATGATTCAACAATTATTTGTATAAACACTCAAACTAAAAATGAAAATAAATGCTACATTTCGGTTGAATTAATGTAAAATCCACTAATTACTTCAGTATATGTAATTAAAAATACCTTGTTGTTACAAACCAAGTGTTCGATTAATGGCAGAAAACGCTTTTATTAGGAATAATACTGCTTAAATCACAAGCAAATAAAAGCTATATTGATGATTTATTAAGGCTGTTGTGTTGTGTTGTGTTAAGGTAAAGCTACGAAAGAGCTATCTGCTTAGAAAGGGTGCAATGTAAGGAGGACCTATAATGCGTATTCAAGTTACATCAGGAGAAAACCGTCCACCTTAGATCGACAGCCGCACTGCAGGACAGAATCCTGCCTTCAGAACCTTCACAGAGACCTTCGCAGTTCAGCCATCTTACCATGTTGTATGTTGAGTGTTCTATCCAATCGTCCATGGTGGGGAATGATTTATTAATTTTTTATCTAGAATGTGTAATTTTGTAATTATTTAAGACAAAGAGACCATAAAGTTTCACGAGAAAAGGGACAAAGCATGAGGAAAAACAACTTTGTATCTCAGTGACTTATTTATAACAAGTATGCATTTTTGCCCGTTCTTTGTATAAAATGTCAAAAAACAAAGCTTTTTTAGTTATCCAAAAAAAAAGAAAAGAAAAGAAAAGAAAGAAAGAAAAAGAAAGAAAGAATTAAAAAGAAAAGAAGAATAGTATTCTTTGTATAAAATGTCAAAAAACAAAGCTTTTTTAGTTCGCAAAAAAAAGAAAAAGAAAGAAAAAAAGAAAAAGAAAGAAAGAAAGAAAAAAAATAGAAGAATAGGGATTGGAAAGTACTTCATGTCATTTTAAAAATAATTCATGCTGCACTGTGGGGATTGCAAAATGAGCATAAATGAACATTTTTACTGCATTTTGAAATCCTATGTAGTTTTGTATCGTTTTCGTTCTAAAATATTTCAAAGCCTGAGATGAGTCCCTTTCCACAAATGCAAGAGCCCTCACTAAAATTATTCTTATCTTATGGGCACCTATGCTGTGTGCCACTGCATAAAACCTACACTTAAGTATTGTGATTGCGGTTCAGTAAGAATTACAACAAACATCTTTTAAATCTTCCAAGTTGTGTACAAATTGAGAATTTTCATTACATTATATTTCAATAGCTTTTTTTTCTTTTTTAAAGTCTCTTAATTTCATGATATTTACACATGACTAAATATTGGTTTTTATCACATATGAGATAGATTAGCAGAAAATCTGTTTAACGCCTTTCAATGTAAAACTGTAAAACTATTCATCACTTTAACAAGTTGGAAGGGAATTTTTGTCAACCGTAAATTTGCTTTTTTTTCTACTTGATACACTAACACCTGCTCAGAAATGAGCAAAAGTATCTGGTTCTTCTTACATATGAACTCTTCTCAGAAGATGAAATTAACAAGGTCTGCAAAGTGTTCTACATATCTATTATTACCTAAAAGTGTTTAATTCTGTGTTTGCGTACGTACAAAATGTATGTACGGGCAAACCTATTTTCGTTTTTACCTAAAGGGCCCCCAGATTCACTCTCGCCCCTATACCTCGTAAACCCAAGTTACGGCACTAGCTCTTAAAATAGAATATGCTTTGTGTAAATAAATTGATCGATATATTTTTTAAAAATTTCATTTTTGATCTTAGGTAAATAAAGTTGGAATTCTTATTGTTTTAAATTTTTCCATTATTATGAACAAAGAATCCAAATACTGCATTTTGAATTTCGAACCTCCTACCCGAAAAAAATCTAGTTTTGCTATATTAATGAGAGCAGTAGGATCATGAGAACGTATTTTTGACCAAACCAAACCAAAGCATTTTGCGCTAGTTTTGCATGTTTATGTTCCAAATTGAAATATATTTTTCAGAGGAAAAAAGTTAAACAAATTTGGGAGTTAAATTTTAATTCAATAAAATTAATATAAGAATGTTTCCTCATGGATAATCTGTATTTCTATTTTCGATTTTAACTAATGTATGAATAAAAAAAGCAGAAAATTTATACTTTTATAGTTCGATAAAGCTATTTTAAGATACAATTTCCTTTATTACTATTTAGACGTCTTTGTAAAATGCTATTTAAGCAAGTTTAACACTCTAAGTGGTTGGTTTTCATAACAAAAAATCTACATTTTTTAAAATTATTAAAACATGTTATACAGTAGAACCTGCCAAGTTGGGCACCCCCATAACATGGATACCCCTCTACGTTGGACACTTTTCTGAAGAACGTGTCTATAATACAGAAATATATCTCTTAAGTTGACAACCGTGAAAGACACTTTTTGAGGGACCCGCATGTGTCCAACTTACGGTGGTTTGAAGAATGAATTTTATTGACTTGCAATATGACATACATATTGACATTTCAAACTTTTTGCACCATATCAATAACACTATATGTGAAATGTACATATATAGCATGGTAAATTATCAATGGTTTAAAGCAAGAGTTGATCTCTATGTACAACTGAAAAAAAAAAGGAAACGATTGAAGCAAGCTATTTTTTAATTAAATTTGCGAGTGAAAGGGACGTAGACAAGGGAATTATCACCAACTCTGAAATTATATATTTTTTAAACAAAATTACTATAAAGACTTTTTGTGCAAAACAAGGCTATCTCTCGAGTCGCCACTATTAAACTCATGTTTAATCTCTTTAAATATGAAAATCTGTCAGTTTTAGGGAGTTAGGTCGAGTTTTAGTTCAACCCACTATTAAGACCATACTTAGCTCCTTCGACATTATCAATGAAAAGATGCAACAGAGGAGACTCCTCTTCTGCGACCTGTGTTGCTTCTCAGATAGGGTCCTTGAATGCTCCGGCATGGCTCAGATTTATGCTTTGGCAATCCCTGTGTACCGCCGGAGCTTTCCAAGAACTCTTGGTTAAAATGTACGCTTTTGTCATTGAAAGAACGCAGCTAAGAAAACTCCCCTTTTGCCTCAAGTGTTGCTTTCCAACACGGGTCTTTGAATGTTCTGCTTTGGACCCAGAGGAGAATTTAAAAATCTGTCACCGTAGGGAATATGCTCTCTGAAAGAAAGTCTTTACTGTTGCGTTCCTTTCAGCATTACATAAATGAAAGTTGAACGGGACATGCCAGTTCTCTGATGGAAAATTCCGTACTGGAAATCTTTGAACAAAGTTCTATATGCTATATAAAAATAATTATTTGACAACATACTAAGACACTAATATACAAATCTATCATCATTAGGGATGAACCGAATACAATATTTTGCCGAATACCGAATACCGAATATTTGGTTGAATTTCTAACCGAATATTTGGTTAAAATTTATTAAACTGTTATTAAACTTTGATTGTGCACCAATTCATTTAATTAGCTTGTTTTTAAACAAAACAATATTTCATATTTCATATAGTTTGAAACTCTTCAGAAATTAAAGTATTGCAAAGTTTAATATCCAAGTGTTTCTTTTATAATATACAAGGTGTATCACAATGGCTTCCCGGGTTTGGAAGGCTTATAAAATAATAATATATTAGCAATACAGCAACAAAATTGACTTTACTGGAAAAAAAACATTACATGTTTTGTTTCACAAATAACGAGCTTCCTCATTGTTGGATTGGTCGAAATTCTGATGCCGACAATCTCCTTCTTCCGTAGTCACCCTGTTCTCTAGAGCTAACTCCATGCGATTTCTTTTTTAATGGGGTTACATAAAAGGTTGTGTGTTAGTGTCCCCTTATACCTCATGAAACATTCATGAAAGTTCATGAAGATTTATGCCAAAGGATCACAACCGCATTCACTACTGTTGATTGCGACATGTTTAAGCGAGTGTGGGGACGGAAGAATTTGACATCTGCCGCATCACAAAAGGTTCACATATTGAACATTTATAAAACAAAACTTGTAACATTTCTTTATCCAGTAAAGTCAACTTAGTTGTTGTATTGGTAATATATATTTTTATAAGCCTTCCAGAGCGGGAAGGGAATTGTGACACACCCTGTATTATTCACTACCTTCATTCTTTTAAACCTGCATATTTCATTTAAAAAATTAGCAGTTAATTGACTATCCACATTCATGAACAGTTAACGAGTTTTTTTTTTCTGGTTACTGTTTCATATTTAAATGAGTTAGCAATAGTAAGGTTAATGTAATGTGTCATAAAATTTAAGAAAATTGCAAAACAACAATATTTAAATTTAATATCTGAGTGTTTTCTCTTACATTAAAATTACTTTGTATGTGATATTCCTAAGTATAATTTGAATTAATTTTGTACTATGGTACTATACTATAACTTCTATACATGGCATATAAAAAAAAATATGTTTGTTTACCAATTGTTGAATATTAGAATTTTTTACTATTCGGTTGCCGAATATTTAAGTATTCGGCCGAACCGAATATTCGGTTTGTCTGCCGAATAGGCAGTATACCAAATAATAACCGAATATTCGGTGCATCCCTAATCAGCATTAATCACTTTGAAAACAGCAACAGAATATCAAAAAGATAAATCAAGAATACTTTTGCACCTTCTAAAATAGAAAATGTTGTACCAAAATTAATGGTATTTTTCTGTTAGGTCGATAAAAAAAAAGCTTTTTAAATAGTGTTTGGTGGGGAAGGGGCTTAAAAATACTTTAATAGGCTTCTCATATCAGATGATCAAACGATTTCACTGTATAGTAAAGACTATGGGAAGACCCCTCCCCCCCTTAAATAATTGGCATCTTTAATACTGTGCGCTTTTTCCGCCTCCCAAATTTAGTTCAGAGGATTTGAAAGCATCCTGAGTCATAAAAAAGTGTCATTGGAATTTTAATCATATATGTATTCATTTAGAAGCACGCCTGAAATTTTACAAATATTAACACTTTAACTCGCGTACTCACTCGATTACAAACATTAAGAATAATCTTTTTCCTTTCATAAAGTTATACAAGAATCATTTAATACATAATTTATTTATTTCATATATTTATATTTTAAGCTTCTTTCGAATTTGAAAAGAACTTTTTATATAAAGTATTTTAATTCATTAACTCGTGAAACGTAAATTTAATCTAATAATTATGTATTTTTATGATATTTTCACATTTATTTATTTATGAGAGCGAAGGCCTTTAGTCCCATTATGGTTGGTAATCAGTTACTTAGTCGGGATAGAATTGAGGAGGAAGGTTCTTTTTTACGACTGGGGGGGGGGGGGAATATCTCATGACTCCTGTGTCCACTAACGAAAAGTAATTGGAGGCAGCTGTGATTTTGTCGTTTTTGACAAATGGACGTTTCGGTCGAACCAAAAACTGTCTATTGCTTTGGGTATGCCTGGCCTAGGAGAAAGAAAAACACATTCGGCCATGCTACAGAAGTACAAATTTATTATTGAAAGCAGTGCCGTAACTTGGGTTTACGAGTCCCAGAGGTGAGAGTGAATCTGGGAGCCCATTTAATTTTATATTTGGTAAAAACGAAAATAGGTTAGCACGCACATACATCTGTATGTACGCAAAAACAGAATTAAACACTTTTAGATAATAATAGATATGATATAATGTAAGTATTTTTACAATACAAAAAAAAAGACAGACCTCTATTCTAAAAAACTTTTTTTTCTGAAAAAATCACTTTAAGACATCACTAAATAGAAGTCAGTGGCGTACCTCTAAGATATAGCACGAATTACGTGTGTCATCTGTGAGACCTGAAAAGGGGTGCAGATTTCTATTGCTAGATTGGCGCTATAAAAGAAGCGTATAATAAGTATGATCCCACCCTTGCAAGGAAGTAACGACAGTTATTCTCCCTTCTGTACCCATCGTTGCTTCCCGTATGGGCACTTGAATGCCGATGACGTAGCCCAACGCAAACGCTTGCTCGAAACAAGAGCATTGAAACAACCAGGTCTGGAAGCAACGATGAGAACAGAAGAGATAATCGCTGCCATTGCCTCCTTGTAACTATGGGAGCGAACAGATTAAAGTCAAGAACACACTATTTATTGTGACCTAACTTCGTAATGGCTTTTTCATTTGTTTAATCAATGACCACAACACAAACCATGGAACAAAGAATGGTCATACAAACGAAGAGATTGGTGTAGTTCTTACTAAAAAAAAAGGAAGAAAGAAAAAAAAGTGCAATTTGGCTGCCTACCATGGTCTCTACTTTACCTGGGTATGCCATTGGGAGAATTAAGAATTATAATGGTTAAGTACATTTAGTAAAATCTACTGATGAAAAAAAAAAAACCAAAAAACATCAGTAATATTCTATTAGTCTGAAAATTATTCTTTTAATGCAATTTAAACTACTAAAATTACAGCAGCAACTCCAAGAGCTTATCTATTCGTCCTAAATTTCCATAAAAATACCTTTAAAAATATTGATTACATTTACTAATTTACAATAGAAGTAATTTATTATACTTCATTTGAGTATAGGCGCACACAAAGAAAAGAATCGTCGTGCGTATTGGAATTTCCCTTACGTTTGTAAAACGATGGATAGTTTTACAGTTCTACCTTGAAAGGTGTTAAACAGATTTTCTATCAATCTATATTATATGTGATAAATTCCAATCTTTAGTCATGTGGGGCTACCATGAAATAAAGAGAAGTAAAAAAAAAAAGAAAATGAAAAAAAATTTATTGAAATATAGTGTAATGAAAATTCCAGTTCAGACACAAGTTGGAAGAGTAAAAGATGTTAGGAATAACTCATACCGAATCACAATCATAAAACTTAAGTGTAGGTTCTCCCCACCTCTCCCGTGTGATCTCGCACACCTTAAATATTGAATGTCAGTTACTTCCAATTGAACACATTTAAACATAAAAATCTCTTGAATTGTTACAAAGTTTAACCTAGCTTTGCGAAAGGAGCCAGTGGAGCATTCAAAAATCAATTCTGAGAAGTAACATTATCTCAGAAAAGGAATCTTCTACGGGTCTTTGCAGCAGAGAGAGTGAACAGGTTCAACCTCTGTTAATAATATTATTAATGAATAAGGGGAAAAAAGAATGGAGAGGAAGAATAAGCCAATTCTGATAAAAAACTTACTATATTTGTCAATCCCCTTCTCCCACTCCCACCCCTTGAAAAACTTCCTGACAGTATTTTTTTCTATAATGCCTCATAACTTTTTAAAGTCGAAAGTTTCACTTTATAGCTTTTAAAGAGATATTCTAGCTTTGTCCGTCTCGCGTAGCTTTCTATCAGTGAAAAAAAATTTCGAATCGGTTCAGTAAATACAGAGATCCCCATACAGCGTAATGTAATTCTTATAAGTGCCCCTGTAAAAGAACTTTTTGCGATATATGAAGGATATATTTGTGATATATGCAGAATAAGTTAACTTTCAATATTGCTACAGTCGATTAAACTTCTAAAAGTAACACCGAAATGCCCCCCTGCGTGTCAGTGGAATGTTGCAAATAGGGAGGGACTTTTGGGATTATTCTTGGAAACAGTTGTAGCTTCAAAAAATATTTTTTCATTATATGAAACTACCATGTTGATACTACATCTCGATGCCGATCCCTTTTCATAAGTGCCTAGCCGATCACTTTTCATAAGTGCCCATTTCGGTACAAACGAAAATTTTTGCGGTCAAAAGAAGTACAAACGATTAGCATAAGTTTCGTTCGAATCTGCCACAAGTGCGGGTCTGCCATTTCCCCAGCCCCGCACTGTCATCTGCGTATTACTTTTGTACCGTTTCGGTACAAACGAAAGTTTTTGCGGTACAATCCGGTACAAAGGAAGTACTAACGATCGACATACCTTTCGTTCCGATCCGATCATTTTTTCAAAATTGCGGGGCTGGAGAAATGCTATATTCGCACGTGTCACATGCGTATTACTTTTGTACCGTTGCGGTACAAACGAAAATTTTTGCGGTACGATCATGTACAAAAGAAGTACTAACGATCGACATAGCTTTCGTTCCGATCCGATCACTTTTCATAATTGCCTGGCTGCAGAAATGCTGAATGTACCTGCTAAATTCGCATGTGGCACTTGCGTATTACTTTTGTACCGTTTCGGTACAAACGAAAATTTTTGCGGTACAATCCAGTACAAACGAAGCACTAACGATCGACATACCTTTCTTTCCGATCCGATCATTTTTTCTAAAATGCGGGGCTGGAGAATTCCTATATTCGCACGTGTCACATGCGCGTTACTTTTGTACCATGTCGGTACAAACGAAAATTTTTGCGGTACAATCCGGTACAAACGAGGTACTAACGATCGACATAACTTTCGTTCCGAACCGATCATTTTTTCAAAATAGCGGGGCAGCAGAAATGCTATATTCGCACGTGTCACATACGTATTACTTTTGTACCGTTTCGGTACAAACGAAAATTTTTGCGGTACAATCCGGTACAAACGAAGTACTAACGATCGACATAGCTTTCGTTCCGATCCGATCACTTTTCATACTTGCCTGGCTGCAGAAATGCTAAATGTACCTGCTAAATTCGCATGGGGCACATGCGTATTACTTTTGTACCGTTTCGGTAAAAACAAAAATTTTTGCGGTACAATCCGGTACAAACGAAGTACTAACGATCGACATAAATTTCGATCCGATCCGATCATTTTTTCAAAAATGCGGGGCTGCAGAATTGATATATTCGAACGTGTCACATGCGTATTACTTTTGTACCATTGCGGTACAAACGAAAGTTTTTGCGGTACGATCCGGTACAAACGAAGTACTAACGATCGACATACATTTCGTTCCGATCCGATCATTTTTTCAAAATTGCGCGGCTGGAGAAATGCTATATTCGCACGTGTCACATGTGTATTACTTTTGTACCGCTTCGGTAAAAACGAAAATTTTTGCTGTAGAAACCGGTACAAACGAAGTACTAACGATCGACATAAATTTCGTTCCGATCCGATCATTTTTTAAAAATGCGGGTCTGCAGAATTTCTATATTCGCACGTGTCACATACGTATTACTTTTGTACCGTTTCGGTACAAACGAAAATTTTTGCTGTACAATCCGGTACAAACGAAGTACTAACGATCGACATAGCTTTCGTTCCGATCCGATAACTTTTCAAAATTGCCTAGCTGCAGAAATGCTTAATGTACGTGCTAAATTCGCATGTGGCACTGCGTATTACTTTTGTACCGTTTCGGTACAAACGAAAATTTTTGCGGTAGAAACCGGTACAAACGAAGTACTAACGATCGACATAAATTTCGTTCCGATCCGATCATTTTTTCAAAAATGCGGGTCTGCAGAATTGCTATATTCGCACGTGTCACATGCGTATTACTTTTGTACCGTTTCGGTACAAACGAAAATTTTTGCGGTACAAACCGGCACAAACGAAGTACAAACGATTGGCCTAAGTTTCGTTCCGAACCGATCATTTTTTCAAAATAGCGGGGCAGCAGAAATGCTATATTCGCACGTGTCACATACGTATTACTTTTGCGGTACAATCCGGTACAAACGAAGTACAAACGATCGACACACCTTTCTTTCCGATCCGATCATTTTTTCAAAATTGCGGGGCTGGAGAAATGCTATATTCGCACGTTTCACATGGGTATTACTTTTGTACCGCTTCGGTATAAACGAAACTTTTTGCGGTACAAACAGGTACAAACGAAGTACTTACGATTGGCATAAGTTTCGTTCGAATCTGCCTTAAGTGCGGGGCTGCCGTCTCCCCAGGTCCGCACTGTCACATGCGTATTACATTTGTACCATGTCGGTACAAACGAAAATTTTTGAGGTACAATCCGGTACAAACTATGTACTAACGATCGACATACCTTTCGTTCCGAACCGATCATTTTTTCAAAATAGCGGGGCAGCAGAAATGCTATATTCGCACGTGTCACATACGTATTCCTTTTGTACCGTTTCGGTACAAACGAAAATTTTTGCGGTACAATCCGGTACAAACGAAGTACTAACTATCGACATAGCTTTCGTTCCGATCCGATCGCTTTTCATACTTGCCTGGCTGCAGAAATGCTAAATGTACCTGCTAAATTCGCATGTGTCACATGCATATTACTTTTGTACCGTTCTGGTACAAACGAAAATTTTTGCGGTACAATCAGGTACAAACGAAGTACTAACGATCGACATGGCTTTCGTTCCGTTCCGATCACTTTTCATAATTTCCTGGCTGCAGAAATGCTACATGTACGTGCTAAATTCGCACGTGTCACATGCGTATAATTTTTCTACCGCTTCGGTCTAAACGAAAATTTTACGGTACAAACCGGTACAAACGAAGTACAAACGATTGGCATAAGTTTCGTTCGAATCTGCCACAAGTGCGGGGCTGCCGTCTCCCCAGCTCCGCATAGTCACATACGTTTTACTTTTGTACCGTTTCGGTACAAACGAAAATTTTTGCGGTACAATCCGGTACAAACGAAGTACGAACGATCGACATAGCTTTCGTTCCAAACCGATCATTTTTTCAAAAATGCGTGTCTGCAGAATTGCTAAATTCGCACGTGTCACATGCGTATTACTTTTGTACCGTTTCGGTACAAACGAAAATTTTTGCGGTACAATCCGGTACAAACGAAGTACTAACGATCGACATAAATTTCGTTCCGAACCGATCATTTTTTCAAAAATGCGGGTCTGCAGAATTGCTATATTCGCACGTGTCACATACGTATTACTTTTGTACCGTTTCGGTACAAACGAAAATTTTTGCGGTACAAACCGGCAAAAACGAAGTACAAACGATTGGAAAAATTTCGTTCCGAACCGATCATTTTTTCAAAATAGCGGGGCAGCAGTAATGCTATATTCGCACGTGCCACATACGTATTACTTTTGTACCGTTTCGGTACAAACGAAAATTTTTGCGGTACAATGCGGTACAAACGAAGTACTAACGATTGACATACCTTTCGTTCCGATCCGACCTCTTTCTTCCGATCCGATCTTTCTTCCCATCCGAACTTTTCATAAATTCCTCCCTGCAGAAATGCTAAATGTACGTGCTAAATTGGCATGTTGCACATGCGTATTACTTTTATACCGTTTTGGTACAAACGAAAATTTTTGCGGTAGAAACCGGTACAAACGAAGTACTAACGATCGACATACCTTTCGTTCCGAACCGATCATTTTTTCAAAATAGCGGGGCAGCAGAAATGCTATATTCGCACGTGTCACATACGTATTACTTTTGTAGCTTTTCGGTACAAACGAAAATTTTTGCGGTACAAACCGGTACAAACGAAGTACAAACGATCCGGTACAAACGAAGTACTAAAGATCGACATAGCTTTCGTTCCGATCCGATCACTTTTCATACTTGCCTGGCTGCAGAAATGCTAAATGTACCTGCTAAATTCGCATGTGGCACATGCGTATTACTTTTGTACCGTTCCGGTACAAACGAAATTTTATGCGGTACAATCCGGTACAAACGAAGTACTAACGATCGACATAGCTTTCGTTCCGATCCGACCTCTTTCTTCCGATCCGATCTTCTTCTCATCCGATCTTTTCATAAATTCCTCCCTGCAGAAATGCTAAATGTACGTGCTAAATTGGCATGTTGCACATGCGTATTACTTTTATACCGTTTTGGTACAAACGAAAATTTTTGCGGTAGAAACCGGTACAAACGAAGTACTAACGATCGACATGCCTTTCGTTCCGAACCGATCATTTTTTCAAAATAGCGGGGCAGCAGAAATGCTATATTCGCACGTGTCACATACGTATTACTTTTGTACCTTTTATGTACAAACGAAAATTTTTGCGGTACAAACCGGTACAAACGAAGTACAAACGATCCGGTACAAACGAAGTACTAACGATCGACATACCTTTCGTTCCGATCCGATCATTTTTTTCAAAATTGCGGGGCTGCAGAATTGATATATTCGAACGTGTCACATGCGTATTACTTTTGTACCATTGCGGTACAAACGAAAGTTTTTGCGGTACAATCCGGTACAAACGAAGTACTAACGATCGACATAAATTTCGTTCCGATCCGATCATTTTTTTGAAAAATGCGGGTCTGCAGAATTGCTATATTCGCACGTGTCACATGCGTATTACTTTTGTACCGTTTCGGTACAAACGAAAATTTTTGCGGTACAATTCGGTACAAACGAAGTACTAACAAACGACATACCTATCGTTCCGATCCGATCATTTTTTCAAAATTGCGGGGCTGGAGAAATGCCATATTCGCACGTGTCACATGCGTATTACTTTTGTACCGTTTCGGTACAAACGAAAATTTTTGCGGTACAAACCGGCACAAACGAAGTACAAACGATTGGCATAAGTTTCGTTCCGAACCGATCATTTTTTCAAAATAGCGGGTCAGCAGAAATGCTATATTCGCACGTGTCACATGCGTATTACTTTTGTACCGTTTCGGTACAAACGAAAATTTTTGCGGTACAATCCGGTACAAACGAAGTACTAACGATCGACATACCTTTCGTTCCGATCCGATCATTTTTTCAAAATTGCGGGGCTGGAGAAATGCTATATTCGCACGTGTCACATGCGTATTACTTTTGTACCGTTTCGGTACAAACGAAAATTTTTGCGGTACAAACCGGTACAAACGAAGTACAAACGATTGGCATAAGTTTCGTTCGAATCTGCCACAAGTGCGGGGCTGCCGTCTCCCCAGCTCCGCACTGTCACATGCGTATTACTTTTGTACCATGTCGGTACAAACGAAAATTTTTTCGGTACAATCCGGTACAAACGAAGTACTAACGATCGACATACCTTTCGTTCCGAACCGATCATTTTTTCAAAATAGCGGGGCAGCAGAAATCCTATATTCGCACGTGTCACATACGTATTACTTTTGTACCGTTTCGGTACAAACGAAAATTTTTGCGGTACAAACCGGCACAAACGAAGTACAAACGATCTGGACATAAGCTTTCGTTCCGATCCGATCATTTTTTCAAAATTGCGTGGCTGCAGAAATGCTATATTCGCAACGTGTGCACATGCGTATTACTTTTGTACCGTTTCGGTACAAACGAAAATTTTTGCGGTACAATCCGGTACAAACGAAGTACTAACGATCGACATAGCTTTCGTTCCGATCCGATCACTTTTCATACTTGCCTGGCTGCAGAAATGCTAAATGTACTGCTAAATTCGCATGTTGCACATGCGTATTACTTTTATACCGTTTCGGTACAAACGAAAATTTTTGCGGTACAATCCGGTACAAACGAAGTACTAACGATCGACATAAATTTCGTTCCGATCCGATCATTTTTTCAAAAATGCGGGTCTGCAGAATTGCTATATTCGCACGTGTCACATGCGTATTACTTTTGTACCGTTTCGGTACAAACGAAAATTTTTGCGGTACAATCCGGTACAAACGAAGTACTAACGATCGACATACATTTCGTTCCGATCCGATCATTTTTTCAAAATTGCGGGGCTGGAGAAATGCTATATTCGCACGTGTCACATGCGTATTACTTTTGTACCGCTTCGGTACAAACGAAAATTTTTGCTGTAGAAACCGGTACAAACGAAGTACTAACGATCAACATAGCTTTCGTTCCGATCCGATAACTTTTTAAAATTGCCTGGCTGCAGAAATGCTAAATGTACAGCTAAATTCGCATGTGGCACTGCGTATTACTTTTGTACCGTTTCGGTACAAACGAAAATTTTTGCGGTAGAAACCGGTACAAACGAAGTACTAATGATCGACATAAATTTCGTTCCGATCCGATCATTTTTTCAAAATAGCGGGGCAGCAGAAATCCTATATTCGCACGTGTCACATACGTATTACTTTTGTACCGTTTCGGTACAAACGAAAATTTTTGCGGTACAAACCGGTACAAACGAAGTACAAACGATCCGGTACAAACGAAGTACTAAAGATCGACATAGCTTTCGTTCCGATCCGATCACTTTTCATACTTGCCTGGCTGCAGAAATGCTAAATGTACCTGCTAAATTCGCATGTGGCACATGCGTATTACTTTTGTACCGTTCCGGTACAAACGAAATTTTTTGCGGTACAATCCGGTACAAACGAAGTACTAACGATCGACATAGCTTTCGTTCCGATCCGATCACTTTTCATACTTGCCTGGCTGCAGAAATGCTAAATGTACCTGCTAAATTCGCATGTAGCACATGCGTATTACTTTTGTACCGTTGCGGTACAAACGAAAGTTTTTGCGGTACAATCCGGTACAAACGAAGTACTAACGATCGACATACCTTTCGTTCCGATCCGATCATTTTTTCAAAATTGCGGGGCTGCAGAATATGCTATATTCGCACGTGTCACATGTGTATTACTTTTGTACCGTTTCGGTACAAACGAAAATTTTTGCAGTACAAACCGGTACATACGAAGTACAAACGGTTGGCATAAGTTTCGTTCGAATCTGCCACAAGTGCGGGGCTGCCGTCTCCCCAGCCCCGCACTGTCACATGCGTATTACTTTTGTACCATGTCGGTACAAACGAAAATTTTTGCGGTACAATCCGGTACAAACAAGGTACTACCGATCAACATAGCTTTCGTTCCGATCCGATAACTTTTTAAAATTGCCTGGCTGCAGAAATGCTAAATGTACAGCTAAATTCGCATGTGGCACTGCGTATTACTTTTGTACCGTTTCGGTACAAACGAAAATTTTTGCGGTAGAAACCGGTACAAACGAAGTACTAACGATCGACATAAATTTCGTTCCGATCCGATCATTTTTTCAAAATAACGGGGCAGCAGAAATGCTATATTCGCACGTGTCACATACGTTTTACTTTTGTACCGTTTCGGTACAAACGAAAATTTTTGCGGTACAAACCGGTACAAACGAAGTACAAACGATTGGAAAAATTTCGTTCCGATCCGATCATTTTTTCAAAATAGCGGGGCTGCAGAATTGCTATATTCGCACGTGTCACATGCGTATTACTTTTGTACCGTTTCGGTACAAACGAAAATTTTTGCGGTACAATCCGGTACAAACGAAGTACTAACGATCGACATAGCTTTCGTTCCGATCCGATCACTTTTTCATATTGCCTGGCTGCAGAAATGCTAAATGTACGTGCTAAATTCGCATGTGGCACATGCGTATTACTTTTATACCGTTTTGGTACAAACGAAAATTTTTGCGGTAGAAACCGGTACAAACGAAGTACTAACGATCGACATACCTTTCGTTCCGAACCGATCATTTTTTCAAAATAGCGGGGCAGCAGAAATGCTATATTCGCACGTGTCACATACGTATTACTTTTGTACCGTTTCGGTACAAACGAAAATTTTTGCGGTACAATCCGGTACAAACGAAGTACTAACTATCGACATAGCTTTCGTTCCGATCCGATCGCTTTTCATACTTGCCTGGCTGCAGAAATGCTAAATGTACTTGCTAAATTCGCATGTGTCACATGCGTATTACTTTTGTACCGTTTCGGTACAAACGAAAATTTTTGCGGTACAATCCGGTACAAACGAAGTACTAACGATCGACATACCTTTCTTTCCGATCCGATCATTTTTTCAAAAATGCGGGGCTGCAGAATTGCTATATTCGCACGTGTCACATGCGTATTACTTTTGTACCGTTGCGGTACAAACGAAAATTTTTGCGGTACAAACCGGTACAAACGAAGTACAAACGATTGGCATAAGTTTCGTTCGAATCTGCCACAAGTGCGGGGCTGCCGTTTCCCCAGCCACGCACTGTCACATGAGTATTACTTTTGTACCATGTCGGTACAAACGAAAATTTGAGCCGTACAAACCGGTACAAACGATTGGTATAAGTTTCGTTCGAATGTGCCACAAGTGCGGGGCTGCCGTTTCCCCAGCCCCGCACTGTCATATGCGTATTACTTTTGTACCGTTTCGGTACAAACGAAAATTTTAGCGATACAAACCGGTACAAACGAAGAACAAACGAATGACATAGGTTTCGATTGTATTCTTGATAGGTGCGGGGCTGGTGAAATGTACGTGGCAGACGGGGAAAGTATAGTTAAAACCATGTAAGAGAGAGAGAGAGAGACAGAGAGAGAGAATTCGTAAACTGTCTTACTATAAAAAAATCGTTAAAGTTAATTAATTCAAGACGCAAGAAAAATAAATTTATTAAACTGCTTATTTCTTAACAAGACTTTCCATCCGCAGCACCATACACATGATGCATATAGCAAATTTCTGAGTTAGTAAAATGATTTATCCATCTCCGGCAATGCCCTAGGCTGAAATGATCACGCTTCCATAAGCCTGCGAACACTGCCCTTTAGCGACTAGTTCTCCCTTACTTAATATTCGTAAATTTCTAGAAGAAAGTAATTTTCTAAATTTCTATAAAAAATTTCAGCAATCTTTCCAATTTTTATGCCGCTTTCTATTTGTGGGGAAGAAGCAGTGCCGTGCCGACCATGGCCAGTGCCTGTGTGCGAAACAAATGAAGTGCCACTCAGGGTTTATTACCTGCCCACTTACCTACCCCCCAGCCCCCCACCCCCCCAAAAAAGTGCAGTTTTTTAAAAGCTTTTTCAACCACACCAAGAAAAACTTTTCGAACTTACTTTATTTTTAATATTATTTGATCGTAAAAAGCGTAATGTTATTTGTTAGATACTGGAGAAGTAAATAGTCTAACTAAATAATGAACTAAATAGCCTACCTTTTCCAACAAAGAACTATTAATTTCTGACAAGAATTTTTGTCAGGATTTTTCTCTACCCGACGAAGCGGTGAATCCCTTTTCAGGGACTGCCAGATAGCGGGGAGGTTAGTGAAATGTCAAAAGTCCCCCAGGGTTGGCCATTATTGGCAATTTATTGCCAAGTTGGTGCCAAAAAATAAATCCCTTATACCAGAACTAAGTTTGGCAATATCTTCTATATTTGACGAGATTTTCTTCCAAACTCTACTGTTTATCCTACTATATACACTGCTTGACAGTTGCTAAGGAACAAGTGATTTATGCAAAATTGCTTCTCAGACAGCTTACCAAATACAGAAAATTCAAGTTCAGAGGACGTGGTAGACCAGGACTCTTTATCTGTATAAAAAACAGTGCATACAAGCTCATGATTCATACGAAAATTCATGGTGTTTGATGTTTGACGAAAATAGTGCTGGATATAATAAAAGTTTTTTCTCTAAAATTCTGCTTGGTTCTTGCAATAATTAAGAGCAAAATGTAACTAACATCATTTGAGTGACTACGATCGTGGACGAGCAGCTGGACGACTGGAAGCAGGTCAAACTGTCGCCAGTGTAGCTGCTGCAATGGGTGTATCAAAAAGTGTCATCTCGCGATTAAAGAAAGCCGCTGAAGGTGGAAATGCTTTGCGAAAGCATGCCGGGGTCGTGGTAGGAACACCACACCTTTAGAGGATCGTATGTAGCCCCCGTGGCAAAAAGGAACAGAAATTACACTCCTGGCCAGATAGCTGCAAACCTTGCGGCCGCTACCGGTACGCATGCTTCAGCAAGAACCATCTCACGGCGATTAAATCAAGTTGGTTTGTATGCACGGAAGCCTGTTCGTGGCATCCCACTTCAACCACGCCATCGTCGAAAGAGATTACGCTTGTGTAAGGAGCATGTTCGATTGGGATTTCGATTCGCTGGTTGGGATCACCAAAACCAGTCTAATGTTTTCCGACGAATCTCGTTTCAGTGGGGCAAGAGATGAGATTCTAGCCACCAATTACTGTGGAGAGAGCGCGGAACACGTTATGCACAACAATTTGCTTGTGAGCATGATCGGTACGGCCCAGACGTGATGGAGTGGCCATGCATCATGCACAATAGCAGAACACCGCTTCACATCTTTGAGCAAAGAAGCGTTACATATCAACGGTATTGCAGGGAGACTATTCTGGACCATGCTCATCTTTTTAGGGGTGCTGTAGGTCCAGACTTTCTGTTTATGGACGATAATGCGCGGCCACACAGAAGCGTTGAGGTATCAGACACACTGCAAAATGAAAATATTCTCCGTATGCAATGACCTGCTTACTCTCCCGACCTAAATCTTATTGAACATGCCTGGGATGCTCTTGGCAGACGTGTTGCACAAAGAACCATCCCTCCCCGAACAGTGCAAGAGCTCAAAACCGCCTTGAGAGAAGTGTGGGACAATATCCCCAAGGACTTCTCGATAGTTTAGTGAAGAGCATGGAGAACAGATGCAAAATGTGCATTAGTGTCCGTGGTCAACACACATCTTACTATGGTACTCATGTCTGCATCATTCTCACTTGAATATCAATTTTTGGGGGGCTGTTGGGAAATCATCCAAGGAGCATCTTTTTTATTTTTAGTTTTTAATTCTTCAATGTGGCGATGTCTGTACCATTTTGCACTATGATAAATGCACGTCGTCCCTACTAAATATATACTTAGTTTCATTTCTTCAATCATTGTCTATTCTTAATTACGCCAAAAAACTTAACTGTTCCTTAGCAATTGTCAAGCAGTGTGGTTACGCTGATCACTGACTCACTGATTCTATAACGATTCCGGGTACTCCAGGATAAAACTTTTACCACCATTACTCCAAAAAGATAAAAAAGTTAAGCACAAAATGCCTAATAACATCTACACCGTTTGTACGATCCGCTTGAAATTCTTCATAAGTATGTATAAAAATATAGAAAACAATCTGCGCTACTTTAAAAATCTGAAAATCTCTCCGTTCCCTAATTTTAAAGGTTTTTCGCTACTTTCCGCTCCATTTTATTTCGGAGAGTAAAAAAGGTGACTCATTTGCGTTACAAAATCAGCTGTCGCAATTGACATGACGTCCTATTGAAGTCACGGTCATCAGGCATTGAAGGGAAAATTGCAGCCCCAATTCGTCTAAAATAGTTTTTCTAGATTGTATAGTATTATTTTTATTTTTGCATTAAAATGATCGTCTGCATGAAGCATTGATATAAGAGGGGCTGTGTACACAAAGTGAAATGGTTCGAATGCGAAAGGTTTCCACACGTTTCTAGAAGAACATTAAATTCGATTTGGGTGTATAATAAAAATTGAATATGAAGTTATTTATTTTAGGTGGATGAGGATTAAACATATTGAGTGAAGAAATACTTTCGTTCAATGTTTTTTCTAGCGTCTGTTGCCTCCACAACGGGCTTTGACTTCTCGTTATAAACGTGAAGTATAGTTAGAATATGTCTGACAAAGATTGTAAAACAGTTTCAATAGGCGATTTTAATATAATTTTAATTCCAAAGAAATATTTCATGGCTCAAGGAAGACAAATATGGCACACTTATGGATTATGGTGCAATTTCTAACATAATGGAAAAGGATAACAAAAAGGGGCTTGCACATTAGGGTGGATCGAAAAATTTTTTTTTTTCGAAATCTTTATCTCCTGAGGTCTCAAAAGTTGTAAATTGATATAAATAAGACATGTGTAAAATTTGAATGTTCTACGACAACGTCTTGGGATTGCGCATCGAGCTTGAAATTTAGAAATTTTTGAAAAATATGACTTTTTTAAAAAATTGACCAAAAAATTCTTTTCCGAATTCTTAGGCTCCCGAGGTTTTAGAAGTTGTATATTATTATGAATAAGACGTATACAAAATCTGAAGGAGCTGTGATAATTTCTAGGAGTTGCACATCGAGCTTAAAATCTATAGATATCTGAAAAATATGCTTTTTGTACAAAAATATGTAGAAAGCAAAAATTATATTTTTAATGAATTAGTCCCTTTGAAAAATAGTCAGTAACGTTCGCAGCTCTTCTCTAGTACAACCACAATCGCAACTACATTATCCAGGACCCACCTCGTTTATTTGCCTGCGATCCGAGTCCTGCCCGTGCCAGCCCAAGCATCCAGTTATTGGAGCATGCGTTTTAATGAATAATGTAAAGCCCGACTTCAAATCAAACTGTGGTATTTTATGTCAAGTGTTATAATATAGATCGTAAAAAACCATCATATGATAGATGGATAGACATCAAATTTCGGAGTGGCTGTTTGCTATGGTGTGAAGTTGGCAAATAATTGCAGAGTTTTAGTTAGATTGGAGACCTGCGTTTCTAGATTTCGGATGACGCCTTTGTTCTTTCCAGATTTCGATGATTCACCACCATTGCCAATGCATGTGAGGTGCATTGAGCCATCAAGATCAATGGATTTCATGTCAAACTCTCCCAAATTTCCAGTTAAAATCTTAAAATCAGATCGTAACATATGAACCAGGTTCCCTTATCAGTGAGATATGTTCTTTGTGACAAACACTTGGGTGTAATTTGCCGTCAACAAATTTTTCTATGTATCTGGTTTTGTTCTTCCTCCTATCAAAACACAATCCCAAGAAAACTTTAAAGCCTTCTTCCGTTTCTTTCAATGCGAGTCATCTCAGCCTTCCTCTAACTTTATATGGGTCGAGAATTAGTTGAGAAGATATCTCTCCATCTGCATTCCTTCCGCTTTCTAGATTGTGAAATAAAGTTGATACCAAAGTTGCTGCTGCCTAGTCCGTAATAACTTTGTCTCGCAGACTTGTGAAAGCACTGAGATTTTTATTCTAACTTGGTCATTTGTGAACGAATCTCCCAAAATGGCGGTAGATTAGGCATTCAGCGTTTTCTTCAGTCTTTCGTACTTCTCTTTCGTTATTTTCACTTTCTTCATAAACAGTTCCTAATGCCTGTCTCTAACGTATGATTTATATAGCTGCTGAACTTGCTCATGACCTTTCCTAACTATCTCTTGAATTCCTCAGATTGACACGGTAGGGATATTGGCCTTCATCCACATTTCCTGTACTTTGATCGCCAACACTAAGGTTACTTCTCCTTCCGGTGGATCCTGCCCTTTATTCAGAAAATTTTCTTCTTAATTACAAAATAGTAATATAGAAGTACGAGTATGTCTTCTCGGGTTGGTCACTTGGTACAAGGTAATTCTTTCGATATTCCCAGCTCTAATAACACCGATTTTGTTCCATGTCCTGTTGCAGACAGTTTCACTCTATTCAGAATCGTAGCAGTGCAAGGCAACCACCTTTCAGCTTTTTTGAGAGTAAACTGAAAGCGCCATCTATCTGAAACGTTAAACTAAATGCCGTTTCAACGAAATATCTGGTGCCTGGTTTAACCGAATGCATCGCCATCACTCGGCAGGCAAACCGGCGCTAGTTGTCTAGAGCACAGCTTGCGTACTGCGCCCAAGAAAAAACGACAGCATGACGTGTGCATTGTATCAAACTAATCGTAAAGCCATTTTTGGAGGATTTACTGAGCCTCTCTGAACATTTTTAACATATAAAAAGGCCAAATTAATTTTAACAAATAAAGTTTGCTTTCTACTTAATTTTTTCAAAAAACACATAATTTTCAGATATTTATAGATTTCAAGCTCGATGTGCAATCCCTAGAAATTGTCGTAGCCGCTCCAGATTTGCATATGTGTTATTCATAACAATATACACCTCCTAAAACCTCGTGAGCATGATTATTTGGAAAAGAATTTTTTTGGTCGATATTTTAAAAAAGCCATATTTTTCAAAAATTTCTAAATTTCAAGCTCGATGCGCAACCCCAAGACGTTGTCGTTGAACATTCAAATTTTACACACGTCTTATTTATATCAATATACAACTTTTGAGACCTCAGGAGAAAAAAATTTCGAAATTTTTTTTTTTCGATCCTCCCTATTGCGCATTGATTATGATACACCTTCCTATGTAATGAAGCAAGAAAAACTAATAGGAAGACGCATGGATTATGATACTCTCAAAAAATAGCACTTCAGTGCGTACGTAAAATATGAAAGTGTTTTAGATTTTCTTTTCCCTTTTTTTAATTTTTGAAATCTTTCACAACCCAATATGTTACGCATCTTCGACCCTATCAACCCTACCCTTCCTTTATGATATTAACCCTTTCTAACTTGATTCATCTTTGAATCAAATAAGTTTTCTTTTGATAATGGATCCTGAATTTGTAACTAAAAACTAAATATGAAATCTTGATTGTTAAATTTTCGAGCTTTTTTTTTTTTTTTTTAAGTGTACAAATTAGGACTCCATCCTGTACGACACTAGGTGATTTTTCTGTCCTCAGTTCTGGACTCAGGGTCTAAAAGGGTTAGCCTAAAGTTTTTTTTTTCTTTCAAATGGCTGAGTCAACGGCCTAGTTGTATTAGACTTAACCTCGATGAGGGCAGGAGATGTTGGTCATTTCATTATGGGGCACCAATTAGGCAGACCAACATCCCCAGAGCACTATCCTTTGAACAAAGAAGGCATTAGAGCCATGACAGCGTTTACGGGCACCAGCGTTTTCTTTAGCGTACACGGTTCACAGCAGACTCGATCGAGAGAGAAGTTCACCCTCCCAAGCACGGACCATCCTGGTGCTGCTTCACTTGAAGCGAATTTTCTCTGCTGAAAAAGAACGGATCTTTGTAGTGCTCCAGATAGTACAGTTCATTTTCATACTGATGTATGCTAGTTACAAAGTCTTTTATTGTTTTAACATTGTCGTTTCTATAGTTATAAGTGATTTACGCAAAAATACATTTTTGTGCTAAAAATGTGTTTTGCGTCCCATTTTCTAGTAAAATTTTATAGTCTCACAATTACCATTTAACAGATAACTTTTTTGATCCCGATCCTTTCATTCTCTTTATCTTTGAAAATGCATTCTGTACTTTAACACCTTATTCATTGTTGAATTAAATTATCTACATAAATTTCCTTATTGTTGCACTCAAAACGGCGCAGAAGATTTTAATGTGCGGTTCAAAATATGTAGTTTACTGTAGACGCCGCATCTACAGATAGGAGGTGCTGCTTCGATAACAGTAAAACAGGTGAACTCGCTAATATTTTGGACCCTGCATAGACGTGTAAGAAGGGTCGTAGCCAAGAGGAAGACGACGGAGGCCTGGCCCCTTCCCGAAATACAGATTTTATTAGTTGTATGTCATTAATCAAGCCTTGTTGCGTATACAAACCCTTTCCATCTTTTGAGCTCTCCTCGAAAGTTTTCCTGGTTACGTAACCTGTGTGACAAATATGGCACACTTATGGCTCATCTGCAGTCTGCATGCGCTCGCGCGCCAAAGCTGTTCCTCTACAGCTTTGGCGCGCGAGCATTCAAAAACCCATGACAGGAAGTAACGATGTGTACAAAAGAGAGAATTGCTGCCGTCGAGTCTTTGCAACTGTGAGTGCTAACAAGTTAAAGTCAGTGGAACCCTGAAATATTTATTCTGAATTACTGTCTTTTGAATCTAAATCGATGACAGCATTGATGGCGAATTTTTCATTTTGTATAATATACTCTCACGACAGATACCAATATTATAATAAATCTCAAAGCTAAAACACTAGTATTTTAAAGTAACATTTTATTACACTAACTGTACGTTACACAACTTTTGAAAGCAATAAGCACAAGGATTCTCGTGAGTTAGAAAACATATTTAAGCTAGGGTTACGAAGCTATACATGCATTCGTAAAATGATCCAGAGGTTCCGTGACATCCTCTTGTGGCACAGTGGTTATGTCACTGAAAATAAAGATCATGCACCTCAAAATTTGTCATGTAGGGGCTTTTATAAGCTATTTATTCTTTTTTTAACAGAATACATCGATTAGTTCGAGAACTGTTCCTTTAAAATATCAGATTTCTTTTATTATTAGATAGTCCACGCTTTACAGTGTTTTGTAACTCATTGATCAATTTTTGAAATTTAAGAAACATTTATTTGGCATGAACCATAACTTATATGCACAATATCTATCGAAACATAATTTACGTTTAAGAGGCGTATACACCGGGCTTGGACGGGAGAACTGTACGTGTTTTTAGCATGTCAAATCCCAAGTAGAATATTTCATTTACGAAAAAGCTGCCTTTATTTTCTTCGTTTTTACCTCAAATAATTGAGAACCAGAATTACCATAAACATATTTCAGATGTTTCTAAATAAGACTTTGAAGTAACTTTTATTAATTAATTAAGTATTTTAAGTTAAGCAGTGGCGTAGCCAAGGGGGGGATAGGGGGTCACAACCCCCCATGAGGAATTTTTTGCCATACAAAATGTATATTCTTTACTCCCTTATCACACACACGTATATATATACAGGGTGATCAGCGAATACGCCCTGATTTCAAAATTAAATATCTCTACAACAAAGATCGATAGAATCATGCGGTAAACTGTACGTTTATTAGCAAAACTGTATAAATGGTGTACAAAAGTTTAGAAAATTTAGTTACGAAAACCATCAACAGATGGCGCTCTGCGCTGAAAACTCTTTCTCCGGAAGGAGTCCAAAAAATAAATAAATAAATAAAGGGAAGCAGTCTTTGCAATCAGAATACAATTTTTTCAAACAGTTCACCGTTCGAAACAATGAGGCGGCATACACGAACAATGAAATTTGACATCATATCTTGCAATGTCTCAACGGAAATGGAATCAGATGCAACACCAGTCAACAATTCAAGCTCCTCTAGAGTAGCGGGATTGATTGGATAGAAAGTGTCTTTCAATGCGCCCCACAGAAAGAAGTCACAAGGAGTAAGATCGGGAGAATATGGAGGCCAAGCTATTCCTGTGTCAGTAAATTGCGGATAATCTAACGCAATTACTCTATTCTCAAAATATTCATCAAGAAAGCGAAAAACTTTATCTGTTCGATGTGGTCGAGCCCCATCTTGCACGAACCAGTCAATACCTGGTCGATCCTCCAACGCTATTTGAGTGCTGACAAATTGTTCCAAAATTTTAGCGTAACGTTCAGTAGTTACCGTTTCTCGCACGAAAAAGGGCCCGATAATGCCTCTGGCGCATACCGCATCCCATGCAGTAACTTTAGGCGAATACAGTGCTTTCTCTTCACACAAATGAGGATTTTCGGAACCCCAAGATCTTCAGTTTTGTTTATTAACGATTCCATAGCTTGGACTGAGCTATCACCGTATAATAGCGCACAAATCCACACAGATAGCCAGTCTGTCACAGACATATTACGAGACACAACCACTAAAAATCCCATAGCCCAACACATCCTAAATTCAACCATAAAGAACATACATTCATCATGGATAAAAGCACACGCTGGACACTTCGACAACGAATAAGCAGACGCACTCGCAAAATTAGCAGCCTTCCAGTTAAACTTTGATGAAAACTTGCAGGTTCCAACCTCCACTTCGTACCTGAAAAAGGTACTAAAACAGCAGGCCTTGGATTCTTGGCAACGCCGCTGGGATACAGAGAATACCGGTATGCATACCTACCAATTCTTCCCAAAAGTCTCCAAGTCCCTAACTCTGCCACATAGGAACCTATATATTTACTTTACCAACCACGGCCCCTATTTTGAACATTTGGAACAAATTGGCAGAGTTCCCTCAAAATTAAGCGTCTGTGGATCACTGTCGAACTCCACACACTACACAAAAGACTGCCCCTAACACAACAATTTCACATAAAGAAATCACCTAGCCAAACACACACTGGCAGCATATATAATGAAGGACCCAAGGCTGGTAACAAAATTAATAAGAAGTGTCTCGTACGTAGAAAAACACCAAATATCACTACAGAACACCACAACATAACAGGCAAACAAACGCAAGTGTGGGGCTCATCTCCACCTACTCAACCTAGCAACAAACGCATACCTGGGACCAATCCCCCCTCAATAAGAAGACCAAACTAATAACCCCCTATTTATTTCAGTAATTCACCTCTCCTAAAACCCATTAAAGGAATTAAGAGTTTAAACTAAAAACTTTCAAGTTCATCCAAAATGCTCAATGCCCTACTTGCTAAAGCCGGATTCATACTGGCCGTACCGCACCGCTAAGACGCCGCAATGACGTCACGTGGCGGAGCAACACGGTCCCCGAGGGTTTGCGCAATATCTGGCAAGAACAGATATTCCGCAGCGACCGCAAAGCTACAGCCAATTACAGAAGAGCTGCTACGCAACAGCCAATTACAGAAGGCGTGTGTGACACGCCTTCTGACAGAACGATGGCTGATGTTCGATTGTTTTAAAGATAAATATGTTAAAATAAGTTGATTTCTCCTTAACATTAATTGATTATCCATTATAAAACAATATTTTAAAAGCACAACAGAAGAAACGAAAGAGAAGTACGCCGAAGAACAACAAATAAAAATGTCGTGCATTCATTGGTGCATTTACTTGCGGCACCGCAAGCTCGCCGGGCGGACAGCCAACGGTCCAAAACGGCGAAACAGTACGGCATGGTTGCGGTGCGGCGCGGCAGGTATGAATCCACCTTTACTTAACGTGGCTGCTTTTCCAAGCCTCGTAGAGCAATTTCCATGCAACTTAGGACAGATTTCATGAGTGCCGTGCTTCCTCCCAGCTGTCTGGGCTTCTTATCCTAGAGGAAAAAATGTCCGTTCGCACATGCGACTGATTAAAGACAGTGTTGTAGTAACCTACACTACAGTGCGTTAGTTATAATAAGCTTATTTAAACATAGTGGGAGGCAGGGGGGATATCGGGATATGTCCCCCCCCGAAATTTTTGGATTAGTGATGAAATTCCGTCTATTTATACACATATAAGTTCATATCCCCCCAAAAAAAAATTTCCTGGCTACGCGCCTGGTGGGAGGAGAGGGGAGAAAGTAAACTCACGTTTTAAATCCACATAAATCTAGAAGTGTGCTTAATATTTGCTTTAAATTTAATTTGTTAATGTGTTTATTCTTCAGTATTTCCTTTGGGGGTTCACGTGCTCATGTGCTCAAATGGAAGAGCCGCCACTAACTCAGTGTGCATAAATCGTGCAAAATTTCTAGCGGTCAGTTTACAGATGGAAGGAAGTCACTTCGCCGTATTATTTCCAAAACCGAGCCGCCCATGTGTGCATTGTGTGCGGCGCACACAGGCGCCAAATATTCAGGGACGCCTCTTGGCACCCCTTGGGTTAGGAAACTGTAACGCAATCCTAAGTCTATATGGTAAAACTGTCAGCACCTTTTATTAAAATGAAATTTTTCATGATGGAAGCTAAAATTGGTAATATTTCAATCTGAATTAATCTGGTGTTCCTTCATACTATGTCGTAGTGATTTACACTTTGGATCCCGTAATAGTCGAGTGCAGCCGATTAGGAATTCACTCCCCCCTTACAGGTGTGTCCGGTTACAAGCGTGAAGAATGAGGAGGGGCGATTTTTGATGAATGGGGTTTAATCGCTAGGGGAATTTCCGGTCAATAAAAGCGTAAAGATACATTAAAATTTTGTCATTGCCCAGTGTGCAATGTGTTGTCAAAAGCAGTTACAATAGTCAAGGAATATAAATAATTAGGGATGGACGCGAGACGCGAGAAATCTCGCATTGTCTCGCGTTCTCGCGTCGTCTCGCGTGACGAGACAGGCAATTTTTTGCGAGACGAAAAAGGAAATATTTTGCGAGACGAGACAGAGTCTTGTCTCGCGCGAGATTTCTCGCGAGAATTTTCCATCTCGCATAAGAAGCTTGTGAGAACTATTTTTAACAGAGTATATTTTAAGACATTTTTACTAGGTGGCACTAAGGTTATGAGCTAAACCTATGAAACATACCTGTATATTCTTTTCGAATGTCCTGTTTTCGCGTAAAACGTCAAACCCCATTTAAGGAAGATTAAAAGAAAATGAAGAAGAAAACCCAGTGCCGTAACCAGACGGGGTCAACGGGGCTGATCCCTACCTAGCAGGCTTTCATCTCCCCTAAGATTTTCAAAAAAAATTGTAAATTTTGCAGATAAATACGAAATTTTAGAAATGACTGATTTTTAACTATCGTTAAATCTTAGCAGGCCAGGACTGGGAGGGTAGGGGTCCGCACCTTTCAAGAGAAGGAGGGGCCAGGGTTATTGTGTAACCGATAAATGATAGGATGTGTTGAACTTTCGGGGTATAGGTGTGGTATGGTGTTATAATTAATTAATATTAATTAATTATGATTGATGAATCAATGCATTAATAAAATTATTATAATTAATTTATATAATTTATATAAAACTATTAATTTATATTAATCATGTAATATTAATTATTCCCTTGTTTGGGACGCCTCTCTCAAAAAATTTTGAGAACAAATTTTTCAAAAAATTTTGATTTAAAATGAAGTGTTTAGAAGCCTACTGGGAGCGCAATTGCGGTTGCAAAAAAATTTGTATGTGTCATACTTCAGTTAAGTACTTTCAGTATAGCGGTCATGATTTAAAATAAAAGACAAATCGATACATTTTTACAACTTGTTGATAGTGAAAACCAACCAATAAAAGTGATGTTGCTATTGATTAAGGGCGTATTTTGAAGAAGCAAAATATCTCTCACGGTCTTGGCACGCACATTAAGATAAACTTGAAAACATTCTTGAAAATGAAATTGCACTATAAAATTTTTACACATTCTGCAAAATTTCAGATATTTAAGAATTTTTTCCCGTAAGTTTGCTATCTGATATAGGTTTATCACTAATATTAGTGTATAGTATAACATGTAGAGAGAATTTCCAAAAATCTTGAAGTGCTTAACATAATTAGTTTATTTGTATTTGTGTTACGGGAATCAAAAGATCATTTTTGAAATATACTGTTAAGGGTGTTCCTTTTCAAAAGGGATCGTCATTAGAGGACTTTTGAACAGCTGTAAAAACAAACTAAAGATGTTAAAAACTCAAAAAAATTAATATAAGTTACTCACTAACTGTATTATGTTCTAATATTAACAGTAAACCTGTATATCGCATGCAAATTTCAGAAAAAAAATCTTAAGCACGAAAATTGTCTTCAAAAATGGGATAAAATGTTACCAGTTTAAAAAAGATGCTGCAAAATTCTGCATGCTTAACATTTTCTTCCCCTGAGTATTCCGTAACTTTTATAGGTGCACTGCAGACACGTATCCAGAAAAACATTTTGGAGGGGGTCCAAACGGTAAAAAAGGCAGAATTTTTCCCAAAAAGACTATATCACTATCATTTTAGTAACAAAAATCAAAATTTCGGGGGGAAGTGTGTGTCCGGACCCCCCTTAAATACATCCGTGGTGCACTGATTCTAACAGTTCACGGTACAACTTGTAAAGAGACATTCTTAAAATTTTCCGAATCTCTAGCGCAATTGGATATTTTAAAAAGCTGCTCAAAAGGTTCAAGTTTTCCTAAAAGAACAACATTAATGTGAAGGTTAAAGAAGGAAAGGTGGTCAGTTTTCGTGAATTGGGTACGGGTTTTCGCAAAGCTGTAGACTCTAGAAGACTTTGATTTAAGGCAAATATAACGCCACATGGGTGAGATATGGATGCCGTGAACATGTGCACACCAGACCGGCTGCTGGGTTCTTCGAGTTTCAAATTTCAACGTATTGCAGCTATTTCCAATGGTGGAATGATCATCTTTTCCCAATAAAACTACTTAAATTCTTGTAAAAAAAATTTATTTACAAAAAAATATTTTATGATAAAACAATACAGAATTAACACCGAGTGCACGAAAAAGTTTTTAAAACAATGTTTACAAGTAAAATTACAAATTAAATAAAATAGAGACTCAATTGTGTAAAGACAATGGAATGGAACTTTAAAATATTAATAAATGATAATAATTACTTAATTTGAAAACATTATTTTTGATATTAATCGTATTAGACAAGCATTAACTGTAAAAAGGAAATATATTCTTATTAAACAGGTTCTTGATAACGTAAGACTATCGAAAAAGCCAATATCCATAACAGAACAGCGTTGAAATCGGAAAAAATCTGAATCATATAGCACAATATTACTATTACAATTATGTAGCATACAGAAAAGCGTTGTGTAACGACTATAGAACTCTCGCTAAAAATTATTGTGGAAAAGTACTAATGGACAGTAATCAACAAATAAATAAACTGTTCAGTAATTTAAAATACGTATAAACAGAAAGTAAGACGTCTATTAGCCACCTGACATACTATAATGAAAACTAAAAATGCACTCACAGTAATGCTATTAGAAATATTATGCAAATAATTATAATTATCGTTAATATAATCTTGTTTTCATTAATATAAAAATTAGACTTATTTAAGAGACTTGAAGTTGTCGTTAAAGTAAACAGTAGAGATTTAATCAGGGAGGGAAAGGGCGTACTATATCCGCATTATTCGTAATATTGCTATTAGGTGTACCGGAAAATAATGCCATTTACACTAAATTCAAACAAATAAGTTTTTAATTACCATAAAGCTCTGTCTAAGCATAGGATTTATATTTTTTACAATTGAACGCAAGATACAGATATTTATTTTTCTTTGAGAGGGCGGCCATCGAACCTTTTTAGAGAATTAATTTCAGAATAAATTGAATTTTAGATATTCGCGGGGACTGTATTTTACATCAAGAATGGTATATATTTTTTTTCTTAGAGATTGAGGGATATGTGAAAAGAACGTTTTTGTCGCCTATCCCTCCCCCCTTCCCCCTCTCCCTTCAAATAAGTTAAAAATATTGATTATATATATTTATAAGAATAAATGTTTTAGTCTATTCTATAACTAACTTATTTTGGTCAATGACCTTTTGCCTTTTTCCTAAATTTCAACTTATTTTGGTTAATGACCTTTTGCCTTTTTCCTAAATTTTAACTTATTTTGGTCAATGACCTTTTGCCTTTTTCCTAAATTTCAATAATGAAAAGCATTAAGTATCGTCAGTAGATTTTGCGCACTGCAGTAAACAGTTGTTTAAATCTGAGTTTTGCAAAACAAGGGTTTGCAGCTTTTACTCTTGAAAAGAAAAAAAAGGAAGGGAAGTGTAACAAAGTGCATGACAAATTTTGTTTACAACAAGTCTGGGAACGGACTCAAATTCAGACAAAATCAGATTTTTTGTTCTATTCAATAATAGATACACAATCTACGTACAAAGCCATTCCCAGAGAAAACGGGCGCTCATCTCCACTCTTTCACAGTAGGAGGGGAGAAAAAACTTTCAGTAAAAGAAAGCCTCGCCTATTTTGCTTGCTACTCTGGACAACAGTCATTATCGAATTCTAGGAAAACTCGTGTGTATGAGGAGGATCTGCCGAAAATCTCCTGTCTTGCCCGGGGGCGCTTTGGCACCTCTAGGAGCGGCTAAAGTTCGAAAGAAAGACTGATGGGCTTTGCAATAATACACATATAAACAAACCAATTACTATCGTATAGTCGTTCATTTTTAAAGGATTAAACTTCCTAGAGCAAGTTTTCCGTACATTCTGAACACATTGAATTAATTTTAGGTAACTGAACACAGGGAAAAAAAAAAAAAAACGAGCTTTTGGTCATCTTATGCATGATCGTATGGAAATTCGTATGGCATTTCGTATGGAAACGAAATTCGATGGTTTTCACTCACAGTCGTACAGATAAATGCTTTGGCCACACAGTGGTTGCGATCAGTGGTTTTTCCCCTTGTATTTGATCCTGTGCTTTGCAGTTGCAGTGCAAATACTTCTGTTTTAAAATTTACAAACGCAAAACAATTGTAAAGGTAATTTGTCCTAGCCTCTGTACGAGGTTATTAACATCTGCGTACATTTTATATACATTCGACTCGCAATTTAACGACCTCCACGGGGCTCGGCAAGTTGGACGTTAAATCAAATATTCGTTAAATCGAAAGCTTAGAAAAGGTATTTGGAAAACGGTCTGGACTTCATCAGAGGGTCGTTAAATCGGGAAGGGTCGCAAAATCGCGAGTTGCCTGTATTTTAAAGGATTTTTCAGCGGTAAGATGAATTTTGTATGACCACGGTTTTTCATACCTAACTGTAAACTTTTTCAATTTAACACGTTATCTACTTTTGCTTTATTTCATGAGTGGATGTGGAAAGAAGCCCATATTTCAATTAAAAAGTTTTGTACGATTAAAAAAGCATTGACTGAGCCAGTGATGACGAGGACTGTGACGAGAGCGGCAGTAGCGCCAATGAGGATTGCTAATTATATTAATAAATGTAATGTTTCTTGCACTGTTGTATGAAAGAAGTGTTAGTAGAGAAAAATACATGTAGCAAAAAATGACTTCGATTAAGTAAGATTTTTCGAGTTTTATTTTCTTCTTCGAGTACTTTTCTTGATTCAAACTTATATCGTGTGATTATATGCAGCAGTGAAAAATTATTCCGAGTATAACGCGCACCCGGAGTTTTTGCCTTAAATTTTTGAAAAAAAAGTGCGCGTTATACACGAGTAAATACGGTACTTACATGTGATTTCTTTGATTAAGGCAACGCTACACTAAGGCGATCTCCCAAGGATGGGTGGGTGCCTTGGCAGGAAGACTTTCTAAGGGGTTCTACGCGTATTCACGTTACATCTGAAGAAAACCTACCAAAACTCCAGACCGTTAGATCGACAGCCACGCGATAGCATCCGTACCCGGGACCTTCACAGTTCGGCCGTCTACCATTTTCAGTGACATAACCACTGTGCCGTTGCGAGGCAATTAGTACTTACAGTTAGTGCATGAAATATAGTTAAACTGTATTACAAAATCATTGAAAAAAATAGATAATTATTTGATAATTAGCCTCCCCCTCCCAACTGATCACTGATGTCAACATAGATATTCGGTTTCATAGTTCTGATATTGCTGTGTTTTGTAAATATTTAGATAGCTGAAAAATTAGGTTTAAATTGCAAGTGAGTTTTAATGTCTAATTCATATTTACGCATAATCCAGAATTATGAATAAATTATTCAAGTATGCTGTCATTATATTTTCATGGTGGAAATTTCAAACTGATTTAGAAAGTCTGGGTATCATTACTACATTTTTCAAATAGTTGATACAAGTATGCTTACTTTGATATTTTATGCTCTAATTGTGTACTTAATAATCGGGATTTTTTGTTTACTTATAATATTGGCTACATTTCATCAAAATGGATGAATACATATGTAATTAAATTTTATGGATATTTCATATTTTCTCTTAAATAAATTAATATTTATAAATAAAATGTTTCATCAGTTATTAAAAATGTTTCTTTCACCATAAATAAGGTGACCGTACGTCCTTAATTTTCCAGGACAGTCCCCAATTTTTGTGCTTTTTTGCAATTTGTCCCCAAAATGTAAAAAAAGCAAATGGGGACAGTTTTTAATTATTACATTGTTTTTTAATTAGATTACAGTTAATTATTTCATTAATTATAAAATGTCCTCATTTTTGTTTCAAATTTGGGGATTTGTCCTAAATTTTATGTTCAAAAATATGGTCACCTTAACCATAAGCCAAGCTATGCGAACGCAAAGGAATGATCTACTAGAGCGTTTGCACAAATACAAGGCTGGGACTCAATGGAGCATTTAAAGATCCATGTTGAGAAACAACCCTGGTCACAAGTCTTCTCAGTCTTCTGTGTTGTCTCTTCTTTTTCATGGTGTGAATGAACAGGTTAAAACCGGGTTTCCGATTAAATATGGAACCCATATCTCATATTTTAAAATGAGGGAGGGGGGGGGGATAAGCAGGCTTCAGTGTAACTATCCCGTCCCCAATTGAAACTTTTATGAATTCACTATTCCATACATTGGGGCCGCTCAATTAGATTATTTTTTTTTTCGCAACAAGTCCTGAGTTCTGGATCAATTCTAACAAAATTCCAAGCTTTATATAATTTCAAAAGCAAATGAAACTCCCATCAATTGTCTTGCAACTAACTAAACGATAAGTAATTCTTCTTTGCGTTATCCAACAATAGTTTCAACAAAAAATATTGCCCTTTTTTTTTTTTTTTTTGAGATTCTGTTTTGTCGCATGTAGTTATGATCATATGCTAGTAAAATATTTGCTTCCTGAAGTATGAAAAGCGGGTGCGCAGCTATTTTGAAATAAAACGATTCAACACATCAACCTAAAAAACAGTATGTAGAAATAAGACACTTTGAAAGTGAGGAGTTTTCGCTGCAAACCGGCTAGCTTTTCATCTTTCGATCGCGAATGACACCATATTTTTCGGTCGTTATATTTCAATGATCGCAGGTTACTACCAATGACGCAAATTGTACGTCAAGAGTAAAATAATTTTGCTGTTTTCGAGATTCAACATCACTGGAATTAATTCGAATGACACATGTAAAGAAGAATTTTCATTTCCTGCAGTGCGAAGAATGGGCACGCAGCTGGTAAAAATGAAAAATAAAAATTTTTCGGCGTCATGTCATATTAAATTTGAATTTTCATCACTTCAAAAGCACATATGAGTTAATATAGTAACTAATATATGTACTAATACAGTAATCTGTATAACTAATTGTTATTATTAATATTAATTTTCAATAAAATAGTATTAATGTTACTAAAAATGTGGTAACAAAATTACAGTCCTTAAAATGCGAGACGTCTCGCGCGAGACGAGACAGCAATTTCTCTGCGAGACGCGACAAAGCGTTTGCGAGACGAGACGAGACGCGAGACGAGACAGAAGTTTACCACTGCGAGACGAGACGAGACAGACCTGTTTCTCGTCTCTCGCGTCTCGCGTCCATCCCTATAAATAATCACTGCGGCGCTCCGTCGTTGGCATCAACAATCCACACCTTGCCAGTGGTCTCCAACGTCTAGTGGCATAGAAGGAGTATAATGCTATTGTACTTGTAAGTTCGTAAAAATTGATTTATACCTATGTTGCAATTACTTAATTTACAACCCTCATACATTGGGGCAGTCATTTTTAATGATTATTATTACGCTGCCATATTAATCTTTATTGTAAATATCTTTTCATAAATCTTTTTATTAACCTTAAAAACGTTTTCTTTGTTAGCTTTGTACGACAGCTGAATCATGATTCATTAAAACATTTAAGTTTAAAAAGTTGAATATGTCTTTAATCATCATCTCTTCTCTTAGAGCAATGGTTCTCAACATTTGATCCAGGAACAAGCTCTAAATGGTCCGTGAATCGACTTTTTTAGAGATTTTTTTTTTTAATGTTTCATAATCCTTGCAAAATAGACAAAATACGGGTGGGCACAATATTAAGTACAATCCGATAACAGTAACATCTCAGCCAAGCTTTTGCCTTCGGCTACAAATATCTGTAAATAGGGTTAATTAACTATTATCAGCATCATTGAGTGAGTGTAAATAACAATTTCTGAGTATTTTTTAATTTTTCATTTTGTATTAAATTTTGTACAAAAATAAGTTTTGAACTTTTTTTAAATATTCTATCCCCCCCCCCGAAAGAATTCTTTCAAGTGGCCCGTGGGTAAATGGTAAAATGGAAAAGTGATCCGCGGGCTAAGTTGAGTTTGGAACACTGTCTTAGAGAGTAAAAGTATATGGAGAACGATATTTTTAATAAGGATTGACGCGAAATTGCGGTACGAGAAGAGTACAAAGAGTGCAAAGGCAAACTCGCAAAAGTACAAAGAGAGACCTCAGGGTAGCTATAAAACCGCAAGGAGCCATTGTACATGATAGAGGGCTTAAGTGTGAAGGTCCCGCGTTCGGGCGTGTCGCGCGGCTGTCGATCTAACGGTCTGGAGTTTGGGGCGGTTTTCTCCAGATGTAACCCGAATACGCGTTCGAACCCCTTAAAAAGTCATTTGCCCCCCTCCTCGCCAATAGGCAGATATTCCTCGTGTAGGTTTGCCTTAATACACAATACTGCATAATCAATAACAACGCGAGACGAGAAATAATTTGGCCACAGTCTCACTAAAATTTACATTCGATAAATTTATTGATCGTAAGTGCTCGGCCTCTAAAAGCTTTTAAGCTATCCGTCCACGTTCAAAGTTGTTTTTTTTTTTTCAGAAATTTTTCAGTTTTCAACTTCAGAGGTACATTTTATTAGTATTATGCATGCCTTAAAAATTGGGAAAAGTTTAAAATAAAAACTTTGTTTGTATTTAAAGATATATTTAGCAAGAAAACTATGGAAAAAACTGATAAATTAACATTTCCGCAAAGCATGACAATTTAAAAACAAATGTATACAGGGTGAATCTAAACTCTTGGGCAAAACTTTACGGGTGATAGGGCACATTATAAGGAATCAGAATCACATAGCAACGTGTTGTCAAAAACGCAGTTTTCACTTAACCGGTAATAATCCCTTTGGGAAAAGTATTGAAGTGTTTGTCTAATTTCTTAACCAAGTTTCTTAAACAATAGGCTCGTCTTCAAAAATTTCATCCATGGTATAAAATAGAATTTTTAAACTATGAATTAAGGTTCCTGTTTCCGGAGAAAAATACATTGGTTTCTGACGAACAATGGTCGGAAAGTGCACTTTTGTGTCTGCACTTTTTTCCAAATAAAGCTACATGAAGATGACGTTGCCGACCCCATATTGCTGTGTGATTCTGATTCCTTATTATGTGCACTATCACCCCTTAAAGTTTTGTCCAAGAGTTTAGATTCACCCTGTATATCAATATTCTGTAAATTAAATAATGATCACCATTTATAGAGAATAGACTATTCTCATAAAAAAACAATAATCTGTATATCTTAGAAACTAGAGATTTTAAAACAAGCCTATATAAATATTTCTGAAAATACTTCACGTCCAGATATAAACCAATATACGTAAAATATAAAAGTTTCAACGTATAATAATGAGTATATAGTCTGTTTCTTGTATTAATGTCTGTAAAACATGTATGCAAAATTTCACGACATTTGATGAATAGTTTTTTTTTTTTTTTTTATGCTGTTTTGCGTTCAACCGAAAAGTCTAAAATTTTATTTTAAAAGTAAAAAAATAAGTTTTAAACACATGTAGAGTATGGGGTTTGAGTAACATTTAGATCAATGTAACTTCATTTCTAAATGAGATAGAGATAAAATTCAGCTCGGTTTTGGGAAAATGATAGCTGAATATTTCTGCAAAATTAAAAAATTGATATCTTCATCCAATGTAACGTTTTTTGCAACGCCCAACGCAATAACTTTTTTCGTGAACTTGCATTGGAATTTTTCGTGCAATTGCTCACAAACAAAGTAAACGCGAACGGTAGAACACAAAATATGAATGACACCAACTGACATATAGGACTGATTGCACTGTATGTGCAGGATGTGCACCACGCACTTTCGACGAAAATAAGGGCAATATGCACTTATTTTTAGTCCATAATTTATGAAATAATTTTGAATTCATTACTGAAATGTCTGTTTATTAAATTAAAAAAATAAATAAACCCCACCCAATAAACCCTTATAAATAAAAACGAAAATCTGTTTCTTTGTCTGAATCGTATGCAAATCTACACTGTTAGACAGATCGGCTTGAAATTTTGCCCAAACACGTAAAAAGATGAAATATTTTGTCTCCTGCAAAAATCTGAAAATCCACCTGTTCCCAATTTTCAGCGATTTTTCTATATTTTCAGCTCTTTTGAATATCGAGAGTAAAAAATGTAAATAATTTGAGTGAAAATATTTCTATCGTAAATGAGATGATATCACGTTACACTTTGAAGGGAAAATTTGATTCCAGTTCGTTGTAAATAGCTCCTCGGGATTACCAAGATTAACAATTAAAAAAAAAAAATGATTTCTCCTGCATGGAGCATTAATATAACAGGGGTGTTCGCAGAAAAACGAAATCTTTCGAATACGAAAATTTTTCCTGACACAATCAATTCCACATCTTTTCAGAATAAAATGCAAATTCGATGACAAGAATACCTTTAAAACGTAAAAAAAAATCTCCCTTTAGGTAAAATCCCTTTTGTAGCTTTGCGTTCACTATTAACCAATAATCAGCCATCCAAGACAATGATGCAGATTTTATTTCTCTGAACTTCAGCCTTAAGTATCTCTCCAAATTCCAAATAAAATTCGGTTGAAAGTATTTTACGATCGATGCGCTCTACCAGAGCCGGTCCTAGGTTCCGGAAGCGCCAGAATACCTTACTGTACAGTAAATATAAAGGATGTAGATGCGAAAAATCACATTATCCACTTTTTAAGTACTGAGTTATTCATACTAGGTACTGAGATATTCATATCACCGTATTCGTCATTTTAAAGTGAATCGGATTGTTCTGCGCCGGTCCGAGCAAATTGGGCGCCCTAGGCGTAGGAATTTAACGGCACTCCTTTAAAACAAAATCTGAACGCCCCCAAGAAATGCCGCCTTGGCAAGACCGCACCCCTCCCCCACGCCTTGTGGTGTGGCTAATTTAGACAGTGGCTGTCATCCGGTCAAGCTACCAAATGACAATTCCGTTACCCTAATCCCCCTTTGTATCTCTCGTTGTAGTGGAACAATCGTTATGGGCGCCCGGGGCTTAATGCCCCAGTTACGTCACTGTCTTGTAGGTTAAAACATCTTAACCTGGGCGGACTGGCCATAAAACTTTCGTGTGGAAAACGTTATTAACGGATTAAAAAAAGGATTTTTTGGAAATCGGGGAAGGAGTAGAATTTTAAAAATCCTACCCCTTCCCCGGCTTAAATTCTATGTAGCCCATATGTAATTTCCCACGTCTTCCGCGTGGCCAGTTCGCTACTCTAAGAGAGAGAGATGGACTAAAGGATCATCCGGGCAGTGTGAACAATTTCTTCTTTTTAGTTTTATCTGAAGTTTGCTGCTTGGCTTGCTGCCTCCCTCGGTTCTACACCCTAGACAGTTATCTTGTTTGACTATGTGGTCGGGTCAGCCCTGGAACAGTGATAGTGATATGGACCATGATAAACATAGTATGGCTTAAAAAAAAAAAAAAAAAAAAAAAAATCCTGAAAATCTTGTTTTGATGAATAATTCACGTTATGCAGCAACTGTTTTGTAGCAAAACTCACACTCTCAAAATTAAACCAATCAGGGAGATTTGAAAAGGATCGTGGTAGTCTTTTCTTTACATCTATCGATGTTTCAAAGAATAATCAAGAAATCTTTTTAATAAATGTTTTTTTTTCCTTGTTGATTTTGTTGTTTATTACCCTCTAAAATAACATAGTAAAAACGAATGTTCAGGTATTTATTTATTTTGAAATCATAATTATTTTCTTTTATAAGTAACATTATCCATAAGAAAAGTTTGCTACAAAACTCACATTTCCAAATCTAAATTTAAATTTTAGCTTTACCAGAATTACAAGTTTAGAACTATGTGATATGTGCATGTTATACTCCGCTTTCCACCCGCAATAGTCAGCAAGTAGCAGGGTCATCCCTCCCAGTCAGATATTCTATTTACGTGAGTTGCACTTACAAGTTATCTTGCGAAAATTGCTAAGTTGGTTTATTAATTCTACAAATGATTATTGTTGAGGACGCACCATAAGTCTTTTTCGAATCTCTGATACATATCGTCCTTAAATGTGTTCAAGAGCCATGGGAGGAGTGTTGCCAAACACATATTTAAGAGTTTTTTTAATCTGTTATATAATTAAAAAGGTTTTGAACAATTTTAAAAAGAATAAAATCAGTTCATTGATTCTAATTAAAATGCCTCAACGGGTTCTTAATATATGGTACACCTTTAAAACCAAGGGCAGAATAAAGGGGGGCGACCGCCCCCCCCCGAGAAAAACCAAATTAATGTAAAATATTCTGTTTTACTTCCATAAAATGGATGTATATGTCAATTTTCTAACTAACGCCCCCCCCCCGACAAACTTGCATTAATCCGCCACTGTTTAAAACTAAGCACTAAATATAATAGTTGATCATGAGCTATGTAGTGCTGACATCTATATTTATCTCTGATCACTAGTTTAATTTTTTTCACTTATTTAAAATTTTGCAAGGTTTATTAAAATTATTCATTTATAATTGCTACTTATTAAAAAAAAATTAGATTAATAATTACGGATCTCTAAAACATATGCTCGATTAAGTGGCTAAACTGGTGAAATAGAAAAAAAAAATGGGTAATATAACATAGCCAATACTCTGTAGTGTATCTATCTTTACTTTAATTGAAATGATGATTTTTTTTTTCTCTTAAAATAAAAAATTTCTGCTACGACTGTTTTGAAAAAATGATGTAACATTAAGAAAGTTTCTAAAGCAGAGAAATCAAATCGTAAAGAATTCAAATTATTTCTTCAAAAAGAAAAAAAAGCGCTTTAGTGCGCCGAAAAAAAAAAAAAAATATATATATATATATATATATATATATTAAACTCGTTTAAAATTTCCGAGTTTCCTAAAAACCTAAACAGTCGAAAAGGGAGAGGGATCTAATGACTATCATAAATCATTATAAATTGTATACTGTTACGTAATTTGGGAGGAATGCCATGTCTGGTTTTTCTACTTACTTTCATTGCGAAATTATACAGAACGGCAATATCCGTTCCTCTTGAATGATT